>RYFJ01000621.1:0-441163 GCA_003991445.1 Oryza meyeriana var. granulata | reverse complement strand
GTCCAGCGCCCATCCCCCGACCTCAGAAGCAAAGCGCAGAAAAGGAGGCCCCCGATTGTTTGGCTCGCATGGAGCGTAGTCGGGGAAAGATGACGTCCTCCCGACTGGCGAACGTACTCGTGATAGCCCTCATGAGCATCCCGAGTGTATTCAGACTTGTCTAGCCCCGAGCTAGGAGATGGCTCGTAGCCCTGAAGTTCCTTGTCACGCGTATCC
Source organism: Oryza meyeriana var. granulata (assembly GCA_003991445.1). Lineage (NCBI taxonomy): Eukaryota > Viridiplantae > Streptophyta > Magnoliopsida > Poales > Poaceae > Oryza > Oryza meyeriana. The sequence continues at coordinate 440,947 of RYFJ01000621.1, read as the reverse complement.
GACTAGGCCATGCAATATAAAGATATCGGAGGAGTAGCACTATTGAGAAAACATCATCCGAATTAAATGTATTTTACAATATAGTAAACTATGTTCTTCCTCTTATTGATATTAATTTCCCTAGTAGTGATCCCTTACGTTTAAGCACTCTGCCCGCTAATCATACCCTCCTAGCGTCGGGAGTTGCGCTCCATGGCTCGTGCCCAGACACGCGTTTGGGGTGACTTGATTCGTTTTTCATGGACAAAAGTTTCACGGATTAGATTTATACTACTTGAGTACTGGTTTAATCATTTAAGAAGCAAAAAACAGAGAAAGTGCAGCTTGTGCACCTATTAGTGTAAGCAGCTGCGGCCACTAGCAAGGCCGAGTGGAGGAGATGTTTATCAGAACGAGCTAGCTGTTTCGGTATTTGGGAGTGGGGATGCCATCCTGTGTTGCTGTAGCCCCCGAGCATTCACTTGTGTTCTGAATAATCTGTCAGTGGTTAAGGGAAGCGGATTAACACCGTTCTGTGAACCGACTGCACAATAGAGCCGTCATGACTTGCGTTTGCGAATTCCCACTCTTTAGTCGGGACCGCTCTGTCGGGTGTCGTCCCCTCTTCTTCAGGGTGATTGTTCATCGAGGGCCTCAGCAACAGGCACTCGTGAGCCGAGTCGGCGTCTTGTTGCCATAGCGTAATAGGCTTGACAGAGTTGGAGGCTTCCGCACTGTGAATTTCGCATGACACAGTGTCTCTACTCCTTTTCGAAAGGCGCCGATGCTGACCTCGTCCTTGATCGGGATTGAGTTCCTCCTCTCAGAACCTCTTGAATGAATCACGAAGAGGAATGAAGAGGGATAGAAGAGGAATATTCGTTCTCCTTGGCGCAAAACTAATATAGGTCGTACTCAGAAGATGCACCTCTCGATGCTTCCCTGATAGTTGGTGAGGAACCGGTTCCCGAGTTTCTCCAAGAGCCGATTGACCGTTGGGAGTCCTGTTAGCCAGTCTCGCTGAGTCGGCGAAACGACTGAGTAGATAGCCATGACTTGTGATTTCCTCCAGCTGCTCGGATCGCCAGAGTGTAGACCGTGAGCCAGGACCGGGATTGGTCTTGCCGTGATTTGTCGAATGCCTGTAGGCCTTGAAAACCCGGCGCCAGTCGCCTGTTGTACTCCGGGTGAAGTGCTGGCTATGACCTCCATTCATGAGGAACTGCGACCCACTACGCGGCGAAACGCCGTGATGAGCCGAAATGCTTTCTCTCTTCCAGTTGGCGTTGCCTCATCTCTCTCAGTTCCGCGCCGAGCATTGGTGTGCCTTACCGAAGATTCATGCCATAGCTTTGGCCTCGGAGATCCCGGTTGCCCGACGGGTCACTGCGACGTTGCCGTGTTGTTGGTTGCCGAGTGACGTTTCTGCGTTGCCGCCGTAGTGCAGCTGACTGGAGCCAGCCCGCGCGGCTCGCTTTGAGTGACAGACTGCCTTAGGCCAATGTCGACCGATATGGCAGTATGAGGTTCGCCCCGACTGATTGTGCTGCTGAACTGCGAGCAACGTAAGCATGCTTTTTATCCTTGCGAACTCAGGGGTGCCTGTATCAGGCCCAAGTTTGACCGACCAACCCCATCGTGTCCATAGGGTTCGGCCGGCCACATGTTCTGTTGGCGTGACGAAACGTCACGGTCGCCGGACTCGTTTGAGGGCTTGTTGCTTGAGCACCCGCCCGGCTTGCGCAAGATCGCGTTCGTTGCATGTGTAGGTCCAGCGCGTTGCAGCGTGCTTGTTCTTCCTCTTGTTGTTCTCAGCAGTCGGCTGGCCCTCCTCCTCCTGTGCTGTGTCGTCGCATGATTCCTGAAACATAAGAAGTCGAGCCTCTGATGCCATGAAATTCCTGCGAGAGTGACAGCTTGCCCGACCTGGTATCCGACCTAGATCGTAGGAACCAGACTGGAAGTCGAGTACGACTGAGAGTCGTAGTCGAATAGTTGCATGGTGATTACCACTCTGGACTTCCCGTAGATCCGATCTACGAGCGTCGGGGCCGTATCCGAGATCGAACTCCAGGGGATCGGGTGCCGCGTCGGACCGTAGCTGTAGAATCCGCAAGGCGTCGCCGAGTCCGAACGGGAAATTGACGATCTCTTCCCTTCTCGCCCGATCTCAGCCGGCTCGAAACCGAGTCCGAGTCGAACACTGAAAGGAAGAGTTGTCCCTGGCTCGGGGCGTATAGGGAGATCGCCGCAGCATGTCGTCGAAGATTGCCGCGGCGTCGTGTGGCCGACTGGCGCGGAGTCGGCTGGTTCCTCGACCGGTTGGATCGTGTCCGTGTCGGCCAAGGTGAGATTGCCGATCTGGTCGGCGATGACGTCGAGGCTTCTGAAAATGTGATTGTATCTCCGGGGGAGAGTTCGCCGCCGTCGACTTTGGTTGCTGGATCCATCGAGCTTGTAGATGTAGATCGCGCCGAACCCCTACCTGGCGCGCCAACTGTCGATGTTTTACACCGGCAATAAAATATATGGGGCTACTCGGCGGATGGAAACTCGTGGATTGCAAAGGAACACAAGGAAATTTTTATACTGGTTCAGGCCCTCGATGTGAGGTAATACCCTACGTCCAGTTTGTATGTATTCCTTTGAGGATATACGGGTGGTAGTTCTGATGAACTGTATGGCCGTGTGCTTCTATGAGCTCTCTTCTGCCTCAGGGGCGCCCTGCCTACCCCTTATATACTGGGGGACACAGTTACAAGGTAGGAGTCCCCATCGGATTACGACTAGGAGATCTCCCCTTAGAGATATAACGTACCCGACTAGGACTGTATATTCCTTTCTATACAAGGCGAAGTCTGCCGAATCTAGCTATATCTCTAATTACAAGGCTAGGCCCATCCTCTATCCGAGTGGCCCATATGCTTGTCATGAGCCTCTGTAATGAATGCTTACGCTATGTAAACAATTACTTTGATTATCAATTTTGTCATGTGTGTCTCGGTTGATTCTTGGACGAGCATTTACACACAATAAAACTCCAGAATTTTTGATGGAAATTTTGGGCGTGACAAGTTGGTATCAGAGCCACCATGACCGTAGGATAAGCCCCTTGGTACCCTAAGAGCCCTCTGAAAAATAGATTTGTAAAATTAGAACTTTTGTCTCCTCTTTCTCTTGCAATTTACTACTTTTGTCTTAATTAGTACCATACATTCATTACTGTACTAGTTATGACCTGACTTTATTACCCGTTCATTCTTTTATTTTAGACAAACTTTGTTTTGTTAATTTTGTCAAAACAATGCGTCTTTCTTTCATACTCTGTAGATGGCCAACCAGGAGCCAGTACATCTATTCGGAGTGGGTGGATTCGTCAAGGAGTTACAAGATATGGCCTTCGCCATAGGGTATAATCCGGCCCCTGAGTACAGACAAGTCACTCACAACCCCTCTGAAGAGAAGTGCCGCGTCCACCTTACGATTTCAAGTGAACTAGAAGGAGTCCCATCCATGATCTTTAGAGCTGGAGGAAGGAATTATGAGCATGCTTGTCAGGAGGTAGCTTTGGTGGCTATTGGAGAACTTCGTCAGCGTTTTGCCATCCGTCTGAGAAATACGGCCTATGGCTACCATCTGGCAACAACCCACAACGATGAGTACAGTAGTTATCAGGACCCCGGAGTAGAGAACAGTGCAACCACTCAACAACTTGTAAGAATGTTGGGTGCCATGGACGATGTTCGGGCAGAGGTGGTGATTGCAGCTCATGAACGGGAGAATGAGAATTGCACCAAGATCTGCATGCTACAGAACCAAGTGGATCAGTTGAAGCGAGAGTTGGCCTTGGCCAAAGGAGAAGCACCCCCTGGAGGAGCTAAGATCCGCACTACTGCAAGGAAGAGAGTTCGTCCTCCACCACGGATTCAGCTAGTGCCAAGGACCCATCTACTCGGTGACTAGGTCCTACTACGGGTAGTTCCACTGGTGGCATAGCGGATGATGTAGAAGAAGATTCAGAGGGGTCAGAAGCCAGCACCCCTTTAGAAGGATCAGAGGACAGTGGAGCTCGCACTAATTCTGAAGCGGAGTGGGGTGATACTCTAGACGATGAAGCAGAACCTGGACACAACTCGGATGCCTGAAGAAGTCCTTTGCCCCGTTGAGAAGCCTTGATAGTACCTTAGTATTAGTTACCCTAGATCGTTGTGTTAGCAGTTGTGTGATTAGGAGATGCTTGTGTGTGGGGTTTAGTCAACAGTTATGTCAAAGGGGTGGTGATGTAACTGTTTAAGTTAGGAGTTGCTTGATGGTGTGAGAGTAATCTACATAAATGTTAACCACTCAGTTCAGAGCAATAAAGTGAAAGTTTAAATAATATGAAATCCATCTCAAGGGCGTTTCCCGTTCTTCTCGTCTTTGCTCTGTAGATGGTGAACACACGTAACAGTGATAATCATGATGGCAACAGTGGGGACAACAACCGTAGAGGAGTACCCAATGGACCGCCACACCAGGACGACAATTTGACCATTGCTCAAGTTCTGGCCAACCAGACTCACCTGATGAACATGATGTTTCAGCAGATGCAACAACAACAGCAGAACCAAGCACAACAGCAAGCACCTCCTCCTCCACCCCAGAACAAGCTCACGGAGTTTCTGCGAGTGAGGCCTCCCACGTTCTCTAGCACAACTAATCCTGTGGAAGCAGGGGATTGGTTGCATGCTATCGAGAAGAAATTGGATCTTTTACAGTGTACAGATCAAGAGAAGGTCTCTTTTGCCTCACACCAGCTACATGGCCCAGCTTCTGAATGGTGGGATCACTTTAGAGCTAGCAGAACAAGTGGACAGCCTATCACCTGGGCTGAGTTTGCAGCAGCTTTCAAGAAGACACATATTCCTGCTGGAGTAGTGGCACTGAAGAAGCGAGAGTTTCGGGCAATGAAGCAAGGGAATCGGTCGGTGACCGAGTTCCTTTATGAGTTCAACCAGCTTGCCCGCTATGCGCCGGAAGATGTTAGTACTGACACCGACCGGCAGGAGAAGTTTCTGGATGGATTAAATGATGAACTTTCAGTTCAACTACTCTCTAGTGATTATTCAGATTTCTAAAAACTGGTGGACAAAGCCATTCACCAGGAGGACAAACACAACAGGATGGAGCAAAAGAAGCGCAGGATGGTAGGTTTCCGGTCACAACAATCCTCTAGTCAGAGGCCGCGTATTGTGGGACCACCTCAGACCTAGCAAGGAGGATCTTCATCAGCACCTCGTTCGCAGCGCCAGGTCTACCCCAACACCATTGGCAGAAACACTGGAGCAAACCGTCCTTCCCCTCGGCCAGTCCCGGTCACAACAGCTAACCAACCAGCCAAGAAGGAAGTTGGTGGGAAACCGTTGACCTGTTTCAACTGTGGAGACCCAGGACATTTCTCCAACCAGTGCCCTAAGCCCAAACGCGCCAAGAAAGTCGCACCGGGACAGAACACCACGAGCATGGTCAAAGCTCGGGTGAACCATGTCACTACAGAAGAAGCTCAAGCTGCAACAGACGTCGTTTTGGGTATGTTCCCTGTTAACTCAGTTCCCGCTACTGTACTATTTGATTCTGGTGCTACCCATTCTTTCTTGTCAGTGAGGTTTGCTAATAAACATGGGATACCCATTCGGAAGTTGAGAACACCTATTCTAATAAATACACCTGGCCATTAGATGCCTACAACCCAGAGCAGTCCTTCTGTGACTATAGAAATATTGGGCACCCCTTTTCTCACCGATCTGTTCTTGATAGAATCCAAAGATATCGATGTCATCTTAGGAATGGATTGGTTAACTCGGCACAAGGGAATAATTGATTGTGCCACCAGGGCTGTGACCTTAACTTCTAGCCTAGGAAAGATAGTAATCTTTCGTGTCCTCACCACCTCATCTTCTCCAACCTCTTTGAACTAGGCAATCCTAACTGAAATCCCTGTGGTACGGGATTATCCCGAGGTTTTTCCTGATGACCTACCTAGAATGCCACCTAAGAGAGATATTGAGTTCAGAATAGACCTAGCCCCAGGCACTGCCCCTATCCACAAGAGACCATATAGGATGGGAGCTAATGAGTTGGTAGAAGTGAAGAAGCAAGTTGAAGAGTTGCTGGCCAAGGGCTACACAGACCAAGCACGTCGCCTTGGGGGGCGCCAGTTATTTTTGTGGAAAAGAAAGATGAAACTCAACGGATGTGTGTTGATTACCGTGCACTCAATGAAGTCACTATCAAGAATAAGTACCCTTTACCTAGGATTGATGATCTGTTTGATCAGTTAGAAGGAGCCACAGTGTTTTCCAAGATAGATCTTCGCTCAGGTTATCATCAGTTAAGGATTCGGGAAGAAAATATTCCCAAAACTATTTTTACCACTCAGTATGGGTTATATGAATGCACAGTTATGTCTTTCGGATTAACTAACGCCCCTGCATTCTTCATGAACTTGATAAATAAAGTGTTTATGGAATACTTGGATAAGTTTGTGGTGGTGTTTATCGATGATATCCTTGTCTATTCCAAGACTGAAGAAGAGCATCAGCAGCATCTTCGCATCGTTTTGGAGACCCTTCGGCAACACCAGTTGTATGCCAAGTCGAGCAAGTGTGAGTTTTGGCTTTCGGAAGTGAAGTTTCTCGGGCATGTTGTCACTGCAGGAGGGATCGCGGTAGACCCAACTAATGTCGAGTCAGTAACCAAGTGGAAGCAGCCACAAACGGTTTCGAAAGTTCGGAGTTTCTTAGGATTGGCGAGATATTACCGTCGATTCATAGCGAATTTTTCCAAGATCGTGAAGCCCATGACTCGTTTACTTCAGAAGGATGTAAAATTTTTATGGACCCCAGAGTGTGAGCAAAGTTTTCAAGAGTTGAAGCAGAAACTCGTGACTGCACCTGTGTTGATCATGCCAGATCCCAAAAGAGGATTCCAAGTTTACTGTGATGCATCTCGGCAAGGTTTGGGATGTGTGTTGATGCAGGAAGGAAAGGTTGTGGCATATGCCTCACGGTAGCTACGGCCTCATGAGAATAATTATCCTACCCATGATCTGGAATTAGCAGCTGTAGTGCATGCCTTGAAGATTTGGAGACATTACCTCATAGGTAATAGTAATGAAGTTTATACAGACCACAAAAGTTTGAAGTATATTTTACCCAGCCAGATCTGAACCTCAAGCAACGCCGATGGTTAGAGCTGATCAAGGACTACGACGTCAGAATACATTATCATCCAGGAAAAGCCAATGTGGTGGCTGATGCCCTTAGCTGGATAAGTTTCTACAACGCCATGGAAGGTCACCAGTTACCTTTGGAGTTATGTGAAGATTTTGGACGGTTAAATCTGAGTATAGTAAGTCAAGGATTTGTGGCAACTTTAGAAGCACAGCCTACTTTGGTAGATCAGGTTCGCAAAATGTAGAAAGACGACACGGACATTTTGGAAATCAAAAAGAACATGAAAAAGGGGAAAGCTATTGGATTCTCGGAGGATGAACAAGGTACCGTGTGGTTTGGAGAGCGAATCTGTGTACCGGACAAGGAGGAATTGAAAAGGCTGATCTTAGATGAAGCTCACGGAACACAGTATTCCATCCACCCTGGCAGCACCAAAATGTATCAAGATTTGAAGGAGAAGTTTTGGTGGTCTAGTATGCATAGAGAGATAGCAGAGTATGTGGCTGTTTGTGATGTATGTCAGTGTGTAAAGGCTGAGCATCAGAAACCAGCAGGATTGTTACAACCCCTTAAGGTCCCTGAATGGAAATGGGAAGAAGTAGGAATGGATTTCATCACTGGATTGCCAAGAACCGCATCGGGATTTGATTCCATATGGGTTGTGGTGGACAGACTTACAAAGGTAGCCCACTTTATACTAGTCAAGACAACTTACTCCGGTAATAAGTTGGCAGAGTTGTATATGGCCAGAGTCGTGTGTCTGCATGGAGTGCCACGCAAGATTGTGTCAGACAGAGGAAGTCAGTTTACCTCTAAGTTTTGGCAGCGACTCCAAGAAGAGATGGGTACGTGATTAAACTTCAATACCGCTTACCACCCACAGACGGATGGACAGATTGAACGGGTTAATCAAATCCTAGAAGATATGTTGAGAGCTTGTGCCATTGACTTCGGTGGAAGTTGGGACAAGAGCCTACCATATGCTGAGTTTTCCTATAACAACAGCTACCAGGCAAGTCTGAAAATGGCCCCGTTCGAAGCTTTATACGGACAAAAATGCCGCACGCCCCTGCTTTGGGATCAGACGGGAGAACGACAGGTATACGGGACGGATATCTTGCGGGAAGCGGAGGAAAAGGTGAAGATCATACAAGAACGACTTCGAGTAGCCCAATCTCGTCAGAAGAGCTACGCGGATAACCGCAGAAGAGATCTTAGTTTCGAGGAAGGAGACTATGTGTATTTACGGGTCACGCCACTCAGGGGAGTACACCGATTCCAGACAAAAGAGAAGTTGGCACCATGTTACGTGGGACCTTACAAGATACTAGGACGGAAAGGAGAAGTTGCTTATCAATTAGAGTTGCCTCTCACCTTGGCAGGGGTACACGATGTCTTCCATGTGTCTCAGTTGAAGAAGTGTTTACGAGTACCAGAAGAAGAAGCCGACCCAGAACAAATCGAGATTCATGAAGATCTGACCTATGTCGAGAAGCCCATTCGTATCCTTGAGACCAGTGAAAGGAATACTCAGAATCGGGTGATAAGATTTTGAAAAGTTCAATGGAGTAATCACTCGGAAGAGGAAGCCACGTGGGAACACGAAGATGAACTGGAGTCTGCTCATCCGCACGTCTTCGCTTGATCTCACAAATCTCGGGACGAGATTCTGTTTAAGGGGGGTAGGTTTGTAACACACTAAAATTATCCCTATATAAAATATTGTGAAAAAGGAATTTTTAAAAGTTTAATTAAAAGTCTCAATGAGTGAAAAGGATAAAATCAGGGGAAAATCAAAAGAAAAATGGGCTTGAAAATAATTTTATCAAATTATTTGCCTAATTATTTAATTTCTGGAATTTTCTGGGAATTAATTGGTTAGGGGAAATATTTTTGGCAAAATAAATAAGCTTCCCAGCATAAAATAAAAGAAAAAGGGTTTTAAAATCACCTCCACAGCCGCTGGGCTGCTTTCGGCCCACTACTGTGCGCTAAGCCGTTTCCCCCGCGCGCGCAAGTCAGCCCACGGCCGCTTGCGTAGCCCTCGGCCGCCGACAGGTGGGGCCCGCCTGTCGGGTCGTCGTCTTCCTCCCGCCTGGGCGCACTGTTGCACCCAAGCGCCGCCACCGCAAATCTCGCCGAATCCGTTCGTCTCAGCCCCGATCTCTCCAAATTGGTTGGGGGAAAACGGAGCCCCTATCTCCTTCTACCTAATCCCCAAGGAAACGGGAGCCAAATCGCGCGTGGAATGGAGACCCGAAGCTTCCCAAGTCAGACTTCAATCCCTAACCGGCGCCGCCGCAAAATCCGTCGAGTCCGAGCCGGAGTCCGCCCCTCTCCGCCTTAAATAGCGACCTTGAGACCCCTAGGATGGTTTTCGCCCTTTAGTTCGAGCCCTAGCTAGCCCTAGCCATCTCTCCGCGTCTCGCGCTTGCTCCGCCACCGTCGCCAAGCTTTGTTTGCACGCCGCCGTCGCCTCAGCCGCTGTTGAAGCCCTCCACCGCCTCGGTTAGGTTCACCGGAGCCCGCAGAAGCTAGGCCGCCATCTCTTAGCCCTCGGGAGCCACCGAAACACCGCCGCCGATGAAGACCCGAAGCCCTCTGCCGCCTCAAGCTCGCCGCCGGCCGTCTACGTCGCCGCTCTTCATGGTTTTGCCCTCGGTAAGGATCGCCTCGACCTCCTTTACCCTTTCCCGCTCTCCCAGTGTGCCGCTGCGCCGCCGATCGCCATCGACCATCGGGTTTAGTGCCGCCGCCGTCGTTGTAGCCGATGTGGCCACCGACGTGGTCGCCGTGTAGGTGCCAACTCGGCGCCACCTTAGCGCTGTTAGCCGATCCGATCGGGATCAATGTCAACCATCGGATCTCCTCGGTTAGATCTCACCCATCCGATCACAGTGAGATCACCTTGACACGTGGCTAGATCTTGGCCGTCCGATCAAAACCCTAGAACCCTAGCCGTCGGATCCCCCTCGTGGACCACGGTGGACTCGGTCCACCATGGACCCGACACCTCCCTCTCACTGACAGTGGGCCCCACTGGTCAGCCGAGAGCCTCCTCTCTCCTGTGACATCATAAACCCCTTTTCCCGAATAAAATTAATTCAATTATGACGCAATAAATCGGGTAAATTCTTTTAAATAGGCTATAAAAGGGTTAAAACTTCCAAAAATCATAACTAATTCATACAAACTCGGATTGAGGTCGTTCAAGTCTCTAATTTCTTTAAAAATCATGAACTATCTATTAAAAACATAATATTGTACTATTCATGTGTGTTGATGTACTATTTTTGCTTGTTTTGTTTATTGCTTATAGCTACCGACGTTCAGGAAGAGACGCAGTTTTTTGAGGCAGGTGTCGAAGGCTGTGTGGAGCTGCAAGGCAAGTCACACAGATTCCTCTTTCTCATTGAACATGTTGTTCCTATGTTTAAAGCTATGTTTTCCTTCAACGCTGCATTTATTTTGGAATGTCATCGGGACAGGAAAACCCTAACCTTTTTTTATGGCCCCATTGATTTGATTACTTGACATTGTACCTATGGGATAATTTGATTAGCTAACTTTATTTACTGGTTAGCTAGAATAACTCTAGGACCCTGCTTAGCAATGCCTAGCAAATAATAGAATAACTTCTGGTTTGTCACAATAATTTCCATACTATTATTCAGCCACATGAAATGATGATCCATTTACGACGGTGGTCATACGAGGATAACTTAATGGTCCACTAAAACTTGATTAAAAGGGTGGGTTACGAGCACCAGGAATTGTGGTTGATGCTAGCGATGCTCGTGACAGTTAAGGACTGGTTCGCGAACTACTTGTTGCGAAGCAACACCCGTGCTAACCACAAGCCAGTATGGGTAATGGTAGGAACCAAAGTGTAGTACTTTCAACCGGGGTCCACCAAGGTGTGTTGTGGCTGTGTCAATAAGACCACCATGGCTGCGTCAATAAGTCCATGTCTTGAGTGTTGGATTGTTTCCCTGTTGGGGGCCTGATCAACTCCTACCGAAAACTGGTGGTCCAGCGGGTGGCTCCCTTGTTGTGCGGGTTACATGGAGGGTCCTATCACGACTCCTTTTCGAGGTACCATGGTGGTATTAAGGGGCACAGTGATGCGCTGTAGAGTTGTGTCTTGTGGGTAAATTGGTACACCTCTGGCCAGAGTAAAACTATTCGAATAGCCGTGCCCATGGTTAAGGGCGGGTCTAGCAATGTTTTCTGTGATTAGTCCCACATTATTTAAATTTGATGGTTGAACAGTGGAACATGTGTAGCTCCAGGTTGGAGTGGTTGGGCCTATACCGTTTTGGTGAGCGGTATAGCGTTGATTAATGTTGCTATTTAACTAATGCTTTATTACTCTCTCAAATGTTTTATTATGCGCTTTTATGCAAACTTGAGCCATATTATGACATCCTTTGTTATTCCGTGCACTTGCATATTTGCTGTGTGGCTTGCGGAGTATGTCATGTACTCACCTTGCAATCAACAATTATCATTAAGAGGAGAACTACAGTGAAGAGGACTATCAGGAGGACTGAGCGGGAGCCTGGTCAAGTACGTGGAGTGGGAGTCGTCACGCTGCTTATTTATTTATCCGCTATTAGAACTTTATTATTTTGAGAGGTAACATTCGTCTCTGTAATGAATGCTTACGCTATGTAAACAATTACTTTGATTATCAATTTTGTCATGTGTGCCTCGGTTGATTCCTGGACAAGGATTTACACATAATAAAACTCCAGAATTTTAGATGAAAATTCTGGGCATGACACCGGTGGCCCGCGAAGCGGACCAGCAGCCCGCTAGAAGCCTACGGATAGGAAAAAACAGAAATGCCCCTGTAACTATCCCATCAATGGGCCATAATGTAATACCGCACGTAAATAAAACCCTAGATCCTGTAACTGTATCCCTAAGTCTATAAATAGATACCTAGGTCACTATAACGGCAAGGTTTTTAAGATTAATACAAAGATTTACCACTCTTGTCCACACTCAGAATCCACTGTTGTTCTTCGACAACATTATTTAAAAAACATCCCCTCAACTCCTGTATCAACACTATATGCCTCTTAATTCACTTTACCCTTGTGACTAGAGTAGAAATGGTTTTCGCTAGTATGGCGTGTGTTTAATATGGTAGTCCAACTAAAAAATAAAAACCGAAGGGCAATACGAGCGGTGGAGAGCAGTGTGGGCGACGCTAAGCCAGAGGACAAGGGGTAGCCAAGTGGTATTGAGGCGAAGACAAATCTAGAGGCTATCACTCTAGCGTTGCCAACTTCAACAACTAGTGTAGCCCTTTCATATTGCTGATCTTGCTCTTCGCCAGTTATAGTTTCGCTCCACCTTGTAGTCCAACATCCCGTCTCCGTTCCGTGCCTCTTAGCATAACTGTTCACAAGATTACAAAATCCGAAGTTAAAACAGTCTTGTTAATGCCATACCTGTGATAGCAAGATCGCAAGAAAAGCTCCTAATTGATTGGTGCGATGGGATGATATAATTCGGTGATTAATTCAGATCGATCCGATTAGTATTCGCAAAAAAAATAATTCAGATTATTGGGAAGGAGTGAATCTGTGTATACGTAGACCACATGTCAATTGAAAGAAAAAGAAAGGCGTGGACTTGTACATCATGGGATGAACAGTGTCAGTCGATTCAATGGTATATCCTGTCACAGCCCTAAATCTAAATTAAGGTAATTAGTGTTAAGCCCTAGCTAATCCTTTGCTTTGTGCTAGTTGTCACTTCCCAAGTTCTATATATCTAAAAATCCTACAAAAATTCCTAAACATGTCAGGTGATGTGAGTAAACCCCTATAAATTTTACATAATTTTATCACTTCAATAAATACTTCAACGAAATCCATCAAATCAGCAAAGCTAGGAAGCTAGCTTAAATAAATTGGTTTACTTCTAAAATTCACCACATGAAAATGAAGACTAATTAGACAGAGCCCTTTTGCCAAAGTGTGTGCCAACATGAACCCTATCATCAGGAATTTTGGATTAATTTATCTCCCAAAGAAAACACATAAAATGATAAGATCAAGGCACTGGAGAAATGAACTAAACTGCAGAAAGACTGGATTAGTATGCCTACTTTGCTTTTTCACCAGAGATGAACCAGACCTCTTCTAGCAACGATTTTTGGTCAGCAGGTTAAACACATCTTTCTTTACCTCCAGTAATTTTCCCATGAATTATGCTCCTCATTAACTTAGTGAAACAGTAATGCAAAGACTGCCTGCTTGACAGCTAGCAAGACTTAGTTTCTGGAGATTTCTCCTCTCTCAAGTCACTGACCAATGGGACCCACAGGACCCTGGCCCACTGGTCAGTCATAGCACAACATGGGACAGAGTGTTTCACCCAGAATCCTACCATCCTCCTCCATGTCACCTAGAATATCACTACAAGGACCCACAATTCATAGACTATACCTAGCCAAAATTGTGTAGGAAAATGTGGTCTTACATGTGGGACCCACCAAGGACCACTGTGGAATGGAGCAGCTCAGCACTGCATGGCATAGGTGTCGCTGCCTCCTTCTCCTTCTCCCTCACAGCTCACAGGGACACTGAGATAAGCACTGATCTGGGAAACCTCGACCATCTCGACTCAAACTTCACCAGAAGAACCTCCTCCTCATCCTCTTCACGCTCCCACTGAGAAAACCGACAAAATCCCCAAAGATCACCGGCGGTGAAGTCATCTCCTCCGCTGCCGTGAGTGTTCGACCGAAACTGAGTTTCCTCTGGTGAAATCCATCCTCTTCCCTTAGCCAGAACATGATGAGCACCTTCTGATTGTTCCATTTTCATACTTGGTTGCCCTAGGATCACCGGTCGAAGCCGCCATGCTTCGCTCTCCAATCTGCAGCAGCGGCGCCGCCGGCGTCATCTCGCCGTTCCGGCTGATCCAGTACGTTGTCGACCGAGCCCTTGCGCCTCCAGCATCGCCTTGTCTCCAGGAGACTGCCAGCCGAAGGAATCGGGTTATAGCGCAGTGAAGCTCGAGATCGGCCTCTGTCTTCCCCGGCGCCGATCTGTGTCACCGCCATCGAGTTCTCTCTCTCTCTGGTAGGTCTCAGTCCGATTCCTCGCATAGGAGTCGTCTTTAGGAAGCCACTGACCCCGGGAACCTTTCGCCTTGACTGCAGATCCACCGGAGTAAGCCAGCGCTGTGAGCCACTGGATTCCTGCCGCCGCCGGACCATCCACTCCGGGAACGGACGGTCCGTTCTGTTGTCCCGTGCGCCTGCTCTGTTCTGTCTCTATGCCGCGCTGACCCCACCTGTAAGAGAGAAAGAGAGAAAAAGAAAAAGAAGAAAAATGTTTAACTGAAATATTCTTCCAACAAAAAAAATAGCTCAACTTTGTAAATCCATATCTTTGTCACTTTAACACATTTTTGAATGAAACCAATTTTGTGAATTCTGTAAATTTGTGAACTTTAATATTGTAAAATAAAATATGACAGCTTCTGTACAGAAAATACCTCTAGAAATTAAAGAAGCAATAGTAACTTATTTGGTGCCTAGGAGATTGAAATATTTCTATAAAATTCACTGCAACTCCTTTTGAGGTAAACCAAATTTCTGTGGATTTATAAAATTATGCTCTTTAATTTGGTAAAATAAAAAGTGAGAACTTCGCTGTAGGATTTTTCTTCAAAAATGGGGATATCTTTTATATACCTATTTGTAACCTAGGAATTTATAAATTTCTAGAAAATTCATCCTAACATTTAAAAATGTGAAACCACTTTTGTTAAACTCAGAAAATTGTGAACTTACTGTGGACAATTTGTATTTGATAAAAATACCTCCCAAAATAGGCCTAAGTAATTTAGTAACCTTTCTTTTGGTTAAACTTGTAAAATTCATATCTAATTCATTTTAAATCGAATTTCAGTAAACTAAATTTTGTTAGAACCAGTAGGTTATGCTCTTTTATATAAAAATACTTTCTTCCTTGAAATGTTCATAGAAAATGTCAGTTAAATATAATAACTTAAGGGTTCAAAATAAATAATTACGAAACTGCCATTTTCAGCCCTTCTACCTTGTTATTTTTGTATCTCCCAATCCAGAGATGCAAATGACTTGATTCTTTCTCCTAAAATCTTGTTAGGAGATGCCATACCTACTGTAATTATTTCATAATTATTTGATCATGTGGCATAGACATGTTTAATTGCTTCTTATTTGCATATTGCTTCTTATCGATAGATTTTGAGGATACGGAGTACGTGGAAGTTCATCCAGAGCCTGAGTGTGACCCCTCGCTGCAGCAAGGCAAGCGTCTAAGCATATTGAACCTATGTTTTCAATAAATTAATTTGTTTGCGAAAACAATATCTATATGCATGCTTCGGTCTATTTAAAATGGGAAAACGGGTAGAGTCAATATTACCCAATTGTATGCATTTCCATTCCTTGGTTATTGATGCCATGTTTATACATTGTCACCACTGATTAAGGACTTTGGGATACTTTTATTTTACCGAATGCTTAGCCATGCTTATTCTAGACTTAGCAAAATCCGATAGATGGAGCTATCGGTTCAAAATTAGTTGAATGCGAATAGATGGGTTAAAATCTGACAAGAATAACTTCTAATAATTAATTGAGAATATGTTTGACTTGGACGGATGATAGGGCGATGAAGGGATGGTGTTTCCCTGATGCACGTAGCTCCGTCTGGGTCGTTAAGGACCGAACATGTTGACATCTATTCAAGCACCCTACGTACTTCCACACGCCGGGAGTGGGACGGCTTAACTCAGTAGCACGGGAGACTGTGGCCATCTACGCCCGTCCATCAGTCGTGAGGAGGGATTTCCGTTGGAGGACCTCGAGCGCGCCTAGCTATGGCCGGAGGTGCCTCCCACGACGGTAAGCCCGCCTTAGTCATCACACACGCACGACTAAGTTGTCAGGGGCCCAGACGTGGTTTAGGTGGTTGGGGCTAAGGTGCGAAAGGTTTTGTTGTGATCTCTAGTCCGCACTCAATGTGTAGAGTGTGGGTACAGATATGTACGTATCAAACTAGAGTGTAGCCGTTGGGCTTCTATCACATCGTGTGGGTAAAGATGTACACCTTTGATCAGAGTAAGAACTATTCGAATAGCCGTGTCCACGGTTACAGGACGACCGCTTGATGTGTTAGTTACTCATGTTAGCATCCAACTTAGGTTATGTGGTTACCATGACTTAGGATAGTCATGGATGGATGGGTTTATATAAGGGATTTTTGGATATTAAATATGACTTGGTTTAGTCATGAGAAAGAATATGCCTATGTAGCATAATTGTTTGGGCAATGGTAGCCCATAGATGATGATTATGACTTGGTTTAGTCATGAGAAAGGATATGCTTGTGTAGCATAATTGTTTGGACAATGGTGACCCGTGGGTAATGTTTAGAGCACGGTTGGTGCTCATTTATATTTCATTTTCAGAACTATAAGCTTGCTGTCTTAAAATTTCAGATGGAGTTATTTCACAAAATGCTTATAGTTTCAAGTATTACTTACTCAATAAAATCAGCTTTGTGCAAAATCAAATCAATATAGCCTTCTTCCTTGATGTAGAAACCAGCATGCTTCCTTTGTACTATTATTATTGTGTAAGTCTTGCGGAGTACCATTCGTACTCACGTTGCATCTTTTCAGGTGAGGATAACGGCGAAGATGGTGTGCTCTACTATTATCCCGCCGAGGGTGGCGAGGATAATATGTAGTCGAAGTTATGCTCTATCCCCAGTCAGTTGTCCTGTGGTATGGGTTTCGGCACCACTGGTTTTTGCTTTGCGTTTATTTTCGCTGCAAATCTTTTGTGTCACTTTGTGATGAAAGGGTATGAACCCTCTATGTAATATCTATAACCCTGCTGTTCGTTTATCCATATTTAGAGTACTTGTGATGTTTATCAATTGCTTGCGATGAAAGTGTGAGGTTAGTCGCTTTCCTGGAGACTAGCTAAACATGAGTATGAGTTGTGTATAATTGAGATGGTTGGGGGATAGCTATTGTGGTTCGAGTCCTCTGGGGTACGTATCGTGTTTGGTCGCCGCCATCGAGTGGTTTGACGGGCGTATGACGGGGAGGACTGGCAAGCTATCCTTATGATTATCTCTTTTGTACACTTCTCGGCATTTTGGATTTGTATTGTGAGTGGGTAAAGATTATGGCAAGTCTGCGATGAGGATGGATGGTTACCGCATTTATTCGGGTTTTATTCGAGACCCCATCCATCTAGATAGTTCGCGTTGCTGTAATAGTTACTCTTCATAATGCACTTCTGGGGTGCCCACATATCCAAAGTATGGCTGACGTAAGGACCATATTGTTAAGGTTAAGAGTGTTGCTAGATTTCAAGCGTCTGAAAATTTATAAATTTTTAGTCACATGAAATTGTACATTTCTAAGCCTAAATTGCCGTGGTATGCAATATGCAATTTTAGTAATTTTTAACAGCGATTTTGTTGTTGTATATGATTTTACTTGGTTTTTAGCTAAGTTTGAATATATTTAGCATGTGTTTTTGTAATGTTTTTATGAATTGTAACTCCACTTCATGTAATTTTGTAGTTGATAACAAAGAAGGGACTTTGTTTAAGTAGTAGATTAGTGTTGAGAACCATTAGATTGATATCCAAGAGATGAGAAAAGTCACTAGAGTTTTTGAAAATTTCAGTCAACTTGAAATCTAGATACTTCCTAAGGTTAAATCTAGCACCCATTTGTTTCGGTCTCGGTTTGTAAATCCCTAATCCTGATTTTTTGTTTCAATGTTTTAAAAAGCGGTAAGCAATTTTATGCGATCATCGCACCTTGTAGCGCATATGCGGCATAATCGGCCGCTTATGCGGTATAATCGACCGTTTATGCGGCTTAAGCGGTAAAGGTTGGGGAACCCGTTCTTGTATGCGGCCTTATAAACATTTTTTAAAAGGAAAATTTTGCTACATGATATTGTCACTTTGTGGAATTAGCTGTAGGACACCGCAGAAGTCAAGTTTTGGGGAAAGACACTCTCAAAAGTTGTATATTTGCTGATGGACACCACTCGTCTTATTTTATTATTCTTGTTGAGAGAGAGAGAGGAATCTGAAGGACAAAATTGCCCCTCATGTCTGTCTCTGCCATCTTCTCTCCCTCTTGCTCTATGTCTTTTTCTCTTTCAGGCCCAAACTCAACGTTGTGGACCACGCCAGCTGCTAGTGGTGGATGGAGGGGTGTTACCGAGCTTTGACAGCAGCACCATGGAAGGGTGCAGCTGCGGATGGCCATCGTTCGCAGAGGATGAGGGCAAAGAGGTGGTCGTGCATCAGGCGATGGTAGAGAGGAAAGAGAGGAGTGCCGACGTGGAGCTCAGGGCAGACACCGGACAGACCTCGAGGCGGAGGAGGGGTCGACTTCTCCTCACGCCAGGCTGCAGCCGCCACCACGCCCCTTGCCCTGCCAATGTGAATCTCATCGAGGGGTAGGTCGCCGGGCCTGATCGGCAGGCGACGTGGTTGCTCCTTGCGCCGGACGGGGAGGCGGAGACCAACGGCGCTGCTGCTGCTCGGGTTCCTCGATGGCGTTGATGCTTGTTCGGGAAAGCGAGCAATGCGGTGAGGCGAGTGATGCGGGGATCGACTCAATGCGGAGCGAGATGGGAATAGGGAGGAGACAAAGGGGGTGAGGGGGTGGGGCCACTGTTTGGCCGGCCAATTAGGGACGATGCTAGGGTTTGGACCTTGACCTAGCTAATTGGGGCAACACAGGATTTGGTTGAACCCAACCATATTTTGTTGCAACCCAACCGAAGGGTATTTTTGTCCTTTAAATTCTTCTCTCTCAACAAGGCTAAAAATAATAAAATAAGATGGGCGGTGTCCATCAGCAAATATTCAACTTTTGAGTGTCTTCCCCCAAAACATGACTTCTGCGGTGTCCTATAGCTAATTTCACAAAGTGACAATATCATGTAGCAAAATTTGTCTTTTTTAAAACATGTATTTTTATATCTAATTTGTAGACACTGCTATGTTAAACTTAATAGAATTTTGCATCTATGTATGAGTAAGACCACTCTCCAAGGAAAAGAAAGCATCCGCCTCTCCTGAAAGTACTAAAACGGTAATTTGCCACAATTTGCTAGCCTAGCATTTGGTTCTTTATTATAATTGTGATACGCCACACTCTATTAACTCTAGACCCTACACTTCATATACTCAATTTATTTCCAAACTTTATCCACCTATGGCCAACAAACTGTGACCGTTGGCTACACTTCTGGCAATGCTGGTTGCTAACCAAACACACGCTAAATAACACAGGACCTTGGTCCTTTGCTCATCCGAAAGACCAATGCTCCATGCATAACACGTGTTCGAACTAATCTCAAAGCAACTGGTCTCTCTCCCCTCCACTTCCCCGTTCTCTTCCTCCCTCCCGTTGGGCGCGGCGGAGATTCCTCCTTCCCGTTAGGCTCGGCGGCAAGCTTTCGCGCATGGAGGGTGGTGCAGCGGCGAGCTCGCGCACAATGGGAGCGTCGTGGTGGCGGAAGCGAGGTGAGCGTGAGCTTCCCTAGACCCGCTGAGTTGTCCCTCCCTTCCCGCTGCTGGCCAATCCCCCCGGCGTTGAATCCCCGCGGGCGGAAACCGGGCTGGCCGGGAGGTTGCTATTCCCCGTGGCAGCGGGTTCCCGATGGCGCTCGTCTAGCGCCACCAAACTGGTGCGGCGGCCAGATTGTTGGAGCGCGGATGCACACCATTGAGGAGGCAAGAGTGCGCGCACAGCCCACACGACAGTGTTTTCTTTTGTTGTAGTAGTACATAGAAGTGATCTTTAAGTCTACTACATAGCAATATGTCTCCATCAATGGTTACATATATAGCATAAAATAGTACAGATTGCTCATTCCAGTATTGTCGAGGAGCTTTATTATGCTCATACCTCTGGGCATAACTTCTTTTTTTTCCCCTTTAATAATTATTGGAAATCAACAGAATTCCAGTGGGAACTGGAGTAGTTTGACTGTTGAGTTAATGAATTGTAGTCTCTTTAGTCTAATAGGACTATAAGTAGCACATAATCCATATTCGAATGTTTTAGTTCTTTCATAGCAACAGTACATCTTCTCTTGCATTCTTTTTCTTGTAATCAGAAAGGAAAACCAATGCCAACCCATAATTTCATTACATTGTTAGCGCGTCATGCTGGACATAGTTTTTCTAACAATTGATCATGATGCCTTTTGATTTCTCTCCAAAATCTGATGAGCTACGATAGCATGCATGGCCTATTTAAGTTTGTGCTGACAACACATAGAATTGCCAAATATATTTATCTGCATGACATGGAAAGTGAGATCAACAACACATCACTTTAGGTTTCAGAGCCAAAAGTTTTAGGTGATACAACATTTGAAACCTTCCTGTTCTTCACAGATTTAATCTCTTTGATCTTAATCCAATAAAATGATCATACTTATTTTTTTAGTAATATGAAAACATCTGTTTCGATATTGTAAATTATTATTTTGACACTCAAAATAGTTGGAAATGCACTGAGCACTTTTCTTTTTTAATTGATTATGCAGTTTCTTGTATTTTGTTTCTTGACATCCATTCTCACTCAATCTATTGGCTCCTAAGGACATGTAGGTTAACTGAAATTGTTGCATTTTACTGTTTTTACAATAGTTCAGAACTTCAGGTCTCTTAATTGTTTGGTATTGTTTTGGTAGATTGACCCAATATGGTGTCATGTGCATGGATGTTGGACGCTGGAAGACAACGTAGATTATACTTGAATCTAGTTACAGGACACGGCCCTGGACCTCGTCGGCATGGCGGAGCTGTGGTCGACGCCGCACGAACGAGGCAGGGCTCGACTCAATGATAATTAATCTCCAAGTCTACCTAAACTCCTTCCCGGCCACAGCTTATGATGTGGACGTGGGTGTCCCGATCTTTCGATGAGAGGGTAAGTCGATTGGATGGAGCGACGTTGGTGATCCAACTACAACCGTCCAGAGACGTTGCGTCTTAGCAATCGTTACACCAACTCCAGAGACTGTTCGCAATCTCAACGGATGCACGATTAGCCCAACCACGAGGGTAATTGTTCCTGTAAGCAATCGAGAACTAGCAAGAACAAGATGAACAAGCAACTCAATTTACGAATAAAGATAAAGGTTTAACTCAAAGAGAACAAACGATGAAATTCCGAAGACGAGCAAACCGGCGATCTAACCGATCACGGGATTACACGGTAAAGTAGCGACGCTAACTTTAATCTAACAAAACTCCATCTGTTTTTGGCGGCTCTAAAGGTATTAATAGGATGGGAGGACGACCACAGAGGTGTTGGGGTCGTTCCTCAACCCTAGGACGCGTCCCTAATGGACCCAACTTGATACATGGGCCTTTCGGTCCAAAAACAGTGACGCAGCACCTTAAACAGGAAATCTCTCATCACTAAAACGATGATTGCGGACAATTTCGAGCAGATATAAGCATGAATCTGGATCCGTTGGAAAATAGACTTGATAAGCTTTCTGTGAAGTACTAGAACTCCCAAATTAAAGTTCGTATGAAGTCATGACAGCCGTCACAAGTTGATGCTGTCCTATAGTCCGAATCTAACCTGCGCGAATCCTTTTCCTTGTTGATCTCCACCCTTTCCTTGTTAATCTCCTCCATCATTCCTGAGCAACAACAACATGCGCGGATCTCCATGGTCTACATAAGTTGGAAATAAACTTAGAAACGAACTCACCTGATAATTAAGCTGACGTGCACGAGCGCGAGTAAGCGACAGCGTAGGTGTGGACGTATCGATGGTGTTGATGTCCTCATCACCTTATATGCATGTGCCGGTGTACAATAATCTCAACTGAAAACTAACAAACCAAAGAGATAAAAACTAACACACTTTATCTAAATTAATCCTGTGCCATTACTGCTCCTGTGTCGTGAGGTTGTTGAGTCCGGCGTAGGCTATAATGAATGCCCCACATGACATCTCCCCCCTGGAGAGGCAGCTAGTCCGTGAGCTGATATGCCGGGATACATAGCACGAAATTCGTCCAAAGGAATCCATGATGCGTCTGAGGAAGGGTACCCTTTCCACTGCACTAACAACTCGCGGCGACCACGTGCCAAAAAACCTCGCGAGACATGCGCTGGCTCCAAACATGCGTGACCATGGTGGGTAGCTGGTAGCGGGGGTGTTGCAGTGGGAGGTTCACCCCAGAATGGCTTGAGAAGACCGATATGAAAAACGTTGTGTAAACGGGCACCTGCTGGAAGCTTAAGACGGTAAGCCACCGATCCGATCCGTTCAACTATCTGGTACGGGCCAAAGAACTTCGGCCCCAGCTTGCTCCTACCACGGACGTCAAGAGATGCAATCAGCCCATCGTGAACTCGACGTCGCGATGTTTGCAATCGTAAGCCTCCTTGTAGTGCTATTGGGCCTGCTCCAAGCGCTCTCTGATTGCTTGTAGAAACTCATCGCGCTTCTCAAGTGATTGGCTGACCACCAGTAACCAAGCCGCTCCCGGCTCATAGGAACAGATGGCTGGTGGCTCACGGCCGTAGACAACTCAGAACAGTGACGTGCAAAGGGAGGTCTGGAAAGCCGTGTTGTAACAGTACTCAGCCCAAGACAACCAGCGTAGCCATTGTCGAGGCTAATCCCCCGTAAGACAACGGAGATACATAGTGATGATCTTGTTGGTGACCTTGGACTGGCCGTCAGATTGTGGATGGAAAGCAAATGATAAGTGGAGCCGCACGCCTGCCAATCGCAACAATTCACTCCAAAATGAACTGGTAAAAACCAGGTCACGATCACTGACGATTGATGTTGGAATGCCGTGGAGCCGTACAATCTCAGCAAAGAAGACGGCCGCTACTGACGTCGCCGTGTAGGGATGAGCCAATGGGATGAAGTGCACATATTTCGAGAATTGGTCGACAACAGTGAAGATTACTGATTTGCCATGCACATGCGGCAGACCTTCCACAAATCCATTGCTATATCGGCCCATACTGCGTGTGGCACTTCCAGGGACTGGAGCAGGCCGGCTGGTTGAAGTTGTTCGAATTTTTTTGATTTTTATATTTATTTATTAAAAGATTTGCAAAAATAGATTTTTGTTTCAAAAAATTACAAAAATAGACTCCCGCCGCCCTCTGGGAGGGCGATTTTATGATGTGGCTGACGGCCATTGGCCCCCCCGCCGACGGCCGTCAGCCATTTTGCAGGCGGCCCCCCGGCCTCCCAAAAACCGCCCTCTCAGAGGGCGGCAAGGGGGCCGCCTGCAAAATGTGCCAAAAACCGCCCTCTGAAAGGGCGGTTTTTAGCTCCCGGGGGGCCGCCTGCAAAGTCGCCCATTTCCAGGGTGGTTTTTTGCAGGCGGCCCCCTTGCCGCCCTCTGGGAGGGCGGTTTTTAGCCCCCGGGTATAAAACCCCCCTCCCAGACTCAAAAAAGTCATAAAATTCACTCAAATTAGAAAAAAAAAACAGGAGAGAGCTGAGAGGGCGAAAGCAGCGAAGCTCTGCCCGTTTGCTGATTTGCCTGCAGGTAAAATCCATTGTTCCTTTGCAATTTCTATTTGTATGTAAGAATTGATGTAGTTATGTACTAGTTACGTGTATAGTACTATATAGATCTGTAGTTTTTAGTTAATCTGTTAGATGACTTATTTTTTGTACAGATGGTACTTATAAAATCTGGAATACACGGTTTTAGATGTTAGGAGGATGTTGGTACCTAGTTTAACTGTATTTTTCATCAACAGATATGTCAAATAAGGTGATATTTCAGTTATTTCACGGGCAAGGGAATGTGAGATATGGTCCAGACGGTGTAGATCTGTCGGAGTTTAGTTCAACGGCTAAGGGTATTGATAGGCCAGCTGAGAGAAGTTTTGGATCAGTATACAACTGGCTGATGCGAGGGTTCCGACTGGACCCTCAGCTCAGCGGAATAACCTTGTATGTAGTAGTCAGTCGTGTAGTTGAAGGTTTTTTTTGGGAACTGATGCCAGTGGATTGCACTGCCACTTGGAGATGGTATGTGGAGAATGCATTTCAACGTGGCTGGCCACTGGGCATACTTGTGTCCATATATGAGAAAGATAACAACGCTGGTGCAATGCCCGTACAAGATGATGAGGGTCCAAGTACGGCGGGAGGTGATAGTGAAACAATAGAAGAAAATAAAGGAGGGAATGAAGGAGGGAATGAAGAAGATAGACAGGCAACAGGTGTGGCAGATGAGGGAGAACATATCGACACGATCGTCCAAGAAATGGCTAGAGAAGAGACCTAGAGGTTACGGTCCGGGCCCGTAGTACTTTGTGTCTGTAATAGTTTGTCTGTTGTATATAACGTTTTATTAATTCTATGTTTCCTGATAAAACCACTTTACTTCGTTTACGCTCATCGATCAAACGACGTATTCCTCACGATCTACGTTTCTGACGAATCTGATCAAAAATATGAATTTTCGAGTATCAACTTCACGACGAAAGTACATTCCGAGCGGTGACAACCGAACACACATTAACTATCATACAAACCTATTGATATCCAACTAGCGATGCAACTACTGTGTGAGGATGGTGCGGCCAGGGAGCGGCGACAGTATGCGCCTAGGAAATAGTGACGGCAGCCGGTACTCACATAAAAATTGATTTCGAAAAGTAATTTTTCTAAATCAATTTTTTTCTTTTTTTTTCGGCATGTTGGTCCGGACTGTCCGGATAGGGTCCGGACGGTCCGGACTATATTAACGCTAAATACCGCCCTCTAGTTGGGCGGCAAGCCAAAAACCGCCCTCTCAGAGGGCGGCAAGGGGGCCGCCTGTAAAATGGCCGGGCCCCGGGCGCATTTTGCAGGCGGCCCCCTTGCCGCCCTCTGAGATGGCGGTTTTTGGGAGGCCGGGGGGCTGCCTGCAAAATGGCTGACGGCCGTCGGCGGGGGCCCAACGGCCGTCAGCCACGTCATAAAATCGCCCGCTGGGATTTTTAAAAATCGCCCTCCCAGAGGGCGGCGGGAGTCTATTTTTGCAATTTTTTGAAACAAAAATCTATTTTTGCAAATCTTTTAATAAATAAATATAAAAATCAAAAAAATTCGAAGTTGTTCCACCTTGTTCCTCAGGCATACCTGACAGGCGTGAACGAAGTCCCGTACCGCGGCCCTGTCATGAGCAACGTGGAAGTTAGCCCGGAGACGATGCAAGGTCTTCTGGATGCCTTAGTGACCCGTCCCGTGGACCAACTCGAGTATGAGCGGAAGAAGCGGGGATGACGCCGCGACGAAAACCCGACCGTTGAACGTGATAAGGCCGTCGACGACCGCCCATTGGGCCGGCTTGTCGCCCACGGAGATGGTGTCCCGTAGAGCAACGAGCGTTGGGGAAGTGTCGATTTCCTGCCGTAGCTCGTCGAAGAGGGTAAAGGAGAGTGCTGACAGGAGCCATGCCTCGGCCGTGGGTTCATCACGCCGGGATAGGGCGTCGGCCGTGACGTTGGTGGCGCCCGGCTTATATTCCACCGCAAAGTCAAAGCCAAGGAGTTTGCTTGCCCACTGGTGTTGAGGCACGTTGGAGAGACGCTGGTCTTGTAGAAATCGCAAACTGTAGTGGTCTGTGCGGATGACTAACCGGCATCCCCATAGGTACGGGCGCCAGTGGAGGACGGTGTGCACCAAACCAATCAGTTTGCGCTCGTAGGCCGCCAGTTTGGCGTGGCGCTGTGCAATTGGTTTACTGAAGAATCCAACCAGGCCGCCGCCCTAGTGGAGGACAGCGCTGAAGTCGGTCCCCGAAGCATCGCACTCGACGACGAAGTCCTCGTTGAATTTCGGGAGTTGGAGAATGGGGGCTGTTGTAAGAGCTTGCTGCAGCTCCCGGAACGCCGAGGCGGCCTCCTCTGTCCAGCGAAAACCATCCTTGCGAAGCAATGCCGTCAGTGGGGCGGCAATGGTGCCAAAGTTGCGGATGAAGCGGCGGTAGTAGCCGGCCAGACCTAGGAAACCGCGGACCGCGCGAGCTGATGTGGGCAGCGGCCAATCCATGACATCCTGCACCTTCTGCTTGTCCATCTCCACGCCGGCCGCTGAAATCACGTGGCCGAGGTATGCGATGGCGGTTGTGCCAAGCTCGCACTTGGAGCGTTTGAGGAAGATCTAATGATCCTGCAAGGTTTGGAGCACAGTGCGCACATGGCGGAGGTGCTCGAACCACGATGAGCTGTAAATAAGTATGTCATAAAAAAAACCAGTACGAACCGTCAAAGGAACGAAAGCAGGACGTCGTTCATCAGTGCTTGAAATGTTGCCGGTGCATTGGTGAGGCCAAAGGGCATCACCAGGAACTCGAAGAGGCCCTGGTGCGTGCGGAACGCCGTCTTCTCCACATCGTTCGGGTGTATCAGGACTTGATGGTAGCCAGAACACATGTCTAGCTTGGTGAAAAACTTGGCACCGCGCAGCTTGTCAAGTAGTTCCTCCACTACCGGTATGGGAAACTTGTCTTTGATTGTCTTGGCATTCAACGCACGGTAGTCGACACAGAAGTGCCATGATCCATCGCGCTTCTTTATGAGGAGGGCCAGGGACGAGAAAGCCGAGGAGCTCGGGCGGATGACGCCATGGCGGAGCATGTCGTCACACTGACGCTCGAGCTCGTCCTTCTGGATGTGGGCATAGCGGTATGGACGCACTGCCACTGAGGAGACCCCCGGATGGAGGCGGATGCGGTGGCAGAGGTGCCGTACTGGCGGTAGGCCCTGTGGTTCCGTGAAGAGGCTTGCAAAATTATCCAACAAATCATTCATTAGGTCCCCGGGCTGGCCGTCTAGTGATGATAGACGGGAAGGTGTGGTGCGGGCATCGATGCTTGTCCAGACGACACGGCGACCATCATGGTCGAACCCGAGTGACTGCTGTGCGAAGTCCCACTCGGTCGGTCCTAGGGTGCTGAGCCACTAGGCACCTAGGACCACATCGTAGCCTCCCAAGGGGAGCGCGTAAGTCGATGTCAAAATGGTCACCGCCGATGGAGATGCGCTGACGAGGGCAGCGGCCTGGCGAGGCAACGCGTTCCCCGTTGGCCACTGCCACGTGAAGGCCGGTGTGATGGTGCGGCCCGACGAGTGGCGTCTTCGCTGATGAAGTTATGCGTTGAGCCGGAGTCGAGAAGGGCGACGAGGTCTGCATCGCCGATACGAGCAATGACCTTGATGGTGTTGAACCGAGGGGTGCGCAAACCAGCCAATGCATGAAGGGAGATGCTAGGCTCCGTTGCCGTGAGGGCCATAGTCTCGGACGGTTCTTCGTCATCGTCGTCGGCCGCGAAGCCCACAACCTCGATAACAAAGGACTTCTTGCAGCGATGGCCTGGCACGTATTTTTCGTCGCAGTTGTAGCAGAGGCCGTCGGCGCGACGTTGAGCCATCTCCGCTAGGGACAGGCGCTTACGGGGGAGCACCGCCACGAGAGGTTGTTTGCCCGCTGCCGTCGGGGCCGCCGAGTTAGGGGCAGCGGAGGTGATGGCTGTGGGGGATGCGGTGCGCGACACCGGGTCCTCAGCACCCAGCTGAAGGCGTTGTTCGTAGGCTCTGGCGAACATGATGGCGTCATCGAGGGATTGAGGGCGGCACAGCGCCACGTCGGTCTTGAGAGGGTTGACGAGGCCCGCCGTGAATAGTTGGACCTATTGTGCCTCCGTGAGATCCCTGTCACGGCACGCGAGGGCCAGGAATTTGTTGATGTAGTCCGCCACAGTGCCGGTACGACGGAGAGGGACGAGTTCCCCCAAGGGACTATCCGTCATCGAAGGGCCGAAGCGAGTGTGGACGAGTTGAACGAAGCAGCGCCACAACGGGGCACCCGCGTTGAGTTCAAGCCTGTAGTACCACAGTTGAGCCGACCCCGTTGTATGTAAAGAGGCATACCAAACCTTCCGGTGCTTCGGGGTGCGCTGGCCGCGAAAAAAAGTTTCACAGCGATTAAGCCATGGGAGGGGGTCATCGGTGCCATCGTAGGTGGGGAACTCCAGCTTGGCTCGAGGGTGAAAGCTGTTGTCGATGGAGCTGTCGTCATCTAGGTCGGTGCGGCCGCCTTGCGGGAACGGAGGACGGCGCGACGGGGTGGCAAACCCGGCGGCTGGTCGCGTCAACGCGCCGTCGTGCGGCTAGCGGAGCGCCTCGCCTGGCTCCCTGGCGCTGGAGGAGAGATCGCGTTGGGACTTCTCGACTCGTTGGACGGCGATGTGGAGGGCATGCACCTCCTGGGCATACTCGAACGTCGAGGCCTGCAAGGTCTGGACTCGATCAGGCAAGCCGTCGAGTTTAGAGGCCAGCGGAACGAGCGGTTCAAGAGCGTCAAACCGTCGGGCGAGCTAGCTGAGTTCGCCGCCATGGTAGCCAGCGTCTTGGAGAGGTCATCCGTGGCAGACAACGACGCAGCCATGGAAGCAGAACATAGGCAATCTGATACCAAATTGTCATTTGCACGGATGTTGGATGCTGGAAGACGATGTAGATTATACTTGAAGCTAGTTACAGGACGCGGCCCTGGACCTCGTCGGCGTGGCGGAGCCGTGGTCGACGCCGCACGAACGAGGAAGGGCTCGACTCAATGATAATTAATCTCCAAGTCGGCCTAAACTCCCTCCCGGCCACAGCTTATATGCATGAGCCGGTGTACAATAATCTAACAAACCAAAGAGATAGAAACTAACAAACCGAAGAGATAAAAACTAACACATTTTATCTAAATTAATCCTGCGCCGTTACTGCTCCTGCGTCGCGAGGCTGTTGAGTCCAGCGCCAGCTATACTGAATGCCCACATATAGTCACAAATGTAAAGGTATGAATGGGCTACGCGAGGTTTTTGTGCAAGTTAGAATAGGCAGTAAATTTTGTTACATTGCCAACTTTATTTTAGCGACGACTCGCACGGTAATATCTTGGGTTCATCCTAAAAAATATAGTTTTTTAACTCTTCATTCATTTTAAAAATTGTTGTTGCCAATTTTTTTATTCCATTTAATAATAAGTATTATTCCTGAAATTTCTACATTATTCCTGCAAGCATCAAATTACCATTTGAAAGGATTACAAATCTTTTTCGGCCCTGAAGCTGCTAGAAATAATGGGAAACTACATTATCAACTATTGGATTAGCAGTTCAACTTTCCTGCTTTTATTATGCTTAATTTTGCGATGTTCCATATTAAGTGCGGCAAGGGAAATCTATTGAATTATAGTGTAACTGTGTTAGGGCAGATCTGGGCAAATTAAATGTACATAAAAAGCTCATTATAATTGCAGAGGTTATCAACATGCTCTAACATAAACAGAACTGATTTTCTATAGACCTATGCGCATGGGTACACCAATAGTCTTCCAAAATATTGGATGGTGAAATACACTGTAGATTTGGTTTGAGCGCAGCATATCACTTGTTGGATTTGCCATGGGCATGTACTGCTTACTTTCTATGCAATATTAGCAAGGAAAAAAAATTATCTAGAGGTATGCTCAATTTATTTTAAGTTTGTGATATCAGGGAGTGCGGTAGATTTAGTTCAAGCGTACTTTCAGTCTATATAATATAGATATAGGTGCTTATGGGTGAAATACTAGGTAATGAAAATCATCCTGGGAGTAGCCTAGGTTGCCCCTTGTTCAGAGGATTAGAGGGCCTAATTATTTCACCAAATTTGTATGGGATTTGAAATTGAAAATTTTCTCTTAACAAGGTACAGAATGATAGACGAGAAAATATTTTATTGAATATGGCAGGGTTTAGTTCAATATACTTTTCCAGGAAACCACCTGTTTTGTTTTGGAGATATGCATGTACAGTTGACTTTGAGCTTGCATGAGCTGCAGATAGCCAGATACTAACTTGAAAGGTAGTCATTTCTCAATGCACACAACAATTGGAACCAGTCCACAACAATGCAACATATATATTCCGGAAACCGCTCTTCATGATTGCATGCATACGTATTCAGGAATCAAAATGGGGTACTTCGCAAAAGATGAAAAGAAGGTCAGTTGCTACTGCTGTGCCAGTTTCTCAACCTCATTCTCACTCTCAACCTTACATGGCCGTCTCAAATTTCCCTATCAAGGCCATGATCTTGCTCTTCCTCTCCGCTGTAGGTTTGCTCCTACCCTCCTCTTTCACTTCGTTGCTCCTTTCGTCATCCTTCCTCCCCCCCTGAACCGGCTTTGGTGTCTTCTTTGATGGCACTACCATCTCCACATTTTCTTCAGCCTCGTCCTTTTCTGTTAGCACAGGTTCGATGGCATCTTCTGTAAACTTAGTTGCATTGACATCTTTGTATAACCCAAATCCACTGACAACTTCATTTAATTCTGTTTCATCGATAGCTTCCTTTAATTCTATTTCGTTGGCAGCCTCCTTCAACTCGGTTTCATCGATGGCTTCCTTCACAACCTGTACTTTGCTGTTGATGCCAACATCAGCATTATCTCCTCCGTTCAAATTGGTGTGCTTCTCTTCTGGAATAGGCTCTATGACTTCATTTTTGTCTTCCTGTTGATCTGAGGTTGGCTTACTTGAATCATCTTGAGATATTACATATGCAATGACATCAACCTGTTTCAACTCGACAGGATCAGGTAGCCGTTCTTGCAAGTGCTCCTCTATGGAAGGTGTGCTTATGCTTTCCATCTCATCAAATTCCATCAACAACTCAACTTCTTGCTCATCGACTTTGGGCGCCTCTATCGGTCTTGTTGGTACACTTCTTGTTCTCTGGATAGAAGGAACAGAATTTGCTACCCCCATTGTCTTCTTTGTTGCTGTGCCAGGAGCACGCAGTGAAGGCACAACTTGAGTTTTTCCACCTGCCAGAGCTCCTGGTATTGCTTTATGGGTTCTCTGCTTTGGAGATGACACTGCCATCTTGTCAACACCTGGCCTTGGAGAGAGGTTACTCTTTTGCAGAGTGGATAATGATTTTGTTGTCCTGTTCATATCCTTAGATGAACGACTGCGTGTTCCAAGGGCTGGAGGCCAAACAGATGAACCACCAGACTTGTCAGCTTTTCCTCTTGTTGTGTTGGCTGGCTTGGCAGTAGTCATGGATGATGAAGTCTGCAGTGTCTTGCCGTGAATGGATGAAGAAGCTGAGCCAAATGTCGACCGGGATGAGGCCGTGCGGGTGCTGAACGATGATGAGGGCCGACAGGCGTTGGATGAGCTTGCAGCAGGGGATGGGGATAATTTGCGATCGGGAGAGCTTGGGACAGACCTCGCTCGTCGAAGTCCCTGGCTAGGCTCAGTGAGTTTGAGACCCGTGGACATACTCCGGATGGTCCTGTTGGTCCTAGCATCAGGTTCCCTCCTTGATGTTGCCATTATGGACAGACTTTTCTGCTAACAACTGAAAAGACAAAAGTTCAATGAAGCTGTTGATATTGCCTGTCAATTGGGTAGCTGGCTCTCAGTTATAAAGAAACTGTTCTGATCTTATGAACTAGATACGCAAAGCACGTGCATTATGTGCAATAATTCAGCCAGATGACTAGCAATTTATTACTGGTAAGGACATTGAGTGTCCTTCTGTGTGCAGTTTTCATCCAAGAGAGCAGTGAATATGAGATGAAATGAAGTAGCTTAATCAAGTATGCTAGGCTTCACAAATTGGATGACACAATTTTGTTTTACTTTTCAGAATGCTGCCTTATGTTATTTACTTACTTGAGTTTCATGGATGACATGTGAAACAATGCCCTACCCCTTCCTATCATCTATGCTTTCCAGATGCAAGAAAGAACTTATGAAATTCCCCGTGGAGATCAAAACTACTTGCTGCCATCTCTGCCAAGGGGAAATGCCAAAGCCATACCTGGATTGATCTTGTAGCAGTTCAGGAAAGTTCTCTTTGATCAATCTCTGTGCAATTCATGGCCAGATGAGCTAGGTGGTTTCTTAGGCGTGGAGATGGAGGGGGGACGTTTGCATGGCTGATTCCCACATTTTATGGTCTGCCTCTAGAGGTTTGGTTGGTTGCTGTGTTGAAATAGTCCTAGGAATTGTGCTGGTGGACAAGTCATTCTGATCGTTTGGTTCTTGTGCTTCCATGGGTTGTAAATTTGACTGGGGTTCCATTAATAGTGAGAGGGTCCCTCCATCACAAAAAATAGTGAGAGGGGCCTCCATTCATGGGGGAGGCATTTCATTATTCATTGTCTATTAACGGCAGGTGCCGGTTACTATGTTGCAAGTTTGACAAACATTTTCTCAGATTCAATATTGACCTTTAAGTGTGTAAGAGTTTATGTTGAGGAAATCTGTGCCATGGTTCTGAGATATTGTGCCATGATCCTGATGTGATGAATAGACTGTAGAGCAAGTATCTTAATCCGAATTCTTTTCCCTTCTAATTGAAGGAGGGATAAGCTGGTGTAAGCTGGTTAGTTTTTCCTTAAATTGGTGTAAACACTGCAAGAACATGAATTGACTATGTAAAAATGGCTCATATGCATTGCTGCTTGATCAAATGGCCCAAAATTTTCTGTTGTTGTCGTGGATACTACGGAATTCCAACAATCCCAGTGGGATTTGCTAATTGGAATGTGGATTACTACGTAATCCATTTTCTATATTGATAAGGTATAATGTGACAGCGCTTGACCATGCCATGTTTCTTTCTGTTGGACACTAGGAGCGTATTTGCTAGATTATGCACCGCAGACTTCTGATATTTGTGGGTAAAATAATACTGCCTATAACTAATATATTCATATTGATATCAGATCTCTTTAACATCATGAACTATTTATAGCTCTCCAGTTTATGATGTGCTGGCCCTAAGGCAATAGTGGAAACCTGCTGGAGCACAAAGGGGCAAAATGGTCTGAACTGTAGTTTTGACGGCAGATGGTAAAAATATAAAACGGCTCACTTTTTCAGTGCTATCAAAGTGCACCGGAAGATTGGTGGTATAAAACTAAAAGCATAATATTTCAATGGTATAGAATTGCTTAACTAAATTTTTGTCAATAAATATTTACCCCAATTTAAAAAGACCTGCCATTAGCCTTTTGGATTTATGAGCATGAATGTTCCGTCTTTTCCAAATGTAATCATGTGCTAGCAATGCAATTGATCAGAAAAAAAAGGGTCTCACTCATCTCATTACTCAGTTTATACAGTCTCATGTTCGGTTACTAATTCAAGACAAACATAGAACAAACAACCAGTTTGTCGGAAGATGAAACCTCGACTGCGAGAAGTCAGGAAACCCCTCTTTGAGATTCGGCCAGGGGAGTAGTTCTCAGGCGAAGTCGGCGTCAGTCGGATCAGCAGTACGATGGATCGCTAGAAGGAGGGCCCGGACTGAGAGATCAATAGGTTCGGACCGTCCGATTCGGGATCGGACCGTCCGAACCGTTGGCGCTAGAAAGAGGGCCCGGGCTGAGAGAGAGGTTCGGACCGTCCAACTACGGATCGGACCATCCGAACCGTGTCAACCGCGCGTAAGAGGGACAGGAGGCGTTTAGACAGGTTCGGGCCGCCGGAGCGTAATACCCTACTCCTGTGTGTTTTCGACTATCAGAGAGAGAGGAATGCGGGTCGGAGTTTACAAGGAGGACCCCCGGGAGCTCGGAAGCTCACTGGGGACTTGAGGCTGAGAGAGAGCTTTGTTGTCTATCGCTGGAGCTTGAGTTCCTTGCCTTCGTCTGCGGCATGAATCCTCCTTTATAGAGCCCAGGGGAGTCCACAGTGCCGAGCTTGCATATGCGCAGAGAGAGAGAGAGAGGGAGAGAGAAGGAGCTAGTATGCTACGTCTTGTCGTCCTTGTCCATGCCCGTCCACCGCGCCACGCTGGAGGAGAGTCCACGCCGGAGTTGGCGGAACGTCCCGTCGCTCCCGCCCGTCTGCTGAGCCCGTGGCGGAGTTGGTGCTGCACGCTGGGTCGTCACGCTGCTCAGCTGCTGCGGGCGGTGAGATTCTGGAGATGTGACAACATACGTCTCCCCTGCCGGAGTTGGCGCTGACGTCTGGTCGGCACGGTCATCACGTCGCCAGGAGCGGATGGAGCTTGAAGATGGGACGGCACCTGCCTCCGCTGCCGGGGCATGGGAAAATGAAGCTCACTCGGTCAAGGGCACTCTGACTGCACAGGGAGCAGAGTGGTCGTTCGCCCTGTCACCTCGTCGTCACCTTGCCATTAATGCGGTGGTTGGCGGCTGGCCAGCTTGGGTCAACCCGTCATTAATGTGGTAGTTGGCGGCTGACCAGCTCGGGTCAGCCGTGTGCCTGGGCGCCGAGGCTGCAGGCTTCGGGCCCGAGGAATGTGGGACCCCCATTCCCGTTTCGCCGACACAGTTATGTTAGCTTTTCTTTTGGTCAATGAGAAAAGCTAACATAGCTGGTTACATGTACCAAGTAGTTCAAGCCAAAATCTTAACCTAATGGGCCTAGTAACATGTCTGTGCTAAATGCTAACACTTCGGCGATATCTGGTAATGCAAATGTTAAAAATCTTAGTAGAAAATGGTGTACATATAAAGCTTCATATTCATTTACACATTAACAAAATCATTGCAAATAAGGACACTTTTACCATGATCTAGTGAGCATCACAATCTAATATACATAAACCACAATAATAATGATGGTTTTCATATAACTTTATTGTCTAAAATCCAACTTCAATAGTATGTTTCGCTAAAAGAACTCATATCAAGTTTTAAAATGCTAAAAGCACATGACATAAATATATTGTCAAATGACAGGTATACAATAAAACATCATAAGACAGGACCTAAACAGCTAAACTAAAAAGAAAATAGCAACACCTACTGACATCAACCATAGGTGCCAACCTAATCAATCTTGATAAGGAACCCAATCATATCTTGATTAATAATTGCATTATGATGTGAACTTGGTATGGAGCCTTGTCAAAATATGGTTCGTTCAATGCCCTTGAATGTATTCAACTGATCTAGTTTTGGAGCATTGAACTTGTTAAAAAAATGGTACATTCAAGTGCATGCGCATGATTGATCTGCAGAAATAAAAGTGATGTTAAAAGTACACATATTATAGCAAGATAGAAGGTGTAGCAGAACAATTATTTCTGGTTTCTCATATATATCACTTCCATAGTTAACAACCTTGGTGAACTATTACCCATGAATAGATCCAACAAAGTTTCACCCCTGGCATCAAATACAAGAGCAAATTGATTTGAATTATATTCTTGCACTGCAGTGTATCAAGTAATTAACAATAGCAGGACCCGTGTGGTATTTGACTGATTGAGTGCCATTTCATCAAACATCTTTGTAGAGATGGGTGAAAAGGACAAGAGTCGGACGAAAAAAATATAATTATGTTCTATATAAAAAAAATTAAGAACATGCAGATCCTGTGGTATCTACCAATTGATTCAATTTTAGAAGCAAAACTTTTTCTTCAACAACTTAAAATGTGTCGAGAAATGTTATACATGCGGACATTGAATGGAACTTTGATGAAAACCTAGTGACATGATGTAAATTGGATAAGCGAAATCATAAAACCAACATATATTTGCACAACTCTACGGCTGCCAATATGTGTCAAAGCAAGTAAACCAACATTCTCCCTGCAAATATAAATTCACACTGCTGTTTACCAAAAGGAAAAAACAAATTATCTATGCAATCAAGGACTGCAGTTCTTATTATCCTTTGATGTTATACTTGCAATAAAACTGAGGTTCCATTACATGTCCCAAAAAAGAATCAATCAAGATGTTGATACCCCGAGGATGGTGTTTTAGGATGATCAATGTTATACAAATCAACGATGGGACAAACTCCCAGGTACAAATAATAGTTTGATTTGTTTACCATCCAACCGATGCCCCAACTAATGATTGATGGACGAATAATAGTTGTGCTTGGATACCTTGAAGCAGCAATGAAAGCTCCAGTTGTCTAGAAGGATAGTAGCACATAAATAATACATTCTAGTATAGCATTTTGTTTCTATTCTTGATTAAGTATTGCAGACCAACCTCCACAAGAATGATAAATAAAGTCATCATCATTGCACATGCTTCTCCAACATCAAATGTATCTTTGGTCGGACATTCTTGTAAGCACTGGTAATTGTGAGAATGTATGCATAAAGCCACACTATCGAAAAAGTGAAAAGAACACCAAACCGACTAAAGATAAGCTTCCCAAAATGCAAAACTTGAAGCAAATGCTGTCCAGAATGCAAACATAATCAGTATATTAACAATTTTTATGATTGCGCCAAGGGTAGTAAACTGTCATTAATACCTGAGAAGCGCAATTGGTAGCATGAGTTATAGATTTCTGTAAGGCCAATTTCCATGCTCTGTATTCATCAAAATATTACCCTATGCTGGCCCATATTATGCTGATAGTGCCATGTTGCTCAACCAAATAACCATGTCACTCCTTAGAGCTGCTCGCAAAGCTTAGAAAACAACATAACATGGCCAAGATGAATATAATAAAAAAAATCAACCACTGAATATTTTTCTTCTATTTTAAAGTTATCATTGGTGGAGCATATTACCAACCTCACCAACCATTCAGAAAATATGCAGAAGGTAGTAAGTAACCAAGCACTGATTATATCCTTGTGCTGCTCTATATACCTTCCTAATTTTGCACAAGACACTGAGATTAATCCAAGGCACCAAATTCAGATTAAATACAACTAACTACCAAGCCATTGCATCTTATATATTAGCGGTTAAAACTCTTATATATTTGTTGCATCCCTCAGTTTTCTTGTTGGCCTAGCTGGCAAAAATTTGTATGGTAACATCATAAAGCTACGCTTGGTCCTACCCTTCCAGTCTATAAACCTGAACTGTAATGATGATTAAGGTCAATAGCAGAGTTCTGGGTTTAATGTTATTCTTCAAATGCTGGTAACAAAATCAATCTGATGGAGATTGCATTCTTACCAAGAAAGAGGACTTGCACTGTGGTGAGGAGTGCATCTCAGTAAATTGGGTTTTCTTTGAGTTCATGTCTGCTAACTCCTCCCTAAAGCAGCATCGTTTATTTTGAACAGTTACACCAACCATTAACAAAGCTAGCTATTAGCCCCAGAAGACCAACTCTAAAGTAGCAACAAAAGCCTGTGCACTGTATCATCAAGAATTTCCTAAAAATTAATTGATTGGTCAGAATTTTAAATCAGAGAATATTTTTGGCAAGAAAGAACAATCAGACTGTTGCCAACTATTAATAGTGATGTTGGTTGATCCTAAAAAGGGAAACCAAGTATTCCATAATCGCCGTTCAGTCAGGAGAAACAACAGACATAATTTTTTGCATTACTTTTGTGATCTCTGCTAATCGCAAATAATCACAAAATCAGTTTTGGACTTTAGTTTTGAAGAAAGGAACAGAGGATGAAGAAATGCATGGCTCGAGTGGCCTCAGTTACTGTATGTAACTGCTGCACTGTTGGCAGAAGCGCTGCTGCTGGCCGGCGAAGGTGACGATGGGCGTCTTGCAGTACGCCTCGAAGACCTTGTGCTAGCGGTGGTAGGTCGGCATCGCACCCCACCACGGAGCACGCCGGAACCACCAGTTGCCCCTGCCCCAACCGTGACCGCTTCATCGGCTCGGACGACCGTGGGAGGCAACCGAGAAAATGCGGGGGCGATAGGAGCCATGGCCTGTGGGCGCCGTTCACCAGGGGGCGGAGGCGGAAGCGCGAACGCTGTGGCTGTGGTGGCGGCGGTAGCGGCACAGATCTAGGAAGGCCGGCCTGGATGGTGGCGGCGTAGATCAAGGGAGGCCTTGTTGGCGGAGGCGTCGCATGCACCGGTCAGCGGTGGCGCAGATTGAGACAGGATTGGAGTAGGGATGACGGCCGGCGCCTCGTGGTGACGGCGGCGGAGGTTCCTTTTGCTTTGGTGCTGCAGCGTCGGCGAAGACGGAGAGGTGGTAGCAACGGTTGTTCGGGGGGCGCGGTTAGGGTTAGGGGGTGAGGAGGAAGGGGGGCGCAGTCGCGGGGTGGTGGGCAAGCGGGGGCGCGAGGGCGATCTGGTTGATGGAAGCCGTTGGATTGGACGCAAACGACAATGGCCGTCAGATTTGATGAATCATGAGTTACGAGTCAAATGAATTGGTGTATTATAGGGTAGATGAATAATGATGGTCATGATTAAAATAAGTTAATGCACTCTAGGGTAGAAAAAGCACTGTTTATAAAAATAGAGCAAAACAAAACTAGAGGTGTTTAATGTGCCGTAGAATATGAAATCATGATTAAATTAGAAAGATGTTGGTTGTGAATTTGTGTTATTTCCGTCCACTAATAGGACTTGGAATTACGTGCCACTTGGCTAACATTTTATAAGTAGAAAGCGTGCCTGCCCTGATCCATACGGTTTAGCATTGCAATTGCAAAGGATAGTTATTGCCAGCTGGTTCATGGCAATCAGGTGCTTGTGATAGACTAATACAAAATAAATAAAATGCTGAGATGTGCATGCAATTGACACATGTCCATCCATACCTTCAGAGGCAGGAATGAAACCTAAAAATCAAACCTGCTTAGCTTATGCTACAAATCAGTAGCAGAATTTCCCAATCAATCTCCAGCTCTTCTTGCAATTGTAGAGTAATTACAAAACTCATGTTCAGCTTCAGGATAAAGATACAAGGTGGAGAGATTCAAAAATCAGTAGTAAGCATGACTTTAAATTCATGTATTTCCATTCATATGATTTCTATTACCATTCTATTCATTCATAGTAGAGAGGCACCGTTGAACAGAACAAGTCGGTCAACCTAGAATCTTATAGACAACCATAAGCAGAGCACATCAAGCTGACCATTAGGACTAGTCCACAATTATCATTCACGGTACATTATAGTTCACAGTTCATCATATGAATTCATTAAAATTTGTACAAAGATGTACCTATGGAGTTCGGGTGCACAGGGAGGGAGGCGTCGAGGCACAACAGAGGCGGTGAAGGCGGCTGAGGGAGAGGGCTGGATATGTTTCACTACATGCTGAGGCAATTCGAGCAGTGCACAGGCAAGCAGGCCGCGCGGTGACGGGGAGGTGAGCGGTCATGGATTCTTGCTGAAGCTCAAGACTTGCTTTCCCCTCCTATGAGTGCTCCCATGCTTACTCTGTCATCGGTGTCGAATGTGGGCGGAGGGGCCGAGACCGAGCTCCTCTCCGTGTGCATATCTTCTTCTCCCGCGCAGCCGTCTTCCACTCCTCCTTGTGCCGACAACATCGTCGTCCTTGGCCGGCGATTGGATCTGGACAATAGCGGCCATGGACGGGGATGCCTTCACTGCTGTTGGGTTGCTTCGCTGCGTGGAGGATCATCGGAGACAAGGGAACGGGGGCGGTGGTGATCTGGTTGCCATAGTCCCATGTCTGCTCGACGACAAGGCGTAGCGGAGGTGGATGGCGTATGGTAGCGGAGGCGGAGGCGGAGAGGCTGAGGGGGAGGGCGTTCGGGGAGAGGCGTGCGGTGGCGTAGAGGATGAGGGGAATAGGGGAGGAGGGCGCGTGAACCTAACGGCTGATCTGTCGGCAGCGGTGCAAGAGGGAAAGGGAGGAGAAGAGGAGATAAGGTGAGGGGAAAGGAAAGGGGGCACGGCGGCGATATGGATCGGCAACGGCCGGTGTTGCAGTTCTAGGGTTTGGGGGTGCCGAGGGTGAGGGCTGGGGGGTGGGCGCAGCGCGCAAGAAGGGATGGAGGGGGATCTTCAGGGGAGGGAGACGATCTATGCTGTTTGTTTGATGTAGGTATTATGGGTCATCGGATTTATCCCATGATGAATAAGTCATGAGCCAAATGAGTTGATGCATTATAGTGTAGACAGGGTAGAAAAGACGGCAATTCAATTGTACTCCAACAAATATGCTTTGGTATCTCCTAAGGACCATAAAAAGCACTCTAATTGCATTGTTCAGATGTTGTGTCCGGCTTTGTAGGATGCTTTGTCCTTGGGGCGCTTGATTCCCCTAGAGCACCAGAAGCAATAGCTCCACGGCGAGGTGATCTCGGTACCGACGCCGCCCACTCTGTCGGCCTCATAGTCAGTGGAGGCACGTCCGGATCCACCGTCCTTGTCGGCCATGCCACACCTCTGCGAAGAAGAGTTGTTCCGGCGGATTGCTGGCCATGCGGGCCTTGGCGGTGAAGTTGACTGAATTTCTTACATTTGGCCCTTTTTAGAAACTTATTTTATAAATAGACCCCTAAAAAAACTTATTTCAGGAATAGACCCCTTTCTCGGTGTCGGGGTTGTTAGCGCCAAGGTCAAATGCCTCGGCACTAGGGACCCTGGCGCCAACCCTCCTGCACCAATTGCACCGCCACCTCTCTAGCAGCTGACATAGCTAGGGGTCAGCGCCAAAGACCCTGCTGCCAAGGGTAGCCATCTCGGCACTGGCGCCGAAGTACGCTGTTGCCTCAGCCCGCACCCTGGCACCGAGGTGGTCGACGGGCTCCTATCTCACGCGAGGCCTGGTGCCGAGGTGGTGAAGGTTAGCGCCAAGAACCTGGGAGGTCCAAATCGCATTAATTTTGAATTTTTTGAGTTTGACAAAATTTTGACATGAATGGCATTGCATGCATTTACAACACTAGAATTGAGCTCCATATTTTGATCACAAGTGTCATGGTGCCCGGGCCTCAAGGTTTGAAATATACGAATTTTGTTTAAATTTTTCAACTTCTAGGTATATACCCAAGTATAACAGTTTGATTGATGTCCATACCTTACAACAAAACATCTCAAATTCAAAGTTATTGCACTATTCCATATCATATATCTAGTTAATTATATGTTTGACGATACATACCTAGAATCAAAATTTAAGAAAAAGGACATGCATAAGTTTAAATTCAGCTAGTAAACAAGTTAATATTTGTACCTAAATAGTTTTAAAAATTTTCATACTCATTTAAATTAGATATATATCCGATTTGAATCTTAAGACCCGGGCAGCATGGTGTACCAAATAAATTTTCTATATATATGTATGTGTATATATATATGTGTGATTATATATATATTTATTATAGACACACAAGCTTCCACTCCACCCCGTTCCCTTGTCCTCGTCGTATCAAATTTACTTCACGTATGGCATTCCCATCCCCACATTTTCCCTATTTTCCCACCTGCTGTCTCCCCCTCCCCACGTCCTGAGTGTCAGTAAAAAGATTATGACCTTGTCATCCGAATAAAGAAATTACTAACTTGTATTTTAATCTGGAGCAAAAAGAAACTTGTATTCTAATCGAAATTGCGATTGTTGTCATCCAACAAAATTTTTTTATGAAATTTATATTTTAGACGTTGCCATGCGTCATCCGATAGTAATTTTTGCACTAACATGTATTTTGTTCCCGATGTTGACGTTGTCATCAGGTTGTTGAGGTAGTAAAAATTTTGCTACTAAATGCTGCCGGCCGCTGTCTTCTTCACCATTTTTCGTCAGGCCGGCCACCGGCCTCCTCCATGTCGCTGCCCATTGCTGCGTCCACAACGCCGGCCACTCTCCCTCAGATCCGAAATACTCGTAGAATGTGACCGATGGTTTGGTTACGGTGTGTAAAAAGCCTATATATATTAAGGCAGGGTACGAATATGCAGGAAGGGGGTGAAAAACCCCTCAGTTCTGTGTGAGTATGTTTTTCAAATCGCTAAATAGTATGTATTTTTTGTAAAAAAAAATTTAAACAGAGGTTGCTTTAAAAATCAAATAAATTTATTTTTCAAGTTTATCGTAATTAAAACTTAATTAATCATATGCTAATGACTTGTCTTGTTTTGTGTACGCTGAAAATATTAGCTGAACATGTACCGTTAAACTCAGCCTAAGCTGGGTCCAATCAAAGTAAAAAAGTTATTGCGTGCTCATGTATGCATGGGAGCATGGTACCTGTTTGAATCCGTTTTTGCGAGCGGCTTAACGAGAAACATTATTAGCACATGATTAATTAAGTACTAACAATTTATGAACTTGAAAAATAGATCTATTTGATTTTTTAAGATACTTTCATATAGAAAGTTTTTGCAAAAAAAAACATACCGTTTTACGTTTTGGAAAACGTGCTAATAAAAACCAAGGAAAGAAGCTAGAAGCAAAAGCTGTTTCGAATGCCCTATTAGTTGTTCCTCCTATTCCCATAATCATATAACATTTAGGTTATCATAAGTAGCTAATAGCGCAATAGAACATAACACATAGTTGGCATAATAAAACGTAATGCATCGCACGTCTAGCACAAATTTAAAATCCGCGACATGGTTTCATCACAATTAAACATCAACCATCCATAATACATCTAATGAACCATCCATTTTCTTTGTGTATCTTCATTTCTTGCATTGACGTGGAATCATATCCTTCCTAGTGGTGTACCTACATATTATAAGACTAATACTAGATAGTCTAAAGAAGGTAATGCTAAAAATATATGAACATTATCCATTAGTGTATACCTAAACTTTTTTGATGAGTACGGTGAGTGTTGTACACTTGACTCGGTAGAGCCGGCTAAGGTGCATCGTGTAGCTGAGATAGCCCAATCTCTTTGGTGTCATGCTAGGTCCTCCTCCTCCTCCTCTTCCACTTCCTCCTCATCGTCATCATCGCGTGGGAGCATGGTACCTGTTCAAATCCGCTTTTGTGTATGGCTTATAAGCTGCACGTAAAATGAGAAACATCATTAGCATATGATTAATTAAGTATTAACTATTTACGAACTTGAAAAATGGATCTTTTTTATTTTTTAAGATACTTTCATATAGAAAGTTTTTGCAAAAATACATCGTTTTACGTTTTGGGAAGCATGCTAATGGAAACCGAAGGAAGAAGTTAGAAGTAGAAGCTGTTCCAAATGCCCTATTAGTTGTTCCTCCTATTCCTATAATCACATAACATTTAGGTTATCATAAGTAGCTAATAGCACAATGGAACATAACACATATTTGGCATAATAAAACATAATACATCACATGTCTAACACAAATTTAAAATCCACGACATGGTTTCATCACAATTAAACATCAACCATCCATAATACATCTAATGAACCATCCATTTTCTTCGTGCATCTTCATTTCTTGCATTGACGTGGAATCGTATCTGTACTAGTAGTGTACCTACATAATATAAGACTAATATTAGATAGTCTAAAGAAGGTAAGGTTAGAAATATATGAACATTATCCATTAGTTTATACCTAAAAGTTTTTGGACGAGTACGGTGAGTGTTGTACACTTGACTCGGTTGAGCCGGCTGAGGTGCATCGTGTAGCTGAGATAGCCCAATCTCTTCAGTGTCATGCTAGGTGTAGTCATCGTTATCCTCCTCCTCCTCCTCTTTCGCTACCTCTTCATCGTCATCATCGGCTGTGTCACACCCTAAATTTAGCCACACTAAATTATACCTGAGAAAATGCCCAAGAAAAATAAATTTAAAAGGTCAGAGGAATTAAATTAAATGTGTGAAATGCAAAATAATAAGCTACTGTGACTGGGAACATTTTTCCTATGTTCCTCTTGCCAAAATATATTAACTGGATTTTTAGTGCAATTTTAAGACCATAGGAACTATTTTTAATAAATCAAAAACGAATATCAGAATTAAATTTGCTCTAGAAATTAATTTCCTTTTTCCTTTTCTCCCTTTTTTCTTTTTCCTCTCGCTGGGCCGCCGGTCCAGCACTATGCGGCCTCCGCGCGTGTCTGCCTCCCTGCTGCCCCATCTGTCGGCCGCTCCTCTCGCTCGCTCTCTCTCTGTGCTTTGGGCCCCGGCCATCAGACTGCCTCTCGCCGCACGCCCACGCGCCCCACTGACAGGCCGGGCCCGCCTGTTAGTCCTGTCTTCCTCCTCCGTTCGAATCGGGCGGACGGGAAACATCCCCTCCGCCTTTCCCCTCCGCCGTTCGATTGGCGCCTGCGCCTGCCTCCTCCCGCGCCCGCCTCTGGTTCAAACGAGCGCAGACCGAGTCCGCGCCCACTCCCCCACGTCCTCCGGCATCCTCACCCACTCCTGTGTGGGAATCGTGCGCACGACCCTGACGCCGCCACTGTAACGACCCGTTTTCCTTTTCCCTG
Organism: Oryza meyeriana var. granulata; assembly: GCA_003991445.1. Classification (NCBI taxonomy): domain Eukaryota; kingdom Viridiplantae; phylum Streptophyta; class Magnoliopsida; order Poales; family Poaceae; genus Oryza; species Oryza meyeriana. The sequence goes on along the minus strand of RYFJ01000621.1, from coordinate 396,572 downwards.
TTGAAACTTGTTTTCTGGATCTTAATCCTTTCCTATCCTGTCAGCTGTGCCTCCGTTTTCCCTCTCCCCGGCCAGCCGACTACCTTCTCCCTTGAGCCGAGTAGATTGCTACTCAGTCCTTGTATCCTGCCCTTTCCTTTGTTTTACTCAGACCTCTTTGCTGCCGAGTAAGCCTGTGAAGTGGCCGACTACCTTGTTATTTTACCTGTTGTTTCATCGTCTCACCGAGTTGCGCCCGCCCGTTGGACGCCGACTACCGAAGTAGAGAAGAATCAGTCTTCACCTGCCCACAGCACCGCTTGGACCGATGGACAATAACCCGCTGCATCGCTTGGACCAGTGGTCAGTCCGAAGCCTTGTCAGTGAGATTTCTCTAACCCGTCCTTGTTTTGACCTTAGTGTCTCATCGCCGCTACAGTGCCGACCAACTCCACTGGCCACGCCGGACTCCCAAGTCAATCCCTGCGTGGATGTCAAATCCTTTGTCAGTTCATCTTGACTTTTTCTCCCTACCCGTTGCCCAGCCCCTACCGTGCTTCAACCTTGCACGTCGGCTATATATATATATGGCCAACCATGCCTCCTCTTTCTCTTGTTTTGCAACCGGCCAGCTCTGCTAAGTTCTCATTCTCCTCTCAAGCTTTGGAGCTCTATCGCCCGGTTCGCAAGCCTGGTTCAGCCGACTACTTCGTTGATCCTTTTTCTTGGTGTTTTGCCCCTCCTGCTTATTAGTGTTTCCTTTCTGCTTGTTCAGAGCCTGAACCGGTGGACGATCCCGAAGCCGTCTTCGTCGAGGAAGATCCTTCCTTGGAACAAGGCAAGCCTTTTTGATCATATTGTTTCCCATATATGCAAAACTATGTTGTTTGTAAAATATGAATGCTTAGTTTGCACTTTAAACTGATTGGCCTCGGTTTGCAAGCGCAACCGATGGACCTATCCAGTAGTAGCACTTATTTTGGTAGGATGTTGATGTATCCCCTTGGTAGCCCCACAAATGGCACGCTGGCATCCTATCTACGGATTCGATGGCCGAGTAGAATGGCTTAGCTCGGCAACGTTGTATTGTCGTTGGGACAAACGATGATCTTTACTAAACTGTTTGAAAAACCCGACACTTTGCGTATCGGCGTGTTTGTGAAATAAATGAAAGATTTGTGAAAATCTTGATGTACAGAGACAGTGCCTGTGTGGCTTGGCTATGTATTATCATTAAGGACCGTTTCCTCTGGGAATTTCATCCGAGCATCTTACAGTACGACCATACGGGCATTATGGGATGCCCCTGGCCGAGTAAATTGTAGGTTTAGGGAAGTTCAGTGCCGACTGGAGTGGACTCATCTGAGTTGTGGCTCGTGAGCCCTGGTGCTGAAGGTGGTTGTAGCCATTCTGAAGCACTGATCCTGTGTGGATCCTTCGGCTGGCATTGGGTAACCCTGGACTGGCTTTGGAAATGGCCTTGTCACGAACCTTCGGGTACAGGCCAGTACTCGGTGTAAGTTTCGTGTCGGATGGGTAAAGCGTACACCCTCTGCAGAGTTTAGCAGAACTGTTCGAACAGCCGTGCCCACGGTTAAGGGCGATGTAAGGTGATTCCCATAGCATAGATTTCTTTGTCTGTGGTTTGTGAAAAAGTTTGATGGGAAGGGAACCGTGTCCAGAGTTTGCCGAGTAAGCAAACGGAAGGCCTGTGTGGCCAGAAACGGGTCTGTGTGATCCGGGGTGTTAAGCACCATAAGCAAGTGTGTGAAAAGTAAACAGGATGAAGATCATGCTCCCGGGTTGTAGCCAGGGCAGCAAATTTAAGCCCCCGGGTTGTAGCCAGGGCGGCAGTTGAGCAGTTGAGTCTTCGGGTTGTAGCCAGAAGACGAGAAAGTTTATGCTCCCGGGTTGTAGCCAGGGCAGCAAGTTGAGCAAGTTTGAGCCCCCGGGTTGTAGCTAGGGCGGCGGCTGAGATTTGGTTGTAGCCGAGTCTCAGGGTCAACGAGTGGTTGTAGCTACTCGGGACACACCGGACCGATAAATGCGAATTAAAAAGATGATATGGATATACTTGATTCATTAAGTGGCGTGTTGTTGAAAAGCAACTTGCGGAATGGATCGAGGCGTGAGTCTCTTTCCGACAACTAAAATTTGGATCTCACTAGTGTTTGCAAAGAAAAGTGTTTCTAAAGGCAGTTTTTCGCAAATAAAACCCTTAGCCTCTTTGTCTGACCGACATGGCATCTTTTCCTGGCTTGCTGAGTACGAAAGTACTCACCCTTGTTCATATATATGTATAGTAGGTTTTGGAGAAGAAGATGAAGACCCGACTGCCGCAGAGTTCCTCCAAGACCAGGCTGACTACGAAGACTTCTGAGGTTTCGAGCCTAGTCCCCAACCGAGCCTGTGGTGTAGCCGAGTTCTTTTGCCGAGTAGTTTTATCCAGCTTCCGCCCTGTCTATGCTGTTCTCGCTAGTTTACCTGTTGATGCTTTTGTCCATCCGGGGTCTGTCCTGGATGGAATTCCTTTGTAATATATATGTATGTACTCTGTTATGTAATTATTGTAACTCTGAGTTGTATCACTGATGACTGTTGTGCGTATCCGACTACTGATCCTGGGATCGGGTGCTGCATGCACATGGTGGGCTTCCACCGAGTTGGGAGCGCCGTGACAGCCACCCTCAACCCAGCGCCGATTCGGAGCCATTCGGTGACGATCCCGCCCGGCCGAGTGCATAAAAGCATTCGCCGCTTTCTCCTCTACATTTCCCCTCACACCCCAACGCCTTTTGAGCATCTTAGTACTTCGCGCCACGCAAACCAGAGCCGCCGCAGCGCTCCGCCATCTTTGGTCGCTCGCCGCGGCCGCTGTAGCCGCCGCCAGACCATGAGATTGCCACCGCTAGCCTCGCTGCACCCGTGCAAATCCCGGCCATCGCTTCTGCGAGCCTCTACGCCGCCGGAGGGCCGTTTCCGCCATCGCCTCCTTCTGTAAGCCACTCCGCCGGCCTTCGGCTGCGCCTCCTCGTCGATCCATACGGTCATTGTAGCCCTAATTGCTTCCCACATCTTTGCCAGGATCTCCTCAGCCCCATCCACGCCTCTGTCGCCGGAAATCCTCGCCGGGACACCGTCTTTGCCGTCATCCCATGCTTCCACCGCCACTGATCGCCTCTGTCCACAGCTGTTCGCCGCCTACCGGTCACTGTGACCCCTCGGTGAGCTCTCCTTCGTCTTCCTCTCTTCCTCCCGCTGCTCGCCGTCGTCTTTCGGGGGCCAGATGGTCGCCAGCGGCGACCATCCGGCCGCTCGCCCTGCCGCGGCGCGGCTACGCCGGCGGGGGCGAGCCTTGTTCGTCCTGGGCCGTCCGATCTGCCCGGGGGCAGATCTGGACCAGGCGCGTGGCCTCCCCGTGGGCGCGCGCCTCCCCGCCGCGTGTCCGCCTCCCGCCGGGCCGTGGTGGACTCGGTCCACCGTGCGCCAGCCTCCTGTGCATCGCCGACAGCCAGCTTCTCGGTCCAGTGATGCAATAAATTGTTTAGTAATTAAATTCACATTAGAAAACACAGTAAACTTCAATAATTCATAACTAATTCATACGAACTTCGATTAAGTCCATTCAAATTTCATTAAATCCAGAAAAATGTCAAGAATCCATTAAAAATATTCTTAGCTCATGTTTGCTTGCCCACATGTACTTTTTTAATTGTTTGTGCATTGCTTGTTATAGAATCCGACGTCGGTGACTCTCCGGTGTATTACGAAGTCGTAGCAGAGTTCATCGAGCCAGAGCAAGGCAAGTTGCACTGTTATCTTGATCATTTTGTATCCATTTTCTGCTAAATTGTTTTGTTTACTTAAATAAACTGCATTATTTCAATATTTCATGTGGGTGGATTATAGCCTATACAATGATAGGACCTTGCCTTAGTTTTGAAACCTGAATCTTTGTCACCTGGGTAATAATATGATTAGATTACTGTTCTTAGAATGCTTAGCCATGCTTAGCAACATAGCTCACCTGGGAATTAAATATTATCTTTTTATATGATTCGACTCAATGTCAGAAAAATGGAACTTTGGATAGGTTGATGTTAAATTACTAAAAGTGGACCTAAATGGTGGGCTGTGGGTGTATGGTTCTGCTTGTCGCACCCATGGCAATTAAGGACCGGTTCGCGGGAACCACTTGGGCAACTACCCGTACTTTCCACAAGCTAGTGTGGGCAACGGCTGGGCTTGAAGCGTCTCTTCTCCCTCTCCTAGGCACCGAAGATGAGGGTGGGCGTGATGGAGTTGGGTCGGCCCGGGGTAGGGTTGATCGGCTTCCGGATTCACCGTGGCGCAAGGGGGGTAGCCTGGCCAATATGGTGTGCCCTGTTGGCAGGTGCAACCTCAGCGTGGTGTGGATGGTTAGGGAGAGGTTGCGTGAATGGTCCGGTCCTGTCACAGCCTCTCACAGGGCATCGTGGTGATGCACTAGGACACGGGAACGTGTGTGGGGCTGTGTCTTGTGAGTACAGTTGTACACCTCTGATCAGAGTAAATCTATTCGAATAGCCGCACCCACGGTTATGGGCACATTGGTCAAGACTCACCGTGATTAGTCTCACCTTTAGTTAATTAATTTGGCTTTTTGGAACTGGTATGGTTCGGGTGGAAGGTGTGGAGTCCAGTCAACGTGGTGGAGTTGATCAGGGGTGTCCGGTTGACGTGGTGTAACGTTAACCGGTGGAGACTGGTGTTAACGCCAAAATTTGGTATGGTTCTTTATCAGATTCGGTTAAGGGAGAAATCACAGTCAATTAGCGGGGATTAATCGAGAGGAAGCCGAGTTTGGGAAAGGATCGTGAAGACCACGGGAAGGCAGTTAATATCTTATTTGTAAATTAGGCAGAGATAATAATTTTTAGGAAATCTGATCTCGTGTCCGATCAGGGCTTGTTAATTTTCCTTTTATAGTTAGGAAACTCCTGTTCCGTGTCTGATTAGGATTGTATCAACTCGGGGTATAAATACGTATGCCCGGGTACCTTGTAAATCATCAACAATCAATACAACTTCGGTGCATCGCCACCCTTTTTGACTGGTTCTTGCTTCTCGAGCTGGGCTGCATCGGTTAAGTTCGACCTCTTGCGAGAGGGTAAATCTCGTTACCCCGGCTACCGTATCGGCTAGGACTTCCTCGGTTAGGTCCGATATTCTAGTCGGTTCACGGTAGTCGGCTTACCACGATATATCTATTCTATCTAAGGCTGCATCAGTTAGGTTTGATCTCATAGTCCGAGTAGATATATCACATCACGCGTGCATAGATTTATCGGCTTACCGGGTGTAATTTATCGTCAGTTTGTGCTGCATCGGTTAGGTCCGACCTACTAAACTACCAGCGATAAATTATTCTTGCTAGGTCGATAGATTTCATGCAAGCGTCTTATTGGGATGTATAGCTGATAAGTTACCATATTTTACATCACAATTGCATTAGATCTATTGGCTCATTGAGGTTCTTTTATCATTATTAATTTATGCTGCATCAATTGAGTTTGACCTATTAAATTGATAATGATAGATTTATCCTTGTTAAGCCGATGGGTGTTTATACAATGTTTTATCGGAGTGTCTAGCCGATAAGTTATCTGTTATTAAATATAGCCGATTGCATTATCTTTATTTTATGTATTTACACTATCATTGGTTTTCCAGCCGATGCATATGTTCTATCAGCAGTCGGCTAGTTTATTATTTTATTATATTACCATCAACTTATCATAGTTATCTTTTTATGCCATCATCGACTTCCAGTCGATGTATAAGTGCTATAGTCCATATCGGCTATCGGCCGATGAAACGAGTCCCAATCGTCTTCCAGCCGATTGGCTCACTGGTCTAATATTTTCTCTCTCCTTATCAATTGCAGGGTCAAATTGACTGGCACGCCTACGAACCTCAAATTTAGGATCTGCATTGGAGTTAAGCAAATCTCCTAGGCCTTCGCGTGTCTAGTGCATCGAACCATATCATCGGCTCGTTCTCAACGCTGCCGGTGATTTTCGGTGTCAACACGTTTTTGGCACGCCCGATGGGACTCGGAATTTCGATATGGCCGAAAAAGAGATCAAAATAGACTACGTGATTCCGGTCAACATGGAAGATCTAACAGACGAGCAGAGACAGCAAATTGAGCAGAATATGGCCAATTTTTAGAAACTCTGTTTGGAATCTTTTGGCATGACGCGACAAGAGCCGATTCAAAAATCTCTGTTTCCGAAACCAGTTCTAGTTGGTGAATCGAGCCGTGCATCACCTGAAAATCCACCAAAACCCTTACAAGAGATGGTGAATGAAGCAATGCATCACGCGCTTATCAATCAATCAGGAATATTGGTGAACACGCTACATAACCTTATCAAGAAGGCAGTGGATGGATCGATTGCTCAAGAGCCTAGTCGAGGTCCTGTTTGCCTCCCACCAAAGGCAAAGCCAAATCAAGTCACTTTTGGCACCAGAAAAGATATACCGAAAAATTTGTTTTTACAGAACCAGGCTGGGGGGCAACAAGATATTCCTGCGGGATACCATCAAACGACTTATTATGGGAGATATGAACAAAATTATCCAGGAGGTATTGCCGATTCAGGTAATTATCAGAGAGAATATCCTAGGTAGAATCGGTTACCAACTCCACCTATACAATATCAACAGGAAAATCCAAGGGAGGAGAATTTATCGACAAGGGTTGCAGAGATAGTAAGGGAACAGTTTGGGATAAAACCAAAAGAGCAAACATTTATGTATCGGCATCCATATCCCGAGTGGTTTGACAGAGTTCCATTGCAACACTGATACAGAGTCCCAGATTTTTCTAAGTTCTCAGGACAAGACAACATATCTACAGTTGAGCATATTAGCCGATTCTTGGCACAGTGTGGAGAGGCATCGGCTGAGGAGGCTCTAAGGGTTAGATTTTTCCCTTTGTCATTGTCCGGATCGGCTTTTACATGGTTCTCTTCTTTACCACCAAATTCAGTCCGAGGATGGGCCGATCTGGAAAAACAATTTCACAAATACTTTTTTGCTGGGATCCACGAGATGAGGCTGATAGACTTAACATCGGTTAAACAAAGGCCAGACGAGACGGTACCGGAATACGTCCAGCGGTTTCGGGATGTTAGAAACCGATGTTACAGTTTGAATCTAAGCGATGGGCATCTAGCCGAGTTGGCTTTCCAGGGTCTCCTAACTCCCATTAAAGAGAGGTTTTCGTCGCAGGAGTTCGAGAGTCTGGCGCATCTTGTACAGAAGGTATCGGCTCATGAAAGCCGATTTCAAGAAGCAGAAAAGGAGAAGTTTTAGAGGAGGGTTGCTCAGGTGCAAGCTTATTCATCGGACTCAGATGATGATGGATCCGATTTTGAAGTTGGATTGGCGGAATGGGCTAGAAATAAGAAATCAGTATCATGCCCATGGGTGAAGGATATCGGCAAGGAGGAGCGATATGACTTTGACATCAATAAAGCCGATAAAATCTTCGATCTATTGCTACAGGAGAAACAGATACAACTTCCGCCAAATCATGTAATTCCATCAGCCGAAGAACTGAAGAAGAAGAGATATTGCAAGTGGCATAACACGATATCGCACCACACCAATGAGTGCAAAGTTTTTCGGCAACAAATTCAATCGGCTGTCGAACAGGGAAGGATCAAGTTTGAGGACAAAAGGCCGATGAAGATTGATGGACATCCATTCCCTGCGAACATGGTTTATGCGGGATCATCGATGGATCAAGCCGATGAAGGAAGGTATCGAGGATTTAGAAGATCTAGAATTACTTCATCGCAGCTGGTAGATAAATATTCAAGGCACAAAGAGGAACAGCGGGCTTCCTCATACGAGGAGAGATATAATCCATATTGGAATTGCCCGTTCTTTCAATTTTGCTGGGAACGAGGGATAAGATTGCTGTCGATCAGAGATTGTCTTGAATGCTATGCTACAAGGTCTTGGAGTTTTGAGCATGAGGAATCTTCACGAGATCGGCCGCTTGGGAAAAGAGGATCGGTACATAGCCGATTAGGGCCAATTCATGAAGAATTTTTCGAAGAGAACGATGAAGAGGGATTGCGTGAAAAACAACAAATCCAAAACCCTCAGTGGTGTCCTAGTGGAATATTTATGAAAAATCAGAAAAGAAGGGCACAACGGCGACGGCACCGAGAGCAACAGGAAGAACAACGGCAAGAGCACAAGGAAGCCGATCATCGTCACAAGAGGACTAAGCGGGTATGGCGTGTGAAGAAAGGTGACGATGAGGTTGATCAATCGGCTCCAGTAGACATGGTTTTCTTTTTGCCTCGAGAACATAAAGCACTTTCATCTGATGAGGAAGGCAATGAAGAAATTTTTGCTCAGTTAACGCTGCAACCCGATCAGGCTATATTTGATAAGCCTGAAGAATGAAAGCATCGGCATTTGAAGCCGTTATACATCAAAGGTTATGTGAATGGGAAGCCAATGACGAAGATTCTAGTTGATGGGGGGGCAGCTGTTAACCTAATGCCATATGCTACGTATCGGAAGCTGGGGAAAATCGCTGAAGATTTGATCAAGACAAATATGGTGTTAAAAGATTTCGGCGGAAATCCATCGGAGACGAAAGGCGTATTGAACGTGGAATTAACAGTAGGGAACAAGACGTTACCTACCACGTTTTTTGTTATCGATGGAAAAGGATCGTATAGTCTGCTCCTTGGCAGGGATTGGATTCACGCAAACTGTTGCGTACCCTCGACGATGCATCATAGTTTGATACAATGGCAAGGAGATCAAGTTGAGATAATCCTAGCAGATCAATCGACCAACATTGCAATGACTGATTTGCCGGTCTAGGAGGCTGATGGTGTCGATTGTTTGTCTGGAAAAGTATGGGAGGGGGACTATCTTAAGATCTCTAGTCAGGAGATACAGCCGATTCGGCAAGTCGGCCCGGAATTATTACTCTGATGGGCACCATTGACGGTTTCAAGGGACAGTTGGGACAAGGGTTTACGTCGGCCGATGATTTGGAAGAAATTGACATAGGACCAGGAGATAGGCCAAGCCTGACGTACATAAGTAAAAAATTGTGTCCTGAATTCCGAGAAGAATTAATAAAATTGTTGAAAGAGTATCGGGATTGTTTTGCTTGGGAATATCATGAAATGCCCGGATTAAGCCGATCAATTGTTGAACATCGGCTTCCTATTAAACCAGGATATCGGCCGTTTAAGCAGGCTCCAAGGAGATTTAAAGCAGAGTTGTATGAGGCAATTAAAGCGGAAATCACAAGGTTATATGATGCAAAGTTTATAAGGCCGTGCCGAAATGCTGAGTGGGTTTCTAATATCGTCCCGGTGGAAAAGAAAAATAGAAAATTGAGGATATGTATCGATTTCCGGGATTTGAATAAGACTACCCCCAAGGATGAGTACCCAATGCCGATAGCAGATTTGTTGGTGGATGCAGCATCGGACCACAAGATTATTAGCTTCATGGATGGCAATGCAGGGTATAACCAGATTTTTATGGTAGAAGAAGACATACATAAGACTGCGTTTCGATGTCCTGGAGCTATCGGCTTATATGAGTGGATGGTAATGACGTTTGGATTAAAAAGTGCCGGTGTGACATATCAGAGGGCGATGAATTATATATTTCATGATCTCATCGGCTTGTTAGTGGAAATTTACATTGATGATGTGGTGGTTAAATCCAAGAGTGATGAAAGCCATATACCCGATTTGCGAAAAGTGCTGGAAAGGGCAAAGAAATACGGATTAAGGATAAATCCCAATAAATGCGCTTTTGGTGTATCGGCTGGGCAATTTTTGGGTTTCATGGTTCATGAGCGAGGAATTGAAGTTAGTCAACGGAGCATCAGAGCTATCAAGAATACGGAACCACCAAGCGATAAGACGGAGCTACAGTCATTGATCGGCAAGATTAATTTTTTAAGAAGATTCATATCAAATTTGTCAGGGAGGATTGAGCCTTTTACTCCATTGTTGAAGTTGAAAGCCGATCAAGAGTTTGTGTGGAGGGCAGAACAGCAAAAGGCATTTGATGAGATTAAGAGTTATTTAAGTTCCCCACCTATTTTGATTCTGCCGCAGAAAGGAGTGCCATTCAAGTTATACTTATTGGCCGATGAAAAATCCATCGGGTCTATTTTAATACAAGAATTTGAAGGCAAGGAGCGAGTCGTGTTCTATTTAAGCAGAAGGCTTTTGGATGTTGAAACGAGATATCCTGCGGTGGAGAAATTATGCATTTGTTTATATTTCTCATGCACAAAGTTAAGGCATTATATCCTATTGGCTGAGTGCACGGTGGTTTGCAAGACCGATGTGGTGAAATACATGTTGTCGGCTCCAGTCTTAAAAGGGCGAGTTGGTAAATGGATTTTTGCCCTAACAGAGTTTGACTTGAGATATGAATCGGCTCAAGCGATCAAGAGACAAGCAGTGGCCGATTTCATTGTGCAACACAGAGGAGTTCATGAAGATTATGTGGAGCCGATCCCGTGGACTTTGTTTTTTGATGGATCGGTTTGCAAGCATGGATCTGGTATCGGATTGGTCATTGTATCACCTCGGGAGGCAAGTTTTGAGTTTGCCTTTACAATTAAAACCTATCGGACCAATAATCAGGCAGAATACGAGGCGGTGCTGAAAGGACTTAAACTTTTAAAAGAGATCGGGGCCGATATCATAGAGATTGTTGGAGATTCTTTATTAGTGATCAAGCAATTATCTGGGGAGTATGAATGCAGGGATGATATTTTAAGATCGTATCATGAAGAATGCAGAGATTTGTTGGAGGATTTCAGGATGGTATCGTTGGATCATATCCCTAGAGAACAGAATTTAGAAGCTAATGATCTTGCACAGATTGCTTCGGGTTATCGGCTGAATAGGCAGATTGAGGTTGAAATAGCCGATAGTGATATTCAGGATAGAGCCAATGATTGGAGACGGAAATAATTGATTATTTACAAAATCCATTACAATCGGTTTCCAGGAAACTTCAGTATAGAGTTACTAAGTATGTGTTGGTTGATGGAGAATTATATTATCAGACTTTTGAAGGGGTTCTGCTGAGATGCCTAAATTTGGAAGAAGCCAAAGTGGTTATGTGCGAAGTGCATGAGGGCATTTGTGTAACTCATCAATTAGCTCATAAGATGAAGTGGATATTGAGAAGAATAGGATATTTTTGGCCGACAATGTTGGAAGATTGCTTCAAATATTATAAAGGATGTCAAGATTGCCAGAAATTTGGAAATATACAGCGAGCACCAGCATCGGCTATGAATCCTATCATCAAACCGTGGCCGTTTAGAGGATGGGGAATTGATATGATCGGCCAGGTTTATCCTCCATCAAGTAAGGGACATAAATTCATATTGGCAGTAACAGATTATTTTACAAAATGGGTGGAAGCAGTTCCATTGAAGAAAGTCACGACCAAGGATGCGATTGAGTTTGTAAAAGAGCATATAATTTATCGGCTTGGAATTCCTCAGACGATAACTACCGATCAGGGATCTATTTTCGTGTCCGATGAGTTTCAATAATTTGCTGCCAGTATGGGAATTAAGTTACTGAATTCATCACCTTATTATGCTCAAGCTAATGGACAGACAGAGGCTTCAAATATGAGTCTGATCAAATTAATCAAGCGGAAGATTGATGAACAGCCGTGACAATGGCATACTACATTAGCCGATTCATTATGGGCTTAATGGATGGCATGTCATGGGTCTACTCGGGTACCACCATACCAATTAGTATATGGGCATGAAGCAGTTTTGCCTTGGGAGACTAACATCGGCTCTAGGAGAATTTTTTTGCAAAATCAATTGACAGCCGATGATTATTATAACTTGATGACAGATGAACTTGAGGATTTGGCTCAGAATCGGTTAAGGGCGCTGGAAAGGATCAAGGAAAATAAAGCTAGGGTGGCTAGGCATTATAATAAAAAGGCGATGAATAAATCGTTTACTGAGGGAGATCTTGTATGGAAGTTGATTTTGCCGATCGGGTCCAGAGATAGTAAATTCGGAAAGTGGTCGCCTAATTGGGAAGGGCCCTTTCGGATTAATCGTTGTGTACCTGGTAATGCATATGTATTGGAAGATTTTGAGGGAACAGAGTTTGCTAAAGCACTTAATGGGAAATATCTCAAGAAGTACTATCCTAGCGTTTGGATCAACTCTTGAATTGGTTAGATGCAGCCGATTTCTAAATAGTTCAGAGCAAGAGCCGATGTTGTTACATTGCCTAAAGATAGCCGATATCAATTGATATCGCCTTTGGATCAAACAAATAAAATATTATCAAGCGAAGATGGACTATGATGAATAAATAACAGCTAATTAAGTTATATTACAGCAAAAGGTTAATCGGCATGTTTCAGAGGACCATCAGTCATTAATGTTAAGATTTACAAGAATTTTTGGATTATTTCGATCGCGCGCAGCGGATCTGGTCAATCTCACCAATGGCGTGAATGTCTTCTTCGTCGGAGCCTGGGATAGTCTTTAAGTTTTTGCGCCGATGAACAACTTGCCGCATTGCTGCTGCAACTTTGGCTTCTTGATTTTGTACAGCTTGTGGCAGGTCGATGAGCTGGGATTCTGTTGTTTCGATGTCCTTGCGGATTTTTTCAAGTTCTGCCAGCAAATCGGCTTTCCTTTTCTTCAGCTAGTCTAGTTTGGATTGAAGTTCTTAAGGGGCAGTGGCCATATCGTCAAGCTTTTTCTTTTCTGTTTGAGTTGACAGCCGATTGTTTTGGATATCTTGGACTATTCTCTATTGATCAGCACGATCGGCTATACGCTGCCTGAGCTTGGTGAGCTAGAATTTGTGGGATTCCAGATATGCTGCAGGAGTCAATGCGTCGACGAGCTCTTCGGGCAAATGATGCTCCATTTCTACAAATCTTGCCCGGATCGGCCCGCAGTCTTCCACTAAAGCGTCGATCGGGTTTTCCAGCAGACGGATAATATTCATCAAGTATTCGCGCACGTCAGCTGAAAAAGATGGTTTGGTTACTGCGCTGGTGGCTGTTTCTTCATCTGCCTCCTAGTACTTGCCGATGTCAAAGGAGAACAGGTCGGCTAAGGACTGCAAATTGACATCAGTAAAAGGATCAATAAAGAGTTAAAATGAGATGGATGCAAAGAGATTACCTGAGGCAGGACATCGGCAGCTTGAGCGACATCGGCATCAAGTGGATGAGTGGGTTGTTCTTCAGGATGGCCGATGCCTGGCGGTGAAGTAGTAAGAATGGCCTCAACGATGGCTTGGGGGCTGGATGCTGGAATTGGAACGGCTGCAGAAGTTATCGGCTCGATGCTTGTAAGGATGCAGTCCTTAGCAGAAGAAGGTTGAGGTTCGAGAGCCGATGACTTGAGCTGAAAATAAGATCGATAATGTAAAGATGGGAAACAGACAATAATATCAAGACTTAGCACATTACCCGCGGAGATGAAGGGGCCGGTGTTGTTTGAATAGCAGGTGGCGCCGTGACCACGACATCGGCACTAGTTTTCTGCTTCTTTTGAGGAGGGCGAGACGCCAGCTTCTTGCGTTTTGGTCCTGTCAGCCGTGGCGCCTGGAGAAGAGCCGATGGAGGAGAAGCACCATGCCTAAGTGCTGATTGGCCGATGGTGGTTGGTATATGATCGGCCAGCCACTGGTGCTTGTTGTCGGTGGCTCCTCGTCGACAGCCTGCAAGATTAGATTATAAGAGATGATCGGAGATGATGATTAAGGCTTATGGGATGTTACCTCTTCGTCGGATTCGACGTAATTGGCGTTGAGGCGAGAGCAGTAATGGATGGCTGATGAGTTGAACATGTGTTTCTTCCATTCTGACCACCATCGGGCAAAGAGCTTTGTATTGGCAGTACATACTTCCACGTCGGTGGTGGTGCCCAGAGGTAGGGATTATGTTAGAGTCCGCATCCGATCATACTCTAAAGCACTGTTGACGTTGCCCCGGGCCTGAAGTTTGTCGATGAAAAATAGGCCGATCGGAAGTTGACCAAGGCCAAGCTGACGGGAGCCGACCGATGGATGGTAAAATTCATATGATGGTTGCGATCGGCCCAGAGAGAAGCCAGTCGGTAGCAAACAAGGGGTAATGGCCGATAAAAATATGGCCGTCGACTCATCATTTTCCAAAGCATTAAGCGGGTCAAAATTGGAAGGCATCTCGAATGACGATGCATCATTGTATGCGAACCAAAGAGTGGCCTCCTTGGTGAAGCCGTAATAGAACCCCTTGAACCATTGGCTTAGTCCAGCGGGTGTTATCTTGCCACCAGAAAGAGCCGATGCAGCTTCGCCCATGGAGACACATCGGCGGTAAATGGGATCTTGGTCTTCTGTATGATCGGCTGGAAAGGATTGGTTGAGAAAAGAAGTCCCAAAGAAGGCCTTGGAGGTGTAGACGTTGAGCCAGAGTTGCACAAACCACCAAGGACCCCCGATATGGCTGATGGGCTGGCCGGCCGATAGCTTGGTCGCTACTTGGTGAAGCAGCTGATAAGTAGCGCCAAGGAGGTATTGCCCCAAGGGGATCTGTTTCTGATCAGCCAAGCACTCTGCCAGACATTGCATGTTGATTGTTGGGCCGAGGGTTGCACCGTCGAAGACAAACCGTTCTAGCCACAGGTTCAAAAAGGCGACATGTTCCCGATTGTCGACTGGTCCAGTTCCCTTGTTGTGGATTGATATATACCTGGACCAGCCACCAATGTTCTTCGCTTGAAGCCGATGAGTGGGTTTGAACCGGAGCTTGGAGGGATTGATGTAACTTGTCGTAGGCAGGTGAGCATAGTCACATCCAGCAAGGTAGGAGTCATCGGCCCGTGCCCGAACATGAAGGCGTTGAGGGCGTCAGACCAAAAGTATGAGGCCGATGCGAGCAGAGGTTCATTCCTTTCCATATCGGCTAGAGAGAGATTGATGCAGTGGCCGATATGTGATTCTTCCCAGAGGGTTCTCTTCGTGACCGATACTCTGATGTACCAATCCCTCCACCCAGGCAGCTTGCTCGGCCATGACCTGAAGCTATTGGTCCAGTCACTGACTAGCATGGCAGAGTTCTTGAAGGGGATACGTTGGGTCTCAGCGCTAATAAAATCTATGGGATCTTCGCTACCCATGGGGCCATGGTAGAAAAAGTTCGGATAATCGGTGGCCGGAATCAAGATCTGGTCTCTAAGGTGCTACAGTGAACAAGAACACGATGAAGAACAGGTAAAGAACATGGCAGATTGGATTCATCCAGGCTACAAATCGGAAAAAAAAGTCGGGCAGAAAGATTACCTCGGGGACTGCGGATGCTGATGCCATCGCGAGAGAGGAAGAAGATGCAGGAATCAACGGCCGAAGAAAAGGGCTGCGACGGTTCGTCTGGGTTTGCTGGAGCTTGTCGAAGTTTTGGAAGATGAAGCGGTGATGCTCTGGTGATGTGAAAGCGGAAAAAAAGGCTAGGGAGACGAAGCGTTTTATAGAGATATGATGACCAGGCGGGAATCGAGGCCATTGGCACTGTTTCAAACAATTAAAGCAAGTGGGCTACCTTGGGCCGCCTCGGTATGAAAGAGATCTGAAGGCCCAAAACGAGAGAATTTCGAAGTCCTATAGAAGAACTCCGAAATTGGGGGGCATGTGTTAATGCCAAAATTTGGTTAGTGGCCCTGTATCAGATTCGGTCAAGGAGAACATTGCAGTCAACTAGCGGAGATTGATCCAGAAGGGACCGAATCCGGGAAGGAGCCGTGAAGACCGCAGTATGGCAGTTATTTACCGTGTCTACTATTTAGGCAGTATTAGTTTTTGTCTTTAGGAAACCTGACCTCGTGTCCGGTCAGGTCCTGTTAGTGTTTCCTGTTGTAATTAGGAAAGCATGTACCGTGTCCAATAAGGACTCATGTCAACTCGGGGTATAAATATGTATGCCCGGGTGCTGTGTAAAGATCATCAATCGATCAATACAAATTCGGCGCATCGCCACCCTTTCGACGGGTTCTTGCTTCTTGAGCCAGGCTGCATCGGTTAAGTTCGACCTCCTGCGAGAGGGTAAGTCTCGTCACCCCGACTACCTATTGGCTAGGACTTCCTCGGTTAGGTCCGATATTCTAGTCGGTTTATGGTAGTCGGCTTACCACGATATATCTATTTTGTCTATGGCTGCATCAGTTCAGTTTGATCTCATAGGTTGATTAGGTATATCACATCACGCGTGCGTAGATCGTATCGGCTTACTGGGAGCGGTTTATCAACAGTTTGTGCTGCATCGGTTGGGTCCGACCTACTAAACTGCTAGCGATAAATCGTTCCTGCTAAGTTGATATTTTGTGCGCAAGCGTCTTATCGGAGTGTATAGCCGATAAGTTATCATATTTCACATCACGATTGCATCAAATCTATCGGCCTATCGAGATCTTATTATCATCATCAGTCTGTGCTGCAACGGTTGGATCCGATCTACTAGACTGACGGTAATAACTCTATTCTTAATAAGCCGATGGGTTTTTATGCGATGTTTTTATCGGAGTGCTTAGCCGATAAGTTATCTTTTAAATACAGCCGATTATACTACTTGCTTTGTTATACATTCTTGCTTGCATTACTATTACGATCGGCTAAGGGCTAGCCGATTAGTTCACTCTGCCGATCCGAGCGCGAGCACAGGTAGGCTCCCGGGCACGAGCTCAGGTAAGTTCCCGGGCACGATCAGTGTGCAAGGACTCGGGCACGAGTACAAGCGAGGACCCGGGCATGGGCACGACCTCAGGTAAGGACTCGGGCACGAGCATAGGTAAGAACCCGGGCCCGGGCACGGACAGCAAACAAAGATCCGGGCGCGGGCACGAGGAAGGGCCCGGGCATGGGTGCGGGCAGTATTTTCACGGCGACATTAGTAATTTTAACCACGATCGGCTGGAGTTCATTTAATCTATTTATCTACGCATCCTGTTTACTTATTTTATCATGTTTACAGCCGATTTTTGAGCATCCCTTCGATGATCGGCTAGTTTAATATTTGTTTATTATGATGCTATTGCTCATGCCATCATCGGCTTCCAGCCGGTGTATAAGTGCTACAGTTCATATCGGCTATCGGCCGATGAGACGAGTCCGGATCGGCTTCCAGCCGATTGGCTCATTGATCTAACCTTTTATCTCCTTGTCAATTGCAGGGACAAATTGACTGGCACGCCTACGAACCTCAAGATTTTAGGACCTGCACTGGAGTGAAGCAAATCTCCCAGGCCTTCGCGTGTCTCCAAGGTGCCGAACGGCCCCGGCGGTTTTCGGCGTCAACAGAATGTTTGCTTTGCTTGGGGTTAGTTGGTGGCATACTATCTGTTGTGGTATGTCCGTCGTAATTAGGAGTTGAACTGATTTTCCCTCATGTTTCGAACCAAAAATTTCAATTAATTTAATTCAGCCACTTAATTATCAGTCCTGCTCTGAGCCACCTATTTTTCTCCTTCCCTTCTACTGCTCTCCCCTTCAGATGGTGAACACTAGGAGTGGTGCCCGTGCTACCAGTGATGCCAGCGCTACCAACCAGCGGGAAGGAGCACCTCAGAACCAAGGAGCACCCAATCACGTGCCACCATTGCTACCAGAGAACCCGACGCTGGCACAGGTTCTGGACAATCAGAACCAAATGCTAGCCATGATGATGCAGCAGATGCAGCAGAACAATCTGCAGCAGCAACACCAGCAACCACACAACCCGGTCGCTGCCCCTCAGTCAAAGTTGCCTGAATTCCTAAGGGTCAGGCCACCAACCTTCTCCAGCACCACCAACCCTATAGATGCCAACGACTAGCTGTTGGTAATTGAGAAGAAGCTCAATCTCCTCCAGTGCAACGATCAGGAGAAGGTCACTTTCGCTACACACCAGCTCCAAGGTCCCGCATCAGCTTGGTGGGACAACTTCCTGGTGACCCGCACCGCTACCACAGAAGTCACTTGGGCAGAATTCTGCCACAATTTCCGGAAGTCTCAAATTCCAGCAGGAATTGTGGCATAGAAGAAAAGGGAGTTCAGAGACTTGGTCCAAGGAAACAAGACGGTCACGGAATACCTCCATGACTTCAACCGTCTGGCGTGCTACGCGCCTGAGGATGTCCGCACCGATGCGGAGAGACAAGAGAGGTTCCTGGACGGACTGGACGACGAGCTGACCAATCAGCTCCTCTCAAGTGATTATCCAGACTTCGAGAAGCTAGTGGATAAAGTGATCCGCTAGGAAAGTCAGCGCAACAAGGTGGACTACAAGAGAAAGGCTGCCCAGTTCCGGACTCACCAGGGGCAGCATCAGAGGCCACGGATGATGCTGGGCCAGCAGGGTGGACCGTCCACCATGATCATTCGCCAACAGTGCCCGTTCCACTCGGGGCACTTTGGAGGCAGCAACAGCAACAGCGGGCAACACAACCGTCAGTCCGCTCCAGTGCAGAAGGGTCAGTCACGGAAAGACGGCGGGGGCAAAACCTACGTGATGAGGACATCACTCCTTCGGATGCACCCGCTGATCCTCCAACTGTTATGCAAGGTCCAATGACCCGAGCTCGAATGCGACAATTAAATCTAGAGGTGAGCTCGTTCTTAAGCGATCCTTTTCATAGTTTTGAGAATAGATTGCTACCTAATGATGTTATCTTGCTTAGGAACATTGGAGAGGATCATGAAGCACTTGGAGAGAGATGTGGAGGCGGAGAAGACCAGCAAGGACACCCAAGACAAGCCGGAGACCCAGTCCAACTCGAGTTCGAGTTTGCCTCGGACTTCAGGAACAGCCTGCAGTAAAACGGACGCCCAGGACGCATACGGACTCCGTTTTCAACGATCCACATATGCATGAAAAGATAATTTTATAAGCTAACCAATGGCTTTGGTTTGACGTCCAAATTCCATCGGAGTCAACGGGAATCGTCGAAACAAATCAGCGTCCAGAATCTGCCAGGGTACCGTCTTTTGGCCTGTTGGGCCGTGTATCGTCTTAGAGCCTGTTAGAGGGCGCGTCCAGGGGGTGTGACGACCCTTACACTATATATTCAGTAGCCGCCGCCCACGTTAGGTTTTGGGTTTTGCTTTAGATCAATCTGTATTAGAACAGTCGCCGTCATCGGTTGTGAAACCCTAAACTTCGAGTGCTTAATCATTCATCTGCAATTGTCACTTTAATTGAGTTGCGTACTTTCGGGTTCTTGCTTGTGTTCTTCGTTTCGCAGGCAGGGATTAGCCTTCTTGGCGAGGTCAACCGGATTTGTGACACGGTTGATAACCAGAGGAGTCGTGGTGCTAAGGTTGCAGGAATCGGATCTTCTGATCTGAAGCCGGATCGGTGTGTCGCGTTCCACCAAAACGATAGTTATCTCTACCTGACGGAAGATCGGGAACCCCCGTCCCCCATCAAGTGGTATCAGAGCATCAGGTATACCGTCAGGTTCGCATCTTACCCATAGTTGAGTGTTTCGCCTTCGTCCCATAGTCCACTGCCATACTTGTATTTCCTGTCCTACAGCCATCCGCGCCATAGCCTTTGCATATTTCAGTCTCAGAGTCCGTTGTGTTGAGTTCGTGTCCTAGGTCGAGGTCTTGTTGCTGGTTAGATTGTGTTTGTGTACAGTTCGTGTGTTTTCCCCCACCGTTCTATCAAACCCTAGCCACAATCGCCAACTTTCCGCACTTTCTGTCCGTTTTGCCCTCTAATTCGGAGTCCGTTCGTAAAACAGGCATAACTTTCGCATACGAACTCCGTTTTCAGCAAACCATATATGTTTCGGAATCAGAAAAGAAATTTCGCATCCGTCTCTCCCCACCTTAGGCGGGTTCGGCGATTTTATTTTGCCGTAAAACAGCCCGGAAGATCGTCTTTCCGAGCCCGCAAGCTTTTCTCAAATTTTGGCGCATCTTCTGAAAATTCCATAGGCCACGCCTTTCACTTGTTTGAGCTCATATTTTTCTGTAGTTACTTCCTGTGTGCTCCTAAGGCTAAAAGAAAGATCGAAAAAATAAAAAGAAAAAGTCAGATTTTCCCAAAAAAACAAAGACAGCCCAAAAGAAGAGAAAAAAGAGAGGGGCAAAAGAGGAACAATATTTAGAGGAGCACATAGAGAACACCAAGTTGAGCTGTGTTAGCGTGTGCTGTCTTGTGCCTTGTTCCTGACACTCTTGCTGCTCATCATCCTTGTTTCCACCACCTTGTTTGTCACACACCTGTACTTGAACACCTTTAGGCCAGCAACGAGAACAGGTATTTGGGACTATAATTCAGCATTGCTATCTGTTACTGACTTGTGTGCCACATATACATATTTTCTTTTCTCTTTGTGTGCCTTCCAAGCTCCACATATCCTTCAGATCAGTACAGAAAAAGATCCTTGCAACCTCGGTGCCACTTCCTCACAGGTATCACGAACCAGTCGCCGGTTGTACCATCCACTGCTTGCGTTGGTAAGAACTCGGTAAGACGTGAGTGAGGGTGTGATTCCACCGACCCATAAATAGTTGATAGGGATTTTATTTCATAACTAACCATGCCAAACGACGAGCCTGCTTTGAAAAGTGACTTGCAGGACCTGAAGGAGCAGATGCTAGCGGAGGTGGCCAAGCTAACGGATGTAGTTAGAACGGCCATGAAGGACGTCGGCCATTCGCTTGAGAGTGTGGACAGGCGAGTGTCCACACTGACCGGGAAGGTTCAGCAGCTTGAGGCCAACCATCCAGCTACTCCCAACGATGACAACAAAGACGAGAACGACGACGTGATCCTCGACAAGGGTGTTGTCTACGGTGACGATGGTCTAGTTGATGCGAGGGCGACACGCGAGAACACTCTGCGTCAAAGACTTCACCGCAATCGCACAGGTATGGGAGGTAATCAGCGTAATCGTGGTAATGTTAATAATGATGACCCTTATGCTAAAATAAAATTTACTATACCACCTTTTTATGGAAAATATGATGCTGAGGAATATCTTGATTGGGAGATGACAGTAGAACAAAAATTTGCTTCCCACCTTGTGCCTGATCAACATAAGGTTAGACAAGCTACTAGCGAATTTAAAGATTTTGCTATAATCTGGTGGCAAGAACTAGCTACTTTGCACCTACAACCTGAGTCATGGGATAGGCTAAGAGAGGCAATGCGTGATCGCTTTATTCCTCCTTCTTATAAACGTGATTTGCATAAGAAATTGCAGCGCTTAGATCAGGGAAATATGTCTGTCCAGGAATATTATGCAGAGCTGCAAAAGGGCATGATACGTTGTGGGGTAGTAGAGGATCCGGAGGATAAAGTGTGTCGCTTTTATGGTGGATTGAGGCGTGAAATTCAGGATATTGTTGATTATAAAGAATTTACTACTACCAACCGTTTGTTCCAGCTTGCTATGCTTGCAGAAAAGGAATTGCAGGGCCGACAACAGCAACGGAGCCGAAGCAGCAACTTCAGCAGCTCCTTCACGCCCAAGACGACGGCGCCGCCAATGAAACCACTCCCTTCGTCGAGTGCTCGTCCTCCACCACCAGCGAGCACACGTCCTTCAGCTCCTTCACCTTCGGCCGCCCGTACCATGGAATCTGGTAAGGCTCGTTTGCAGGAGCCGGCCAAGAGTGCATCATCTGTGGCTTCCACCGGACGCTCTTCTTCCATTCAGTGCCACCGCTGCCATGGACTTGGTCACGTGCAGAAGGATTGCCCTAGCAAACGGGCATACATTGCTACAGAAGATGGAGGCTACATTAGCACTTCTGATGTAGAGGAAGATATTGTTGATGAAGCTGCCTCGGACGATGATCATGGTGGAGATGGCCTTTCTTTGAGCATAGACGACGCAGGAAACCATCGAGCCATCATTGTACAGAGAGTTCTCAGTACACAGATGGAGGAAGCAGAAAAGCTACAACGCCACAACTTGTTTCAGATTGTATTCGTCATTAAAAATCGGCGTGCACGAGTCATCATTGACGGAGGAAGCTGCAACAACTTGGTGAGTTTTGATTTGGTCAAGAAGCTTGAATTGACCACGCGACCACATCCACATCCGTACCATATTCAGTGGCTCAATGACTCGGGTAAGGCAAAGGTAACACAAACAGCCCGGGTGCATTTTTCCCTTGGTACATACTCTGATTTTGTAGATTGTGATGTGGTACCGATGCAAGCTTGTTCTCTCTTATTGGGTCGTCCATGGGAATTTGATAATGATGCTACACACCATGGTAGAAGTAATAAATATACACTTATGCATAAGGGACAAAAAATTACTTTGCTACCTATGACCCCTGCACAAATTGTACAAGCTAATAGAGAGAGAGTTGCTAGTGAAGCTAAACAAGTTGATGCTAAACCTGAAAAACAGCAAGCAATTAAATTAAAAAGTCATGTCATGCTTGCCACTAAAACTGATCTTGCAGAGATTAATGATGTGTGCTATGCGTTGATATGCAAGGATGCTTTATTTTCCACTGATGCTATAGCTAGCACTTTGCCACCTTCTGTCACTAACCTTTTGCAGGAATATAGTGACGTGTTTCCCACTGAGTTACCTCCAGGGCTTCCACCCATTCGAGGGATTGAGCACCAGATTGACTTGATTCCTGGAGCGAGTCTGCCAAATCGAGCTGCCTACAGAGCCAACCCCGAGGAGACTAAGGAGATTCAGCGCCAAGTCCAAGACCTATTGGACCGCGGGTATGTACGTGAGAGCCTTAGCCCTTGTGCTGTTCCAGTTATCTTGGTTCCAAAAAAAGATGGCAGTTGGCGCATGTGTGTAGATTGTAGAGCCATTAACAATATCACGATAAGGTATCGTCATCCTATCCCTAGGCTAGACGACATGCTTGATGAGTTAAGTGGTTCTATAATGTTCTCTAAAGTAGACTTGAGGAGTGGATACCACCAAATAAGAATGAAATTAGGAGATGAATGGAAAACTGCTTTTAAAACCAAGTTCGGCTTATATGAGTGGTTAGTAATGCCTTTTGGTTTAACTAATGCACCTAGCACTTTCATGCGTTTAAATGAACGAGGTCTTACGTCCTTTCATTGGAAAATTTGTGGTGGTTTACTTTGATGATATCTTGATATACAGCAAGTCTTTAATTGAACATCTTAATCATCTACGTGCTGTGTTTGATGCTTTGCGTGCTGCACGTTTATTTGGGAACCTCGAGAAGTGCACTTTTTGCACCGAATGAGTATCGTTTCTTGGCTATGTTGTGACCTCGCAGGGAATTGAGGTAGATGAAGCCAAGGTGCACGCTATACAGAGCTGGCCAACGCCCTCCACCGTGACACAAGTGCGAAGCTTTCATGGACTTGCAGGATTTTACCGCCGCTTTGTGAAGGATTTCAGCACCATTGTAGCCCCATTGAACGAGTTGACAAAGAAGGGCGTTGCGTTTCATTGGGGAGAAGAACAAGAGACGTCTTTTGCTCTCTTGAAGGACAAGCTTACTCACGCGCCATTGCTACAACTTCCTGATTTTGGTAAGACTTTTGAGCTTGAATGTGATGCTAGTGGGATTGGCATTGGTGGCGTCTTGATGCAAGAAGGTAAACCCGTTGCTTACTTTAGTGAGAAATTAAATGGGCATATTCTCAATTATTCCACGTATGATAAAAAATTGTATGCTCTTGTTCGTTCATTAGAAACGTGGCAACATTATTTATGGCCTAAGGAATTTGTTATTCACTCTGATCATGAATCCTTAAAACATATTAGAAGTCAAAACAAACTGCATCGTAGACATGCTAAGTGGGTTGAATTTATTGAATCTTTTCCTTATGTTATCAAACACAAGAAAGGGAAGGATAACATTATTGCTGATGCTTTATCTAGACGATATACTATGCTGTCCCACCTTGATTGTCGTATATTTGGGCTTGAAACAATTAAAGAACAGTATGCTAATGATGATGAATTTAAAGATGTGATGGAGAATTGTAAAGAGGGACGTACATGGAACAAATATGTGATACATGATGGGTTTTTGTTTCGAGCTAACCGCCTGTGCATTCCAGTTGGTTCCGTTCGTCTTTTATTGTTGCAGGAGGCACATGGAGGAGGATTGATGGGCCATTTTGGTGCCAAGAAGACGGAGGAGGTGCTGACCACCCACTTCTTTTGGCCAAGGTTGAGACGAGATGTAGAGCGGTTCGTGGCTCGGTGTGCCACGTGTCAAAAAGCTAAGTCGCGGTTGAACCCACATGGTTTGTACATGCCTCTTCCTGTTCCTTCTACTCCTTGGGCTGATATATCTATGGACTTTGTTTTGGGATTGCCAAGGACTAAGAGGGGGAGGGATAGTATTTTTGTGGTGGTTGATCGTTTTTCTAAGATGGCACATTTTATTCCTTGTCATAAAGCGATGATGCTGTTCATGTTGCTGACCTATTCTTTCAAGAAATCGTTCGCTTGCATGGTATGCCGTCTACTATTGTTTCAGATCGCGATGCAAAATTCTTGAGTCATTTTTGGCGCACTTTGTGGAATAAATTGGGGACAAAGTTGCTGTTTTCTACAACTTGTCATCCCCAAACCGATGGACAAACTGAGGTAGTGAATCGCACCTTGTCCACCATGTTGAGAGCAATCTTGAAGCACAATTTGAAGGTGTGGGAAGAGTGTTTACCACATGTGGAGTTTGCATATAACAGGGCGGAACACTCCACCACCAAGGTAAGTCCATTCCAGGTAGTCTATGGATTTAACCCCGTGCTCCTATTGATCTTTTGCCTTTACCTACCACTGAGAGAACACATAATGATGCTAAAGAGCGCGCTGAGTTTATTCTTAAATTGCATGAAACCACTAAGGCAAATATTGAAAAGATGAATGAAAAGTATAGAATTGCTGGTAGTGAAGGTAGAAAGGAAGTTAAACTTGAACCGGGTGATTTGGTTTGGTTGCACTTGAGAAAAGATAGATTTCCAGAGTTGCGTAAGTCTAAATTAATGCCAAGAGCTGCTGGTCCTTTTAAGGTAATTGAGAAAATAAATGACAATGCATATAAACTTGAGTTACCACCCGAGTTCGGGGTTAGTCCTACATTTAACATTGCAGATTTGAAGCCATACTTGGGAGAAGAGGATGAGCTTGAGTCGAGGACGACTCCATTTCAAGAGGGGGAGGATGATGAGGACATCACTCCTTCGGATGCACCCGCTGATCCTCCAACCGTTATGCAAGGTCCAATGACCCGAGCTCAAATGCGACAATTAAATCTAGAGGTGAGCTCGTTCTTAAGCGATCCTTTTCATAGTTTTGAGAATAGATTGCTACCTAATGATGTTATCTTGCTTAGGAACATTGGAGAGGATCATGAAGCACTTGGAGAGAGGTGTGGAGGCGGAGAAGACCAGCAAGGACACCCAAGACAAGCCGGAGGCCCAGTCCAACTCGAGTTCGAGTTTGCCTCGGACTTCAGGAACAGCCTGCAGTAAAACGGACGCCCAGGACGCATACGGACTCCGTTTTCAACGATCCACATATGCATGAAAAGATAATTTTATAAGCTAACCAATGGCTTTGGTTTGACGTCCAAATTCCATCGGAGTCAACGGGAATCGTCGAAACAAGTCAGCGTCCAAAATCTGCCAGGGTACCGTCTTTTGGCCTGTTGGGCCGTGTATCGTCTTAGAGCCTGTTAGAGGGCGCGTCCAGGGGGTGTGACGACCCTTACACTATATATTCAGTAGCCGCCGCCCACGTTAGGTTTTGGGTTTTGCTTTAGATCAATCTGTATTAGAACAGTCGCCGTCATCGGTTGTGAAACCCCAAACTTCGAGTGCTTAATCATTCATCTGCAATTGTCACTTTAATTGAGTTGCGTACTTTCGGGTTCTTGCTTGTGTTCTTCGTTTCGCAGGCAGGGATTAGCCTTCTTGGCGAGGTCAACCGGATTTGTGACACGGTTGATAACCAGAGGAGTCGTGGTGCTAAGGTTGCAGGAATCGGATCTTCTGATCTGAAGCCGGATCGGTGTGTCGCGTTCCACCAAAACGATAGTTATCTCTACCTGACGGAAGATCGGGAACCCCCGTCCCCCATCACTACGTCTGCTTCAATTGCAATGAACCGGGTCACTTCGCCGACAAATGTCCGAAGCCGAGGCAAATAGGATCTAGGCCTGCAACTCCCCAGCACCCCAATGCCAATCAACAGGTGATAAAGGGGCGCATCAATCATGTCTCCGCGGAAGAGGCACAGACTGCACCGGAACTAGTATTGAGTACGTTTCTTGTGAACTCAATACTTGCAACCGTACTTTTTGATTCTGGTGCAACACATTCTTTCATATCCAAGAAATTTGTGGGGGCACATGGGATAAAATTAGTGGAACTTAAAATCCCCATGAGGGTTCATACACTTGGGAACCGCATGATAACCGCTCACTATAGCCCTTCAGTGAGTCTAGAAATCCAAGGGGCACCTTTTCTAGGCAATCTCATCCTCTTGGAATCCAAAGACCTAGATGTCATTCTAGGAATGGATTAGTTGACCCGACACAAAAGGGATGATCAACTGTGCGGACCGCACCGTAACGGTGACCAATCCGGAAGGAAAAGTGGTTATCTTCAAGTCACCGATGCCGCTGCATCAGGAAGTAAGTTTGAATCAGGTCACCACAGAGCAACCGTCGGAAGATGGGACCAAGCCAAGAAGGAAGATAGAGGACATTCCCATAGTAAAAGAATACTTGGATGTGTTCCCGGAAGACCTACCGGGGATGCCACCAGAAAGGGAAATTGAGTTCAGGATTGACTTGGCACCTGGAACAGTGCCAATATACAAGAGGCCGTACAGAATGGCACCAAACGAGATGGCAGAAATCAAGAAGCAGCTCGACGATCTACTACAGAAGGGCTACATCCGACCAAGCACATCACCTTGGGGAGCACCAATCATTTTTGTGGAAAAGAAAGACAAAACAAAGCGGATGTGCGTGAACTATCGCGCACTAAATGATGTCACTATCAAAAACAAGTACCCCTTACCGAGGATTGATGATCATTTCGACCAATTGGAGGGTGCCACTGTTTTCTCCAAGATAGACCTACGATCAAGCTATCATCAGCTGAGAATCCAAGAAGAGGATATACCGAAGACAGCCTTCACCACTCGGTATGGGTTGTATAAGTGCATTGTTATGTCCTTCGGACTAACAAATGCACCTGCCTTCTTCATGAATCTGATGAACAAGGTATTCATGAAGTTTCTGGACAAGTTTGTGGTAGTTTTCATCGACGACATCTTGATCTACTCGAAACCAACAGAAGAGCATAAGCAACACCTTCGTTTGGCTCTCGAGAAGTTGAGAGAGCACCAGTTGTACGCCAAGTTCAGCAAGTGCAACTTCTGGCTGAGAGAAGTGCAGTTCCTCGGACACATCATCACTGCCCAAGGAGTTGCCGTGGACCTAACGAACGTGGAATCCGTCACCAATTGGAAACCACCTAAGACAGTGACACAAGTGCAGAGTTTTCTTGGACTTGCGGGTTACTACCGCCGTTTCATCGAGAACTTCTCGAAGATTGCCAGGCCCATGGCACAATTACTGAAGAAAGATGTGAAGTTTGTCTGAACATCCGAGTGCAACCATAGCTCTGAGGAACTCAAAAAGAAGTTAGTTTCGGCACCGGTCCTGATCTTACTGGACCCCAAGAAAGACTTCCAAGTATACTGTGATGTATCCCGCCAAGGGCTAGGGTGCGTGTTGATGCAAGAAGGTAGAGTGGTAGCCTATGCATCACGTCAGTTACACCCCCACGAGGGCAATTACCCGACACACGACCTAGAATTGGCCGCAGTGGTACATGCTTTGAAGATATGGCGGCATTACCTCATTGGTAACCGCAGTGAGATTTACACGGACCACAAGAGCTTGAAATACATATTCACCCAGCCTGATCTGAACCTCCGCCAAAGAAGGTGGCTGGAATTAATTAAGGACTATGATGTGGGGATACATTACCACCCAGGGAAAGCCAATGTCGTGGCAGAAGCCTTGAGCAGGAAAAGTTACTGCAACACTGCTCGAGCAGAGGCATTGTGCAAGGAAATGCAGCAGGAATTTGAATACTTGAATTTGGGCATTATCGAACACGGATTCATGGCAGCCCTAGAGGCTCAGCCCATGCTCTTTGATCAAGTTCGCGAGGCACAAGCAAATGATCCAGAAATTAAAGAACTTAAGAAGAACATGAGAGTCGGAAAAGCTTAGGGTTTTACGGAGGATGAAAATGGGACAGTATGGATGGGGGAACGTTTGTGCGTTCCAGAGAATAAAGAACTCAAAGACCTAATACTCCGGGAAGCCCATAAGACACAGTACTCCATTCATCCCAGAAGCACAAAGATGTACCAAGATCTTAAAACAAAGTTTTGGTGGGCCAGCATGAGAAGGGAAATCACAGAATTCGTGGCACTTTGTGATGTGTGCCAGTGAGTCAAAGCAGAACACCAACGGCCTGCTGGACTATTACAGCCGCTCAAAGTCCCAGAGTGGAAGTGGGAAGAGATCGGGATGGATTTCATCACCAGTTTGCCCCGCACATCTTCGGGGTATGGCTCAGTATGGGTGATCATTGACCGACTCACCAAGGTTGCGCATTTCATCCCGGTGCATACAATGTATACGGGTAAGAAACTGGTGGAACTGTATATGGCTCGCATAATGTGTTTACACGGAGTATCCAAGAGGATTGTCTCCGATCGTGGTAGCCAGTTTACTTCAAAGTTTTGGCAAAAGTTACAAGTAGAACTAGGAACCCGACTGAATTTCAGCACAACATATCATCCACAAACAGATGGTCAGACTGAAAGAGTCAATCAGATATTGGAGGACATGCTGAGGGCTTGTGCACTGGACTTCAAAGGAACATGGGATAAGAGCTTACCCTACGCGGAGTTCTCGTACAACAACAGTTACCAAGCCAGCTTGTAGATGGCACTGTTTGAAGCTCTATATGGCAGGAAGTGCTGTACACCCCTTTTCTGGGATCAAACGGGTGAACGCTAGGTATTCGGAACCGACACACTCAAAGAGGCAGAAGAGAAGGTGGCCATAATACAGGAATGCTTAAAGACGGCTCAATCTAGACAGAAGAGTTATGCTGACAACCGTTGCCGAGACCTAAGCTTCAAGGAAGGGGACTACGTGTATCTTCGTGTCACACCGCTCCGTAGAGTACACAGGTTTCAAACAAAAGGGAAGTTAGCACCTTGCTTCGTGGGGCCCTACCAAGTGCTAGCCCGTAAAGGCGAAGTGGCATATCAGTTGAGCTTCCCAGCTTTGATGACCGGTATACAGGACGTGTTCCACGTGTCACAACTAAAGAAGTGTCTGAGGATACCAGCAGAATAGGCAAATCCAAAACAGATCATGATCCAGGAAGACCTCACCTATGTGGAGAAGCCAATTCGGATCTTAGAGATCAGTGAAAGAAACACCAGAAGCCGGGTGATTAGATTCTGCAAGGTACAATGGAGTCACCATTCAGAAGAAGAAGCTACCTGGGAGCGAGAAGACGAATTGAAGTCCGCCTATCCCCACCTCTTCGCCAGCACGTCCAAATCTCAGGGACGAGATTCCGTTTAAGGGGGGTAGATTTGTCACACCCTAAATTTAGCCACACTAAATAATACCTGAGAAAATGTCCAAGAAAAATAAATTTAAAAGGTCAGAGGAATTAAATTAAATGTGTGAAATGCAAAATAATAAGCTACTGTGGCTGGGAACATTTTTCCTATGTTCCTCTTGCCAAAATATATTCACTGGATTTTTAGTGGAATTTTCAGAGCACAGGAACTATTTTTAATAAATCAAAAAGAATATCGGAATTAAATTTGCTCTGGAAATTAATTTTCTTTTCCTTTTCTCTCTTTTTTTCTTTTTCCTCTCGCTAGGCCGCCGGCCTAGCACTGTGCAGCCTCCGTGCGCGCGTGGCCCACGCGCGTCTGCCTCCCCGCGGGCCCCATCTGTCAGCCGCTCCTCTCGCTCGCTCTCTTTCCGTGCTGCGGGCCTCGGCCATCAGACCACCTCCCGCCGCACGCCCGCACGCCCCGCTGACAAGCCGGGCCCGCCTGTCAGTCTTGTCTTCCTCCTTCGTCCGAATCGGGCGGAGGAAAAAAATCCCCTCCGCCATTCAATCGGCGCCCGTGCCCGCCTCTGGTTCAAACAAGCGCGGACCGAGTCCGCACCCACTCCCCCACGTCCTCCGGCATCCTTACCCACTCCCGCGCGGGAATTACGCGCACGACCCCGACGCCGCCGCCCTCAACCCAGCGCCGATTCGGAGCCGTTCGGCCACGATCCCGCCTGGCCGAGTGCATAAAAGCGTTCGCCACTCTCTTCTCTACATTTCCCCTCACACCCTGACGCCTTCCGAGCATCCTAGTACCTCGCGCCACGCAAACTAGAGCCGCCGCCGCGCTCCACCGTCTCTGGTCGCTCGCCGCCGCCGCTGTAGCCGCCACCAAACCACAAGATCGCCACCGCTAGCCTCGCCGCACCCGTGCAAATCTCGGCCACCGCTTCTGCGAGCCTCTATGCCGCCAGAGGGCCATTTCCGCCGTTGCCTCCTTCGGTAAGCCACTCCGCCGACCTTCGGCCGCGCCTCCTCGTCGATCCATATGGTCATTGTAGCCCTAATTGCTTCCCACATCTTCGCCAGGATCTCCTCAGCCCCGTCCACACCTCCGTCGCCAGAAATCCTCGTCGGGACATCGTCTTCGGCGCCATCCCATGCTTTCGCCGCCGCTGATCGCCTCTGTCTGCTGCTGTTCGCCGCCTTCCGGTCACTATGACCCCTCTGTGAGCTCTTCTTCGTCTTCCTCTCTTCCTCCCGCCGCTCGCCATCGTCTTCAGGGGCCAGATGGTCGCTGATGTTAAATTACTAAAATTGGACCTAAATGGTGGGTTGTGGGTGTATGGTTCTGCTTGTCGCACCCATGACAATTAAGGACCGGTTCGCGGGAACCACTTGGGCAACTACCCGTACTTTCCACAAGCCAGCGTGGGCAATGGCTGGGCTTGAAGCATCTCTTCTCCCTCTCCTAGGCACCAAAGATGAGGGTGGGCGTGATGGAGTTGGGTCGGCCCGAGGTAGGGTTGATCGGCTTCCGGATTCACCATGGCGCAAGGGGGGTAGCCTGGCCAATATGGTGTGCCCTGTCGGTAGGTGCAACCTCAGCGTGGTGTAGATGGTTAGGGAGAGGTTGCGTGAACGGTCATGTCACAGCCTCTCACGGGGCATCGTGGTGATGCACTGGCACACAGGGACGTGTGTGGGGTTGTGTCTTGTGGGTACAGTTGTACACCTCTGATCAGAGTAAATCTATTCGAATAGCCGCGCCCGCGGTTATGGGCACATTGGTCAAGAGTCACCATGATTAGTCTCACCTTTAGTTAATTAATTTGGCTTTTTGGAACTGGTATGGTTCGGGTGGAAGGTGTGGAGTCCGGTCAACGTGGTCGAGTTGATCGGGGGTGGCCGGTTGACGTGGTGTAACATTAATCGGTGGAGACTGGTGAGCGTGGTGTAACGCTCATCAGTGACGCCTGGTGGACGTGGTGTAGCGTTCATCAGTGCAGCCTGGTCAACGTGGTGTAACGTTGATCAGGAGAGACTTGTCAGTGTGGTGTAACGCTGATCAATGGAGTCTGGTTAACGTGATGTAACGTTAATAAGTGGAGTCCGGTTAACGTGGTGTAACGTTGATCAGTTTAAGGGATGGTTGGGCCTGGTTCACGTGGGTAGCGTGAATCGGTGGAGAATTAATATTGTTAAATTAATCAACCTTTTTTTTCTGTTTGCGAACTACTACTGTTTGCAACTGCTCTTACGCAAAACAAACCCTAGCCCATCTTTGTTCCCCGTGCATATGCATAATTGTGGATGTGATTTGTTGAGTACTGTGGGTGGTACTCAGCCTTGCTCCCTTTTCCCCCTCTCAGTGTTGGAGAACGCGTCCGACGAGGATCGCCCTGAGGAATAGGCTGGCTCCGCCGTTAAGGTGCTTGTGGGATGGAAGCTGCTGCTAGGTCCGCTGTCTATAGACTTTGTTTTACCTTTTCCGCTGCATTTATGTAATATAATTTTACTCTATTTGTAAGACACTCTGTATGGCAACTTGGATTTGTGTACCCTGGCTTTCCTGGGCAGGGATTTATTATACATGAATATTCAGAATTTCGATAGTGAATTTCTAGGCGTTACAGCCTGGAGCAGTAGAGCCCTTTCCTCATGGTGTGTGAGAGGAAAATGAACCACCTTCTTGGTCACATGAGTTCAATAGGGAAGGTTCTTGCCAAACTTGGACATGCAAACTAAGGGATCGGTGCAAGGATGTGGCAAGGTATGAAAACATCATCCCTGCTTGAATAGCAACCAAGTCTTGCTACCATCTTACGACATCTTCTACGTACCATCTACATTAGAAATCCTCCATGTACCACTCTTCCTCTTTCGATCCAACACCTTCCATTTACAACAGCAATCCTCATATTCTACGTCATACCTCCTAGAAGCCGATGAATGAACGACACGATACGGACAATGGTGTACAATAGAATACTCTTGAAGCCATAATTTCAATGCTACCATCGATGGGAACTCCAACATTTTAACTAAACCATCATTCTCAAATGGTTCAGGCAAAGCATCTATTTTGAGTCCACCATCTAAGATTGCACCATCTGCTTGACTTAGGTCCCTAAACTCATGGATGAAAGGTTTCCTTCCAAAGACCTTTTCAAATGCACTGCATTCATTTAAAGCCAATTGGTCATCCTCGGTTAATGGCTTCAATGGACGATCATCCTCGGAGTCAGCAGCAAATTCTTCATCATACAATTCAACTGGGGGTCCATCACTTGCATCTTCTAGGCTCAGCTCTTCAGAACCGGTTTCCTCTTGTCAACTATGAAACCCATCACCACTATTGTAAGGCAGTGCATCGTCAACATACTCATGTCCTACCTCCTCTAACACTCTATCCTTATCAAGATCATCCTGTGCTAGCTCTCTCTTTATTGCTCTAAGCGGTTCTTCATCATCAACCCTTTCACACCTCCTTTTTTATGGCCTTGCCTCCTGAAAGTCATTCTTCTCCAATACTCTTTTCCAAACCCTTAGGCTCTTTGAAGTCATCCCGTACCAACTCACTCTTTGAAATTGTAGTTCTTTCCCCATTGTTAGAACAGCTCCCATCAACATGACAAGATAAAGTTGCAATATTCACCTCCACATAACGAGAATGGGGAGACTCATTTAAATCTAAATTAGGACCCATTTCAAGGGTACGAATCATCTTGGAAGCAAACACCTCTAGAGACCTAAACCGTGATTCCTTCACTATGTCAACTTAAATCTCCCAATCCATTTTGACCAATCAAATTAATAATATATTTATGTTCTTGTCCAACATCGTATCTACCATAAAAAGCAATTGTTCATTGTATTCAGTCTATCCAAGAGCATCTCTCACACGCGTCCTTAGTTCATCAAATTTGGGGTGGGTGCTAAACATAATAACTTTCACACTCATATCCTCAAACTCAACATGTGCACCAGCATAAGGTTCTACCACTCTATCACCATAATACACATGAACCACTCTATCCATCTACATCACATCGAAAAGATATAAAGTAAATATTAAAAAAATCACACAACATAACATACCTAAAACATGTCTAATGCCTCCAAAATAATTCAAAATTTTTGAGAAACCTATAAGCATATGCTATACATGTAATACTAGAAGCCTCAAATCCACCAATGCAACACTAAAAATCATAAATTTGGATCAACTTTTATTTCTAGGGTTTCACTTTGATCTCTAAAACCAAGCAATAGGTATGAAAAAAAAACCTGGGGAAACAATAGAGGATACCTTGCCCGTCAACTTTCCCAAGAAATCCGACGAAAAAGGCCTTCAAATTGACCGAATTTGAAGAGGGGAGATGTAGGAGGAGAGATGGAGAGAAAGCCCGGCTCTTGGGTTCGAGGAGAGAAGAAGAAACTGGGGAGGAGTGAGGGGACAGGGAAAGGGAGGGGGTTTTACCGGTTCGTGGGCGCCAAAGAGGCCGATGCCGACCCTCGGCGCCAGGGTCTTTGGCGTCGACCCCTGGCCACGTCAGTTGCCAGCGCGGGGTGGTCCCATGGGTGGGGGAGTGGGGGGGTTGGCGCTAGGGATTGGACCTCGGTGCCAACGACCCTAGTGCCGAGAAAGATGTCTATTCCTAGAATAAGTTTTTCTAAGGGCCTATTTATAAAATAAATTTTAAAAAGGGCAAAAATGTAAAAAGTTTAGGCGAAGTTGACGTGGAAGTAGTTGGCTCTGCAAGTGAAGATGATATTGTTGTTGGTGGCCTCGACGAGCTTGTACTTGACGTCGTTGCTGGGGTCGACGTTGTGGTAGCCCAGCGCCGCCACCACGTAGCACCTGTTCTGCCGCATGTAGCCCTCGGGGCCGGGCTCCTCAACCGGATACATCACCTTGCAGGGCATCGATGGAGAAGGCAGTGGCAGCAGCGGCATGTCGTGGTTGCGCCTATTGATTATCCGGGCTTTCTTGCACAGCAGCAGACGTGCAAAGCTAGCGGCGGACACCTTCTTCCACCATGGCATCGGCAGCTAGGAAGAGGCTCTGCTTGGCAGCTGTGGTAAGGAGGACAACTCGTCATCGTCGTCGTCCACAATGCAGTATCGCGCCTATTAGGCCTGGTGTCATGTCATCGCATCGCCAAGAGCAGTACCCACAACTCACGGCAACTACGAAGCTACACTTGGGGTCTCCCAGGTCTAGGAAGTAAGGTGCCAAGCTTGCGGCTACAAGGGTCAAGCTTAGGGTGTATCCCAAGCCCGTGGCCACAGTGGCCGCGCTAGAGATACAACCTTGCCCCACCCCCGAGCTCAGCTTCCCCGAGCAGCTCGGGGAAGGCACGGAGGCAGGGACATTAATAACAACGCGATGGAGCATGCTGCCTCGCTTTGGTCCTCGTGCGCCCTTCTAATTAAGGGCAACAGGAAGTTTATCTACCAGGCGTGCGACGTGGGGGACAAGATGGCTCTGTACCCCACGCCATGCGCCATCATCACACTTTCCTAGCAGGAGGCGTGGGATGGCAAGCGGCACGGTTGACTACCGTGCCACCCACCTAGGCTTACTGTATTGCATCTACATCTACGGGAGGCTGACAGGAAGGGCCCACGACCAGCGTGGCAAGCCCAATCTTCACCATCAAGCACTCAACGGCCACGCCAGGATGCGTGACTAGCAATTGCCCCTTTACCCCGGACCGGTTCCAAGGGGGGCCTTGTAACACAGGAGACCTAGCCCACTGATCAGGGGGAGGAAAGACCTACCATACCTAATTCTACAATGACATTTTCCATAGTCTGGCAACTATGGTATTCCCCTAAGAGCTATAAGGGGAGAGCCAAGGCCAAAAGAAACTGGGGGATTAGATCGGATCTAGAAAACTCTGAGAGCCTAAGTTCTGTGAGAGCTCCTTACAAACCACCAAGAAACCAAAAACACAATAAGAGTAAGGATTTACGCCACCATGCGGTCTGAACCTATATAAACACTTAGCCTCATTTACTTGTGCAACAACCAACATACGGGGAACGCACTCTCCCCCGGCCGAACATACAGAGGGAGTCCCGCAGGATCCATGCATACGGTGTGTGTACACCGAAAACACCGGCCGCCTATTTTTCATCCAGGATTTCTTGGGCCATTGTCACACCCTAATTTTAGCCACACAAAAATATTACCTGAGAAAATGCTCAAGAGAAAAAAATAAAAAAATAAATTAAATTAAATGGCCAAATAAATTATTTAATGTGGAAAATGCAAATAATAAATTACTGTGGTTGGGAATATTTTTCTTATATTCCCTTGGCCAAAATATATTAATAGGATTTTCATCTAAATTTTTAGAGCACTGGAACTATTTTTAATAAATCAAAAACGATTAACGACATTTAATTTTCACTGGAAAACCTTTTCTCTTTTCCTTTATTTCCACTTTTCCTTTTTCCTTCTTTTTCCTCCCGCTGGGCCGCCGGCCCCGCACTGCTCTCGGCCTGCCGCGCGGCCCGTGCGTGCCGTGCATCTTCCCGTGGGCCCACCGGTCAGCCGCCCGCACTGCTCCCTCTCTCGCTGCATCGTGGGCCCTGCCCGTCAGATGCTCGCCCATGCGTCTCCCCCTCCCCCGCTAACAAGCCGGGCTCGCCTGTCAGCTCTTTCCCCTACCTCCGTCTGGATCGACGCCGCGTCCCGCCTCCCCGCGCGCCCGCTCCTAGTTCAAATGAGGGCGGACTCGGTTCGCGCCCACTCCCCCACGATCTCCGCCGCTGCCACTCCCTCTCGCGCGAGAATCGCGCACACGACCCCGCCGCTGTCGTCCTCAATCCAGTGTGAAATTGGAGCCGTTCAGCCACGATCTCTCCCGCCCGAGCGCATAAAAACCTTCACCACATTCTCCTCTTCCTTTTCCCTCAAACCCCGACGCCTCCCGAGCTTCCTAACACACCGCACCGCGTAAACCCACCGCGTAAACCAGAGCCGCCGCCGTGCTCCATCGCCTCCAGCAGCCCGCCACTGCTGCTATAGCCGCCGCCAGACCATGCGCTAGCCACCGCCAGCTCCGCCGCGCGCATGCAACGCCAGGCTGCCGCATCTGAGAGTCGCTACGCCCTCGGAGACCCAAGCTCGCCGTCGTCCTCCTCAGTAAGACATCCCGCCGGCGTTTGGCCGTGTTTTCCCGTCGATCTCTTTGGCCATTTCGGCCCTAAATCCCTCCTTTATCTTCGCCAGGACCTCCTCAGCCTTGGCCGCGCCTCCATCATCGGAGATCTTCACCAGGACGCTGCCTTCACCGTCATCATGTACCTCCACTGCCGCCATTCGCTGCCTTTCGGTCATCGTGACTCCTCGGTGAGCCCTTCCTCGCCTTCCTCACTTCGTCCGGCGGCTCACCGCCGTCCTCCGGGGGCCGGATGGTTGCCAGCGGCGACCACCGGCCCGCTCGCCCTACCGCGGCGCTGCCGCACCGGCGAAGGCGAGTCCCCTTTTGTCCGGGGCCGTCCGATCTGCCTCGGGGCAGATCTGGACTGGCCGCGTGGCCTCTCCGCGGGTGCATGCTCGCCCCGTCACATGGTCGCCTCCCGCCGAGCCGCGGTGGACTCGGTTCATCGTGCGTCATCCTCCTCTGCGCCGCTGACCTGTGGGGCCCACCTGTCGACGTCGGCTTCCTGGTCCAGTGACGCATTAAATCGGTTAATTGCGCAATAAATCGTTTAGTAATTAGTTTTGCATTGAAAATAATAGTAAAATTTCAACAATTCATAACTAATTCATACGAGCTCTGATTAAGTCCATTCAAATTGCATTAAATCCAAAAAAATGCCAAGAATTCATTAAAAATATTTTTAGCTCATGTTTGATTGCCCACATGTACTATTTTTAATTGTTTGTGCATTGTCTGTTATAGAATCCGACACCGATGACTCTCCCGTGTACTACAAGGTTGTAGCTGAGTACATCGAGCCGGAGCAAGGCAAGTCGCACTGTAATCTTGATCATTTTGTACCTATTTTTCGCTAACATGCTTTGTTTATATTATTTATTATTTCATATGGAGGGGTTATAACCTTTATATTGATAGGATTATGCCATAGTATTTACACCTGATTCCTTGTCACCGGGGTAACAACCTGACTAGAATACTATTCTTATGATGCTTAGCCATGCTTAGCAACTTAGCTCATCTAGGTATTAAATATTATCATTTACATTATTTGGTTCGACTCGATGTCAGAAAAATAGAACTTTGGACATGTTACTCCTAAATTACTAAAATTTGACCCAAATGGTGGGCTGTGGGTGCATGGTTTTGCTGGTCGCACCCATGGCAGTTAAGGACCGGTTCACAGGAGCCTTTTGGGCAAATACTCGTACTTACCACAAGCCAGCATGGGCAACGGCTGGACTTGTAGCGTCTCTTCTCCCTCTCCTAGGCACCGAAGATGAGGGTGGGCGTGATGGAGTTGGGTCGGCCCGAGTAGGGTTGATTAGCTTTCGGATCCATCATGGCGCAAGGGGGGTAACCTGGCCAATATGAGGTGTCCTATTGGCAGGTGCAACCTCAGCGTGGTGTGAATGGTTTGGGAGAGGTTGCGTGAACGGTCCTGTCACAGCCTCTTACGGGGTATCGTGGTGATGCACCGGTACACGGAAGCGTGTGTGGGGCTGTGTCTTGTGGATACAATTGTACATCTCTGATCAG
Source organism: Oryza meyeriana var. granulata (assembly GCA_003991445.1). Lineage (NCBI taxonomy): Eukaryota > Viridiplantae > Streptophyta > Magnoliopsida > Poales > Poaceae > Oryza > Oryza meyeriana. The sequence goes on along the minus strand of RYFJ01000621.1, from coordinate 358,194 downwards.
AGTAAAGCTATTCGAATAGCCGCGCCCGCGGACATGGGCGGTTGGCCAAGATTCACCGTGATTAGCCTCACCTTTGCTTAATTAAAATGACTTAATGGAACTGGTATAGCTCTTATGGATGGTTGGGCCTGTTTAACATGGTATAACGTTAATCAGTGGAGAATTAATATTATTCAATTAATCAACATTTTTCTGTTTGCAAACTACTATTGTCTACAACTGCTTTTATGCAAATAAACCACTAGCCTATCCTTGCCTCCTGTGCACTATGTATATTTGTGGGTGTGATTTGTTGAGTACTGTGGGTGGTACTCAGCCTTGCTCCCTTTTCCCCCTCTCAGTGGTGAAGTACGCGTCTGATGATGAACACCTGGAGGACTAGGCTGGATCTGCCGTCAAGGTGCTTGTGGGATGGAAGCTGCTACGTGGCCCGTTGTTTATAGACTTTATTTTACTTTTTTTTGCTGTATTTATATAATATAATTTTTACTCTGTTTGTAAGACGCACTCTGTATAGCAACTTGGATTTGTGTACCCTGGCTTTCCTGGACAGGGATTTAATACATATGAATGTTCAGAATTTTGGTGGTGAATTTCTATGTGTTACAGCCGCGGGCACTTCTTGGGTCGCAGGAACGCGCGACTTGTGGGAGACCGGCTCAGTGACAGCAGTGAGGGTGGAGCCTCGTCGTCCTCCAGTTGGTCGTTATCGTCATCCATAGCACAATATCGCACCGTCGGCGGCACCAGTGCGACCTCCTCCTCCTACCATGTAGTAATCTCCATGGGTGATGTCGTCTTGATTTGCATCATGAATCAATCGATCTGATGGATAATGTGCTTGCCCCATTAAGCTATCACACATTCACGCCCCGCCCCGCCCTATAATATAGAGCTAGCTAAAGAACTATAGGACCTATTCGGAATTGGAGTCCCATCGGGCTACATGTATCTTGTTTTTTAAAAAAAATGAGGCTGCATGTATCTTTACTACTTTAGAAAGGAGGTAATGGTAGTGAATCTGCTACCCCACCTACTCATATTATAACATTTTTAAATTACCTCCTGAACTTTTTAGTATTAGGAAACAATTAAATCCAAATGTATAGCCATATATTTACCTATTATAAAAATTAAAGTTATTCCTGTTGAAATTTTAGTATGTCGTTCGACTCACATACGATTGGTACGTCATAAGTTCAAAATATTTCCATCATCACCGTGTTTTTTTTTGGTACATCGACCGATTCTTGCATGACATCCACGTAGGGATGCCAATGGGTCAGGTCAAGCACGGGCAAAGCAGAAAATGCCCGGCCCGAGACCCGACATGGCTCGCCCGATCCATGCCCAACAAGCTTAGCGGGCTAGGATCAATGCCTGTACCCATGCCCGATAGGCACCCGGGTACCTAGTGGGTACCTAGTGGGTTTTTTCAGAACTTGAATAGTATGTACATACTTCATAGATAGTTGATTAAATAGGCGCCGGCCACACAATTCAATACACTAGTCGTCAACCTGTGCGTTACACAGCCTGCGTTATTATATAAGTACTAAAATTTCAATCATATGCTAAATTCATTAGTTATTTTATGAATCGTAGAAGGTTAGATTAAAAAAGAATTAACATTAGTTATGACTTATTAATTATTAGTTTTGAACCGTGGTTTAAATTAATAAAATACTAAGTTTAGAATGCAAGATGGGTATAGCTAGAAGAGTATATAAATGGTCCAAAATTAGTGATACATAAATATCGGGTCGGGCATGTGTTACCTATAGGTAAAATATAAAACTTCACTGCGCCTAGTAAATTATTGAGTCTCGGATCGAGTATGCCCCATAGTCAAAAATTTAAACCCACCTTCATACCCATTGAGTGTGATACCCACGGGTAGAATTGCCATCTAAGTCTGCGTGTGTCCACGTGCGTCATTCGCAGTCCGCGCACCGCACGTCTTGTAGCTTCCCGCGCAATACTGTTTTGCGCATTTTTCTCGCACGAGGCGTTTTTCTGCCTGCAGTATGCGTCGTCTCCTTCTACCTCTGTCTAATTCTCCTAACGACCTTCCTCACATCGGCTAAACCCCAAGGTGGCGGATACAACCAACCATGCCAGAAGAGTGCTTATCACTTCCGCGGTTCCTCCTGCAAAGAACTGGCAGAATGATGATCCTAATCTCCTCCTCCTCCTCCTCAAGTATTGGTTGTGTAATCAGTTGATTCAGTTACGGATTTAGCTGAACTAATCCCTTTTCCTCTCTGATGGGGGCCGAATTGCTGATGATCTGGAATTGGATTACGATGGCTGCCGATGTTGCTGATCGATCAGATCCATTGAAAACGCTTGTGTGGCCAGCAATGGAAGGGTAGATTGGTTCTATAACAAATTGACAATGGTTCCTGCTAGAGTTGGTGTTCTTGTGATTGGATGTGTGTGCATACCTGCACTATTTGGCCTAGAAGTGAAAAAAATCATATTGATCAAAATCAGTATGCAGACAGAAGCAATCTCCAATTTTAAGCCAGCCCGCTGAGAAAATTTGTCATGTTCAAATTCAGCAGATTTCTGTCAGACCACAACGCTGCATTCCTCAAATTTTTCTTCATTGCAGTTAATTCGGCATTAAGATTAGCAAGAAATGATTTGTTTTTTTAAAAAAGTTTGCAAGGAAGGATGGTCCAGGATTGCTTGCAATAACTGCTATTGCTACATCTCTAACACATTGGGAAATATTTTTTGTTCCAAAATTCGGTGAAATTACCAAAATTTATAGTAACTTTGTACCTCCAATAAAGCAACGTCACTCAAATACTATGGTACATTGCAAATTTAGTTCAAAATTTTAGTCTCGGATTAGGTGGACAAATGATCGAAGTGAGTGACCCATGGACTAATCGAAATCTAAGTGTTTGTCTAGCTATCAACCGTTTCAGAAACATATTCAACCCATATTTGAATGACTATTTCTCCCTAATTCAATTCAGCTGTTCATACTAAAAATCCTACCATGACATTTTGTTTTCTTAATTATACATATTAAAATTGTCACCCATTGCAACACACAAGTATATTGCTAGTATAAAATCAAATTAAACCGAATATTCCTTATAGAAAAAGATGCGTAACATATTTCATGAAAAAATATTTTTTATTTATTTTATAAAATATCATAATATATTGTTTTTATCTGTAGCAAAGCACGGTCATTTAGCTAGTCTTGAAAATATATGCAGTGGATAGATCAGAAAAATAACTTCATAAAACGCATTATAAAGCGCACAAAAAAATCACCACCAATGAGCATGAACTTGGACCGAATTAAAATGGCTCTAAAACCTCTGTCCAACATTCAACTTTCCAGGGGTTGCATAACCTTCTAGTTTTCTCCATGCAAAGTCACCAATTTTATGGCCAGTAAATCCCAACGAATCTCTCTGAGACGACTCATCTGTCTCCTTTAGCATCATATCTACAGAGACCATGCCCTTGGCTGGTCTATCCAGTGCTTTCATGCTACCTTCGTAGGAGAGAAAATCCAAGATTTCGTTTCTGTCTCCATTTTTATAGACAAGAGCTATGCCATCAGCTGGTCCATTTTGGAGAGTGATGAATGCTGTGTATATCAAATAACTAGAACTACTTTCAGCAATACTAAAGTCATCCTTTGTTAGACTTAATCTTGTTGTTATGTGTTCGTGTGAGTTTTAGCCAAATCGTGTGATGTCCGTGTGAGTTAGTTGATCTGTTAGAGAGAAGCACGGAGTGCGTGCGTCGACAGATCGGCGCGAGTGCGTGCATGCGCTAAGTGGAGGCCATGTGCAGTGCAAGGGTCGTGGAGGTAGTGGAGCATCGTGCATGCGTGCGTGGCTAGATAGTGTGGCCGGGTCGTGTGTGTGGCCGGAGTGTGCAGCTAGGTGGTTGAGCAGAGTTATGCGTGTGGTCTATTTAACCGCGGAAGAATGACCAGGGCAGAGTGTGTCAAGTGATTAATCAAGTGAAAAAAGTGTTGTGTTGTGCGCGCTGGTATGCAGCGTGGAAATTCCTCGCGTACTGTTCATCTTCTTCCTCCGTCAGTTCATCTTCTTGTGTGAGTATGTGTTCCATCGAGTGAGAGAGAGAGAGCTGTGAGTTCTTCGTCCTCCCGGACACGGTTCCGGCGCGCGGGCGACTTCCCGGGAGAGGCCCCGGATAAGGGCCCGGGCACGGACTCGTGCCCGAACGAGGTCCCGGGCGAAGGGCCCGGACACGGGACGTGAGAGCGGGCGCAGCGCAAGCGAGCGCGGGCGCGAGGGCGAGTCCCCGAGCGCGAGGGCCCGGGCACGGACGACGAGGTCCCGGCCACGGGCGCACCTTCGGTGCTAGGCCAACATCCTTGTCATCTAGATTCAGAGAGTTGTACATTCGCCCGTTTGCTCCATTATACAGTACGAGATTAAGATCTTCTGCATCTAAAGACGTGTGTACCACTAACTCAACAAACTGTAAAGAAAGGAAACCCATATTAGTTTTGTTAAAGAGTGAATTAGGCAGAATATAATGAAATAAGATGGGATTTACTGACATAGTGACATATTAAAACTTTAGGAGGATCCCCGTCAATTTAGTATGTAATACTCTGTGTTGGAGTTTGAGCACACATTGGCTTAAAGCCGATTGGTTTCTTAGCTAATGGAGGCATTGGACTTTCTTTCCCATGTTGGTTATACAAGTTGCAGGGCACCCAGTTATTTGTGGGGCATTCTGAGTTGTGACTCACCAGAGAGAGAAGACAAAGGCGAAGTGTATGTTTAGACATGCACGCTTGCGTATCCTAGCACCCCTACACACCTAGGTAAATAACCAAGTGACTTGTAAGTGGTGGCATGATCTCATAATGGTTGTGAACACAAACAGACAAAACCTAATAGTAGGTGTGTTCATCACTGGACAAGCTAGCATTTTGGGATGAAGCATACCTTATGGTCTTAATGATTGGTATTAGATCCCAGTCTAACATCTCTATCCCATGGACACTAGTGTGTGAAGATGTGAATCAGAGGACATATAGGAGTCCTGTAACTCCTGATCTCACAAGTTAACTTCTAGGAATGAGAAGGGCCAATTACCACTTGACATGATGTTACCTAGTAAGACTATTCTTTTGCTCTGCATAACTATGTTGTAGTTAACCTATCCACAGTTATGGTATGTAATTAATGCACATATTGAACTACATATAAAAATTGATTTGACGCCTACCAGTGTGCAAATGTACTTAGCATATGCAAGTAAATTGTTAATAGCATAAGGAAACCCAAGAAAAAAAGGGAGAAGAAAACAGTGAAGCAGTGGATGCCGTACCTCATTCTCATCTCTGCCTTTTTTTTCATAGTGGAACTCATTTACCCAAGCCTTCGGTACTGTTCTGACCAAAGTTGAACTTTCACCAAGGGAATTCCCCCATATAAGATTTGCGTATTCTGGATGGTCAATGAAAGGGTTTCTATTATGCTGGTACAGGCTGCAAACTCGATTGTTCCTAAGCTGCTCTGACCTTGATGGTGGATCAAGTTCGTTCCACTTTAGAAGAGCTGACAGCAGACCCATTTTTCTGTTTTCTTAAATAAGAAACATAATTTTACATTAGCAACGATTCACTGTTACTAATTACAATATAATTAGAGTAAATTTCACAAAACTACAATTATTTGGCCAAAACTATCACTTTGCTACAACTTTAGCTGGGTATTTCACAAAACTGCCATAATAACAAAAGATTTTATCAGAATATTGCAACTTTATCCCCTGCATATGTTTGGCATATGGGCGCAAACTTGTCAGACAAACAAAGTTGCATCTTCCGGACAAAATCATACACTGTTATTGTAGTTCACTGAAATGCATAGCTGAAGTTGTAGCGAACTGATACTTTTGCCAAAATAGTTGTAGTTATCTGAAATTTACTCACTTAATTATAATAATACGAATGCAGTCTCAATACTTTTAGTATGGACTACACTGGTCTGTGTAAAATGGACTGTACATATTACATTACAGACCATATAATGTAGTTAAGTTTTTAATATGTTACTGTATGTCCGTATCAATCATTACTTTTGTTGGATACTGGATAAGAATCGGTCATCTTAGGTTCCCCCTTTTTCAGCTTTCTATCTAGGATTAGAGTCATGTGTACTTGGTAAATGGTAATGATAGGAACGACACATTATGAAACAAATGAAAAAAAAAGATTCAGAGTGGGAGGAAGAGGCTACAATTAGAATGAAAATATCATCTGATTTGTCAGCCTTAAAGAAAAGCAAGACACAATCCAATTGGTAATGATGGAGTACCCCCTCTTTCATGTTTATATAAGTTTAAAGTTTGTGGAATTATTGATCATAAAAGAGCCTTGCTGCATGCAAGCTACATGATTAGTACAAATGACTTTAGACAAACAGTGATACTTTGGTATAAGCAAATATAAGCATCCTTTGCAAGTTTAATATCTGTTGCCATTAGGTGACTGACAAGAAGCAGAATTTTGTTTTGACATAGTATTCGGAGCAGAGAAAGGAGCTATGCCACAATAAGTCAAAAGAAAATGGAAAAAATATGAGAAGATAATATAACACTTCATATTAATTTTATATTTTTATTCCTCCAACTCCTCATAATTTAAATTGAAATTTTGAAGGTGACGCAATATTCCATGAACTATTTCCTCTTACGTCATGGTTTTTCCATTTTGACTTGGTGGTCAAAAATCAAAAAAAAATAAATTTTCACCCAATGTTAATTTTCACTAAATAAGAATTCAAAAGCTAATATCATAAATACCTTCCGTTTTGAGGAGCTACTTACGAATACATGGTGAATCAGAAAGTTCCAAATGTGGAGCTCCATCTTTCTGGTCAGATCCATAGCTTACTGCCATGTACATCAGGGACCTAGATACATCTCCACGCACCTGAAGAAAGCAAACAGATTCAAATGCGATAAGCACTGAAACCTAAAAACTATAGTCTCCCTTCACATCTGTAACTGGAAGGTACTTTTGCTGGGGTTCATATACTATTCAACTTGCACAAGTATCACTTCACATCACAGCTACTAGGTTAGTATGATTTGAATAACTAAAGTGATTTTCACTGCAAATTATGCACCTCATACGAGTTAAACATAAGTAAAATTATTATTACCTGCAACTAAGTGCACTGTATGTTTAGTAACTTTATGAAATATATGATTTGCACCACAATTATCTGCACCTTTAAAGGTGGTGCCCATCTTTCAATATCTGTCTCTGTGTCAGGTGCAGCTTCATGATTTGCAGGTCTCATGCATCGTATTGACGTGGCAGCACAATGTCCATAATACTTGTTTCCCCTTGACGAGTTTACTGAAAACAGAATTTTCATATAAAAAAACTATTAAAATATGTTCAAGAAAATATATAGAACATCCATCATAATTCCTTTGTGTTGCAATGGTTTTCGCCAATAATTCAGAACAGTTCAATGTTCAGACATCAAACAATGTAAATGTAGCATTCGATCATTGTCATCAGTGAAAGACAGTATTCACAGTTTATAGTTAACATGACCAAATCAGTGTATTAACGTTCTAACATCACAGGATTGAATTGCCTCTAGGACTAGTAGACTAGTAGTGCGAGGAAGTGTTACCGGGACACTGACACGGGTGTCGGAATCCGACTTGGATTTGAGTGTCCGACTCGGCAAGCTCAAAGAAATAGGTTTCGGCGATTCTTCATATATATATAATTTTTAATAAAAATATTATATATATCACCAAATAAAACACACTCTTTGCCAGCAAAACACTAAAAACATATGGTATCACACATTATTCTGCACAAAAGATCCTATCTTCTTGTTTGCATCTGTATACGATGACTGTTGTATGTATCCTTTCTCCTCTAGAGTAGAGAAGAGTAGATAAAAAATACTCCCTCCGTTTCAAAATATAAAGATTTTTTAAATCTTATTCTATAATATAAGGATTTCCAACAGTATTATTTGTCCCATCAATCACCTCCCATTTAAATTTATTCCTTTCTTATCCTAACCTACCTTTCTACCCCTATTCATTCCATATTTTTTAGAAGCGTTAAAGTTTTTTTTCTTAATCTTAATTTTTGCTAAATAATCTAGAAATCATTATATTTTAGAAGGGAGGAAGTATCGTAAAGGAAGCTGGAGGTGATAGGAGAATGGAGAAAGTATAATAAAGAAAGCAAAAGCTGCAGACCGCTGCCCTCTTTCTTTTGGAGGAGTGCTAGTTGCATGCATTTTCTATTCCTCATCCGTCTTTTCTCTATCTAAGCCCAGCTATTTCTCTACTGACTCCCTAGGCAGTGTCTGACACGAATCGACGCGCTGATACGTGTCCACGCGGCAAAAAGATTGACTCGCGTGTCCCGGTAACCCACCGCCGCGGAGGACATGATGCCCAGCAGTGCACAAATAATACTCATAGAAAAATATTTTGGACCAAGTACCACAAAAACCAACTTACCATTGACATCTTCAGGGCGAATATTGTGCAGATCTGTCAGCGAAGGCCCATTTGTTAAGCCATATGATCGAGGCCAGAGGTGTTCTCCTGTACAGCAAAAATGCACAATGATGCTACGAAAGAAAAACCTGAAGAAAAAGACACACTCATCCTGTCTTGTTGACATGTGAATCTAAAGAACTTCACAAATGTGACTCACTGTTCCATCCGTCCAGCTTGCCTGCAAAGATCTTTGGGACAGCTCTCTGTGAGTATATCTCAATTCTAGAAGAAGAATAATGGCCTAAATCGATTCGCAAATATAGCTAATTTTTGGCAATGTATGTTAAGCATTGGATGGAATATAAACTGTTACAGAGATCATACACGTCAGAAGACGCCTCTGGATGTTGTGCATCAGCAGCATCAAGAATCTTGAGTGCATCCCACACCTACTAAACAATGGGGCAGCAAAAACAACAAAAGGTTATTGCTCTCTCATCTGTTTCTCCATGATTCCATCCAGAATTACCACCAAATTGAGGAGCAATAAATACGGTGGCTGAAGACCAAACCCACATCTTTATAACGCAGCGCGGCGTGAGGCGAAACGACGGCACGGAGCTTCGCCATCAGCTCGTCGCCGGCAAGACCGTCCAAGCCCGCGTAATACCTCCCGACGTCTTCACAGGGGTACGGCTCTTTCGGCCTCGGACGCTCGCCGACGGAGGAGGCAGCACGGACAGGGAGGAGCGACGGTGGAGGAGACAGAGAGAGCGAGAGCGCGAGCGCGGGGAGGAAGAGCGCGCCGAGGCACCAATACAGCCACGGCCGGACGGACCGCGCTAACCGGCTCGGCCGGGAGGGTCCGGGGATGGGGTTCTTGCTGGCGCGGAGGCAACTGGGGAGGGGTGGGCCGCGGGCCGAGGCGGGGGAGCGGCGGGCGGCTCTCGCCGGAGCTGGAGGTGCTCCCAGGGCGGGAGGGGGGACGAGGGAGGAGGCGTGAAGGAAGGCGGTGAAGGGAGCCATTTCGCGGTGGCGGGCTCCCGCCGACCGGCCGGCGACGAAGCAGTGGCCACTAGGCTACCAGCCACAAAGCTCTCGACCTCTCGTGATCCAATTCGTGAAATTCCCCTCGTGCGGCTATAGATGGCCAACCGAGCGCCGGCTCGGCATGAGACACAGTCCGGCACGGCTCACTGTAGCATAGTTCCTTAAGGTACGGTTTTTCTAACGTTTTTCTAACCAGCCGTGCCATGCCGACTAAGTTTGTTATTGGATATCTTTACTTATTTCTTGTATTCATATTCATAAAAACAGATAAGATGTAAATAAAAGATTCTTTACCCATTACAAGTGGGAGGATATGGATATAACCGCGAAGTAAAAAGATATGGGAAAAGTGCTACCTATTTGTGCCTGATAATACACATCTCTAATCATAGCATCTGGCAAGTGGCAACGGTGACGATGGCTTTGACGGCCCGTGGTAGTGGTTTCAGCATGGAGAAACCGGCACCGTAGATCTCCGCGTCGGCGAGCCTGGGCAATGGAGGAGCACCACTGACAAGGTAGTGCTTGATCTATTCATCTACTACTTTGATTTATGAAATCTTTCTCCTCCTAAAACCCTAGAAACAATCATCAAAAAAACACAAATCTTTCTTGGCATGATTTCTAGTGTCAGATTTGTGCTTGTAGTGGAGATCAATCATATCTTTGTGCTTATGGTGGAGATTGATCAAATCTTTGATTTGGTGGTCCTTTGTTTGATCAGGAGAAGCATTGGTGTAAATGGATCAAGAACCATGTCTTGTCTCTCCCTAAGATGGATATGTGCTTGTAGCTATATGTAGGTGGATGTAAAAGTTTGCAAAAATCTTGGTGTCGGAGTGTCTATCTGTGTGGCTATTATAGTTTTTTTTTTGTTTTGCTAGATACAGATTATTGGCGACAGCTTATATTATTGACTCAATGGGAGACTCTAGCCATAATCATGGTGCAAATGCAAGTTCCAGTAAGTGGAAAGGACCTGCTATACCTGTACATACTGCTACTTCTTTTGGTACTCACAACAATACATATGGTATGATTTTAGGCAGTAGAGGGGATTTTATTGCCATGAGCTCTAGTGACACATGTGGTGATATTCAAAGCTCGGGTGGGAATCAAGAGCTACATAGTTTTCCACATGAATCATCTAAAGAGCATGCCGATGATGGGTAATATTTTTTTGCCACACCGAATTAATTCTTCATCATTTCATGCTAATATAACTTCAAATTTTTATAGTGTTGAATAGAGTGTGGAATTTATTTTAGAATTTACTGATACTATGCCTTTGATTCAATTTGATAGAGTTGACGGAATAATTGAGCTAGGTCAATATGCACAAAGTTGTCCTACTAAGAAAAATTTAGATCAAAAGTTTGGAAGGACTTTAAGATAGTGGTAGTGGATGGTTGTGCTAAAGCAGTATGTATACATTGCAATGCATATCTAGTTGCCGGTAACAGGAATGGAACAAGTCATTTGAATTATCACATAGGTGCTTGTCCTGAACTTTAGAAGTCAAAGAAAACAAAGATATCAGTAGAGAAGTCGTGAGGACTTTGCTCGAATGGTTGTCTATCATAATTATCCATTTTGCATGTCTAAACATTATTACACAAGGCAATTCATTTATAATCTACAGCCGTAATTTAAGTTAATGCATAGAACTTCTGTGAGAGAGGATATCATTAAGTTATACAAGGAGGAAAAGGTGAAGCAATACGAAATGTTGAATAGAAATCTAAGCCGAATCAGTATTACATCTAATATGTGGACAGCAACTCAAATGACTGGCTATATGAGCATGACAGTTCATTACATCGATGATGTTTGGAAGTTGCACAAAAATATTATTGGGTTTGTGCATGTAAGAACCCCACACACTAGTGTCGTCATTGCTAAAAAGATTATGAATAGGCTATATGAATGGAATTTGGACAAAAAACTCTTTAGCTTTGTTCTTGACAATTGCTTAGTTAATGATGTTGTGGTGCGGGAAGTACTTGATGTTCTCTTACCTAAGAAAGCATTACACTTAAAAGGAGGTTTCTTTCAAGTTCGATGCGCTGCACATATATTGAACTTAATAGTTTAGGATGGCTTAAAACTTATTGCTCCAATTCTTGTTAATCTGTGAGAGAGAATTAATTATATGTAACATACCCAAATTTTGACTCGAAATTTTAATCGAAATAAATTAATAAAAAGACCTCGAAGGTAAAATCTTATACTTTCTATACAAGGGAGTAAAATGAGAGGTAGATCGACTAGAGTAAATCTTAAAAAAAGGGTACGCTAAAACTTTTATAGTAGGATTTTTAAATTACTCAAAAACTCACCCTAGGTCAAAATGTGAAAATATAAAATAATGCAGAACACAACTCTAGAATCCATAACACAAATTCCTAAAACCTTCCTTGGGTCAATTGAAAATGGGAGTAATACATTCTCAATTATGCATAAAAATTTTTAACTAAATTAAAATACATAGGGGTTGGTGTATAAAATTTTAAGAGTTAAATTATGGAAATAGAAAGTATAATATGCCTAAAGTTGTATAAATAAAAGTTTGACATAAAAATATGGAGATAACTAAATTCATTACCATTTCATGTGCATGCCTTCTTTTGATTGTTTTTAATCTTAAAATGCATTTCCGTAATATGATGCATGTGCATTTGAATAGTCTAAGGAATTTCTAAAAAAATTGGTTTAACATAAAATCATAGAAACATTCCTATGAGCACTATCCAACACAATTAGTCTAATGTAAATTTTACATGATTTTATCATTTCAATTGGTACTTCAATTAAATCCTTCAAATCAGCAAAACTAAGAAGACTAACCAAAATAAATTGATTAGTTCTTAATTTCACCAAATAAAAATATAGACTATTTCATGCAGAGCCCTTGTGCCAAAGTTGTGTATTAAAGTGAACCCTACAACCAGAAAATTTGGCTTGATTTAATTCTTAAAGAAAACACATAAAATGATAAGTGCAAAGCTCTAGGAAATAATATAACTGCAGAAAAACTGTGTCACCAAGCCTATTTTACCTTTTTGCCACATTAAAACTAAAGGTTTCTAACCTTGAGACTTTACAGATCAGTAAACCATATATCCATATACTCACATAAATTCTGCCAACTCTAGAAAACCTCTTTAGCTCGGTGAAATCTTATGTGCAAGATAACTAGCTAACACAGTTCTCCACACTTAGTCTCTAGGAGTTTTCTCCCATTCTTTCACTGCCATGTGGGACCCACTGGACTCCTGGACCCACCTGCCAGCTAGAGAAACTGCCCCAGCTCGCTCTCACGCCCAAGAAGGCGCCACGCCTCTCTCCACACATCGGCTTCAACAAGTGACACCCTAGCCGACCATCTCCATGTCAAACTCCACTATTTGGGATAATGCTTCACCATTAACACCATCTCCTCGGCCTTATTGTGTTCCCCACAGAAAACCTAGAATTCCACCTCGGTTTCGCCGGGAACGGCTTCATCTTCTCCAACACCAGCCACTGCTCGACTGCCACTGCCGCCGCTCAGGTGAGCTTCGCCGCACTTCGACCACCAGAACGTGATCCTCTTCCTCTGGATAACCTATTTTGGCCTTTTCTTTCCGAGGTTGCACCAGCCACCGTCACGATCACCGCCACTTGGGTTGTCGCTATTCCGGCGAGCTCCAGCGACCCAAACCCGAACTGCCTCACCACCAGCATCGCCTCAACCCTAGGACCCCGAAGCACAAAGGAATCGAGCTGAGAAGCCCCGAGCCACAAGATCTCATTCATCTTTTTCCTCTTCGGCCGACTACCGCCACCGTCGATTACTTCTCTGGTGAGCCTTGCTCTGGTTCCTTGCATGCCTGCCATCTCTAGGGAGCCTCTAACATGGTAGACACTCTGTCTTGGCTGCAGCTCAGCCGAAGCAACCAATCGCCGTGAAACCATGAGGATCCGCTGTCGCCGAGCCATTCTCTCCATCGTCACCGCTGTCCAGCCCTCCTCTGCCTTGGGAAATTGCACGGTGAGCACCTTTGCACTTAGCAGAAACTCACGCATGCATGTGCACGGCCAGATCGATTTCAAAACAAGATATACATCATCGTCCGAAAACCGCCACCGCTTGCGCTCATCGCCAGTGAAGCTCCAGGCACCACGCGACCACCCACAGCTTCACCTGGATCTCCTCTACCTTTTCTCTGTTGGCCGCAACGCCAGCCACACCGTCATTCTTGTCGGCGAGGCCGAACAACACCGTCGGCCTAGCCGCCAGCTCCTTTCTCTGCTCTGTCTCACTGACGTACGGGCACGCTCAGTCAGAGGCACGGAGATACTATTAGAAAGAGTTTGAAACTTCTAGGGTTTAAAGTGTCAAACCTATTATACTTACAGGTGGACCCAAGGACCTGAACGAAAATATTAAAAACTAGACGAACTTTTAACAAAAAAATGCCTATCACGCGTGGTCTAGACAACGGGTTGTATTTTTGGAAACCACATGGACTTGTCTGCAAAGTCTCTCTCGCTGACCGATGGACCCAGTTATTTTAAAATCTGAGAAAATTCAAGAAAAGAAAAAAGGTATTGTTTGTTGAACCGAAAAATGGATAAATTTGTAAAATCTATAACTAATTCATTTTAACTTCAAATTGGATGAAACAAAATTTGTTGGAATCACAAAACTCCAAACTCTATTTTTGTAAGTTAAAAATCTGAAAGAACTAGTACATAATATGCCTCAAAAATAGAATAATATATAAAAGTACATAAACACTTCACAAATTTTAGCCATTTCACATTAATTTTAACTTTGGTAAATCAAGACTTGATAACTTCACAAAAATGTTGAATCTTGCTGTTTAGGACTAAAACTTGATCAAACATGTACAAAAGACACCTTTATACAATTTGGTAATAAATAAATACTTGGATTAATGTATAAAATATGTAATGACTTCTAAAATGCATAGGAAATTCATATTAACTCCAAATAACATGAATTCAATTTTGTTAGTTTTACAATAATTTTCTCCTTAATTCTGTAAGCAGCGGATTAACCAAAAATAATATATAAAACACCTTTAGGATTTCTATAATAGATAAATATTTTGTATAAGGTATAAAATGTACAAGAATTTCTAAAAATCATAGAAACTCTATTTTTAACTCTAAATGAAATACACCTAAATGGCAGTAGGTTCACAAGACATTCTTCTCAAAATATATAAAGTTAGATTTCATGAAACCTAATCCTTAAACCATATCTATTAAAATACACGTATAGGAACCGTATATATGTCTAGAACTCGCCAGACTTATATCTATTAAATAGAAGTTGATAGAATAGAGGTTTCTTCACTAAAATTCATCTATGACCAGTACCAACTCACTGCATAGCTTCCACATACAATAAAGTATTTTGGATATTTAATATGATTTGTATTTGGACATATTCACATATAAAAATTCTAAATGCAACATTTCTCAAAAGATAAAAATGCTAAATTAGGATTTTCCACACCACTCCTCTTTGAAAATAAAACTTTTAAAGTTAAAAATAAGAATTTGACAAAACTACCTCTTAAGGTAACTCTAAAATCCATCCAAGATATAAGTATCGTATTTCCATCGAAAGACTTGTGAAATTCATAACTCCCAAATGAAAAGTGATAAAATGGAAATTCTTTCACCTAAATTCACCTTCAGTTAGTACCCAAGCCTTGCACAAACCTCATGCATATTAGATCATTTTGGATTTTTCGCATTATTTGCTATTTATACGACCATACGATAATTTTCTTTTAGAGAACGAATTTGAAGTCGGTAAAGGAGTAGATTTAATTATTGCTCTAGATATTCAAGAGTAAGGCAATTATTCTCCCCTTCTCCTTTGAACAATTTGAATCTTATGTTTTGGGGAATGAAATGTGTTTATTTGCAAAGTTGCATGCGTATTTGTAACTATCGGTATTTGAAATATGGAAAATTGGTAGTTATAACCTAATTATTGCATAATCAACCTTAAAAACTTGTAATCCTTGCTGATTGTAATCTTAGAATTGGTTAGAGCATTTGACTTGTGCTCATTTGGGGCTATACATGATTATACTTATGCAATTTGCTTAGCCTTTCTTAGAGTTCTGCTAAAATAGATTGTGATCACTTTATAAATGAGATTTTGGGAATTTTATAATTTCTAAACAGAGGTAAAGCCTCTAGTTATTTGAGAACTAAAATGATGGAAAATGACATTTCAGACTTAGGCGGCAAGTGGTGTGCATATGGGGTAATTGCACACCGATAGGGGGAGTGTTCCCCTGGGTCGATTAAGGACCGAATTCTATGTCACTCTCTATTGTTTACAGTACAACCACATGTGCTAGTATGGGACAGCCTTAACCTATTAAGTTATATATCTATCTAACCTTGCATTCAGGAGGTGGTTGAAGTATGAATTACTTTTGGCGATGGTTTATAAGAGCTACCCATGTGTGTGCTTTTATTTTTATGGGACCAGAATCATCCTAGTGTGTGTGTTTTGTAAATGGGTTGTTTCTCTACTTACAGCATGGGGGTCTAAGCATATCCAATACAACGGTAAATGCCACGTGGGTTGTTTCTCCATGGCGTCTTGGTGTTTGGCTAACCACCGTGACTGCATTAAGAATCTGGACTTAGTGTGGATTCCCGCTCATCGTGCTCAAGCAAGGTTAGATAAATAAACAATGTAACAGCTTCGTTGTGACCTCTAGACCGCACTCAACGTATAGAGCGTGGTAGTGCTTTAGCTAACACAAGACAAACTAGAGAATTCACATCATGTGGGTAAAGTTATACAAACTCTACAGAGTCAAAACTAATCGGTTAGCCGTGCTCGCGGTCATAAGTGACATAGTAATGTGTCATGAGTATAGTTTTATGTTTTATAAATGTGTTTATGAAATTGGGATATGGATTGGTGAATTTTGATGACTTGTTGCCGGGGAAGGTAACAAGTATGCTACTTATATTATGTTGATCACCTTCTTTATATGCTATACATATTTTATTGCTTTACTAAATACCGTTGCAACTGATTGTGAAGTAAAATTTGCTTTAAGCAAAATAAACCTACAAATATCCTCTCCTTGACTTAGAGCTTGCATGTAGTGGTATAGAATTATCCTTGCCAGTACATTATTTTGGTAATGTATTGACTCTTGCTTGATTATTGTTATTAATTTTTGTTGTAGGTTGAGTGCTACGGGAATCCATTGATTCTTCAGGATTGATAAAGGGTCTACCCCTAGTAGATTGTCTGTGGTATGGGTAGACAAGCTTCCGCTGAATCATATTATTTGTCCAATTGGCCTATGTAACTCTGAGCTTGTAGACTTAGTTTATTTATTTGTATATCTATTTATTGTATATCATTGCTTGAGATGAACGTGTGAGACTAGTATTTTTCATGGGAGCTAGTCGAGCACAAGTATGAGCTTGCAATAATTGAGATATTTGCTTAATAACTGATGTAGATCGAGTCCTCTATGATATGTAGTCTCTTGGTCACCACCATCGTGTGGTTTGACGGACATATCTCAGGAGGACTGGTGGAGGCTATTCTATCGATTATCTCATTTATTTTGAGTTCAGCGTCATGAGTTTGTAATATAGTTGTGGTTCACGATGTCAAGTTTGCTTTGAGGTGTGGTGGTTATAATACTTATTTGGATTTTATTTGAGACCCCACCACTCCAATAGTTAATGTTGATGTGGCAAGCTACAAGTTGCGGTACAAGTCTCGGGGTGTCCTCACATTATATCTACAAATCCACATCAAGAAAGGAGAAATTTAAATTGATTGCCCAACAAGTAAAAGCTCCTAAGCTAGCTTTAGAAACTGATACTCCAACTAGATGGAATTTAACATTTGACATGATTGAGAAAACCATTAAGTTCCATGAAGCTTTTTAGCGATTGAAAGACTATGATAGTTCTTACAAGTTTTACCTATCTGATAAGGATTGGATACATATTACTAATGCAACAGATTGCTTGCGGGTCTTCTATGAAGCAACTCTTAGAGCTTCTGGCAAAACATTTTCTACTGCAAGTCTTTTCTTCAATGATTTCTATGAAATTTATATTTTTTTTGAAAGAATGGATGTTGAGTGATGATACCTTTGTTGCTGCAATGGTTGTGCCGATGATACAAAAATTTGAGAAATACTAGGAGACTTGTAACAAGTTATTATCTATAGCAACTATTCTTGACCCTCGTTACAAGTTAAAGTCTATTTAGTACTACTATGGACTACTTTGTCCTTCTGAAAAAGAAGTGAAAGTTGAATATATGAGGAAATGCTTTAGTGACTTATTTGATGAATATGCAAAGCAACCAACACAATCCTTATCAACACACAAAGAAGTTGTCAGGAATATAGTTCATGAGTCCTCTTTGAGATTATGTTCTGCCAGATTCGGATTAGAAAAGTTTATCTAAGACAGCAGCTCAAGTCAGCAGGAAAGATCTAGATATCTATCTTGATGATCCTCCACACCCTAGAATAAACAATACTTCTTTTGACATCTTATCCTAGTGGAAATTGCATAGTCCCAAATATCCAATTATTCCTCGAATGGCCCGTGATATCTTGAGTGTTCCTGTGTCGACAGTAGCATCTGAGTCGTGCTTCAGCTTAGCTAAACAAACACTTGATGATAAGCGGTGTAGTCTACTGCCTAAAACACTTGAAGCTGTGATTTGTACACAAGATTGGCTAAGGAGTTCTATACTAGGTACATATCTTCAGACTTTAATAAATAGTACAATACAATATTGCAATTTTGATGAACTTGCTAACCATTTTTTTCTGGAACAAATGATTTTCTTCAACAAATGACAGTAGGTGTTGTGTCCTGTACTCAAGAACTTGCAATTATAGATCAATTTGAATGAGGATGTGTTGTTGCATGCTTTCAAAAAAGGCTAATGCTGTGATGATTAAGGCACTGTATTTCAAACTCAGTGTTGCTACCTAGCTTTCTTTTATTAACTGTGTTAACAGATGTATATGTTATTAACAATCATGTTGTACCTTGACTTGTGGGTTCAACTACCTAGCTTTCTTTTATAAATGAGATATATACACTTATACGTGCTATTATAGCTTTTGCCCACTTCTCTTTACCCGTGCCCATCAGTTTTACCCATTCCCCAATGGTATGGGTAATTTAGATGAGAATGGGTATAGGAAGGGCATGCACGGGCAAGGTTTGAAGTGGATAAGGGCATGGGTAAGCCAAGGGATCCCCAAACCCTCCCCAATGGCCGGCTGCCGGCCCATGTGCCGAGACCTCGGCCTAGCCATGGCACGCAGAGCTGACGGGCCGTGCTGTGTCAGCCCATGTCTTGAGACCTCGGCCTAGCCATGGCACGCAGAGCTGACGGACCGTGCTGTGTCAGCCCATGTCTCGAGACCTCGGCCTAGGCATGGCACACGAAGCCGACGGGCCATGCCGTACCGGCACAGGCCTAGCCGCAGCACATTGTGACCAATATGAATTAAATGCGAGCACAAAAGATATATCTTTTGAAATTGTATTTATCAGAATAGTGAGATATTTACATCTAGAACATGCTCTTAAGAATTTCTAAAAATGCACATAACCCACAATGGTTAACCAGCAATGAATTAACGGATGCGTGAGTTTCAGATTTATTGATTCCATTGCCATAAGGAGATAACCATACAGTTCCAAGAAAAATACGCCAGCATAGCAACACATACTAACCCATCATAAATTGAAATTAAAGTAGCTTGCAAAAAGTCAGTTCAAAAGCAAATCATCTCTGAAATAATATGCATAGGCAAGTAACTGGAAACCACATCAAATACCTACTTCAATTATAAATGAAACCTATTGAGCAATTTAGTACAAAGATAATATGAGTTCGTCCAAAGATAACTCAAATCTATAAGATCATATGAATTAGTACAAGATGACTTTAAATACAAATGGACATATGGTAAGCTAAAAACCACTTGAAATCACTTTGTCACCATTCATGCACATCTACAGATAATTGAGCAATAATCATACACAACTTACTTTTTAGAAGAGAAATCTCAACTGAAAAAAAACAGGGCTGATAATAAACTACATGTTCCCAGCTACTTTATCACCGTTCATGCAGGTGTGTAGTTGAACATCTACAGATAATTGGGCAATAATCATAGACAATACACATTTTTAGTTAATGTAGCAACACATGTGAATATTAAACGGAACAGGTTAACAGAGAATAATTTGAAGAAACCAAATACGGACCAGAAACATGTGATTCCAAAAATCTTGGAAAACAACCGATTGCTTAGATTCTGATTTGGTGTAGACATCTTTCAGATAATTTATATAGTTCTGAACTCTTAGCTGACACAATTAGGTTGAACGCATATGGATACAAATTCAAAACTCCCTTCTCTCCAACTTTGGATAATTAGCTTGAACGATGTAAGATGTCCAAATCTTTTACATGGTTTGAACGAGAAATCTAGTCCATCGATCTCACAGAAACACCAACACACAAACCTTCCGAGGCATTAAGAAAAAGAAGTCAGATCATCAACTGTAGGAACCATGGTAATGTTAGTACTTTCACTGATAAACTACAATTATTACTAACATATGCACTAATCCTACCCAATCATGATATTTAGCATTCAAGAAATTTCAAATCTGGATCTTTTTTAGGAACAGTAAAAGGAAGAGAAATTCCTGTTTCTGCTCAAGCATAAAAATACCTACTTGGTGGATTCTGGATTCAAGGCCTATTGGAGCATTTCATCAAACAAGATATGTGCAATACAATCTGCCAATTCCACCTGTCACAATGAACTGAAAAAGGTACATGAGACTTATTAAGAACGGCACAAACAAGACATTGGAACTTAACTCTATCATCAAGACAGATATTGCTTTACAAACTTAACAAATATGAGAAATTTGTTACTTTGCAACTCTATAGCCAATTCCATGTAATGTGCAAGCAGATAATACCTGCACTGCAATCCTCATGTGTAAACATAATTATATATGCTCCTGACCAAGAGAAGAGGGGATTGGAGAAGAATTCAAGACTAAGACAAATTGTACTGTACTGCCACCACCAGCCCCAGTCGGCTGAACATGAGAGGAAATCAGCACTAATAACATTTACGTGAAAGAATGCGTACCAGCCCGATCTATTGTAGGCACCTCAGCACTAATAACGTTTACGAGAAAGAATGCGTACCAGCCAGATCTGTTGTAGGCAGCTCGATGAGTTGTGCTACAGTGTCTAATTACATCAGGAACCAGCGGTACCTGAAGTTGACCAATGGCACGGCGCAGTGCACAAGACAGCAAGTTGCGGGCGATCTGTCTGTGTGGTCATTGATGGTGAGTTGCAAGCGAGCAGTTCACCGGCGATGGTATTGGTGGTCAGAAGCACCACCAATAATATCAAAAATCAGATTCAACTGAAACACATTTACCCTCACTGTGGCAGCTCTTGGCTCCTTATAAAGAAACAATAATTCAGAAACAGTAAAAGAATTAATTTGGAAGTTAAATTAAGAAAAAAAACATCGGTGTAATACATTTCTATTATATCGACACACCAACACCAATTGATTTAGTTTTCACAGTACGTACCCCCTAGGACCAATGTTAATAAAATGATAAGAGACCAGTGGATGAAATACTCCCTAGTGGCAATCTATAATTCTGTCTCTTGCTTGAACCTATCATTCTGGAATCAAATGGCAAATGAAAACAAAATGAATATTAGAGAGTTCATGCAGCCCTTAACCAGAAAGGAAAACTGGTCAATGATTAGGTTGACTACAATGCCAGATAGATATTTATTTTCAGTTTGGGGGAGGATCAACTGACCAAAAATTTACCTTAGCCACATAGAAACACAAGCGCATGCTGCTAGGAAATAACAGTATTCAAACCCATGTATAGTAGCAACCATGCATGTAATTTGTTAAACAATTACCAGAAACAGAACAATCAGTTCACCGACGATGGAGAGGTGCAAGCGATCAGGGGACACCGGCGATGGAAAGCTGCAAGCGATAAGAGGACACCGACGATTGCGAGCGGAGGACGTGGGCGACCGGCGATGCCGAGCGGATTGTGCAGACCACCCGTCAGCGCACAGATCGAAGCAACCGTCAAGGAAGACGGAGCGCTGCGTGGCAGAGTAGAGGAGGCAGCGGCGACGGGAGACCTTCGCGGGAGGGGGGATCGACAGCACTCGATGGAGGGCCTTGGCAGCGGACAGTGGCGCAGTGGAGCGCTTACCACCGGAGTGGAGGAGGCGGCATCAACAGCGACGCGCGGAAGGTTCCTCGCTGTGCTCGTGAGTGGCCTAGATCACGCAGGAGGAGAAAGCTGCGGTGGCCTAGGGGAGGCAGGAGGAGGACCAGCCGCTGGCCGCTGCCGCAGGAGGAGGACGCGGCGGTGACGGCAAGCTGGCGACAGTTGCAGGAGGTGGCAGTGGCCTAGGTCGCGCAGGAGGAAGAGGCAGCGGCGGTGATCTAGGGGAGGCAGGAGGAGGAGGAGGCGACGGCGGTGTGAGTCGGGGGCGGCGGCTTGCGTCGGGGAGGTCGCGACAGATTGGGGGTTGCTAATTGCAGCGCTAATTGCAACGCTAATTCAACTCGCGATCTGCGACGTTAGATCAAGAAATGTTGAAAAACATCGATATATTTTTATAAGTGGATATAGAAAAGAACCAACTAATATATTTTATATTAATATAGATTTATAGCATATTTTTATTCAGATCATGTCATCAACTACTTAAAAAAAGGATGGACTCAACAATTTTTGGAATCAAGGATTTGTTTTAAGAATTTCGAAGTATTGAAACCCTATAGGAATTTTTCCCTTGAAACCCTTTATTAGATTGTAAGAATGGATTCTAAAATTCCTATAGAAATTCTTCCTTTCCTCTACCCTTCGGAGGATTCCAAACATTTGATCAAATCTCATGTTTTGCATTTCCTTAGAGATGTCCAAGGCAACATGTCTCTTATCTCTTATCTTTTGAAACAAAGGAATATCATTACAAGATTCCTATGAATTGCTTCCTTATACCCTCTATTTCTTACGAAATTTAACATGAGCCCATACCACTTGTTTTATTTTCCTCTCCTAAGTCCAATACAAACTCTCTCTTTCTCTCTCTACTATCTTTCTTCCGCATAGGATTTTCTCTAAAATTCATGTGTTTGAATTCCCGTGAACCATCTAAAGACATTGCATATAATCTTTCTCTGTTTTGAAATCATATACAATCAATTCTTATACCTTTTCTATTCCCGTATTTTAAGAATCCTACGTTCCAATGGACGCTTATCAGTTCTAACTAAGTATTTCATTAAAAATTCCTATGGTTTTCCTATGGAGTAACCAAACATTCATTGCTAAAATTTTTGTGTTTTCATTTCCTATGGGATTTGGCTAGCCATGACACTCAATTCCTTCTCTTTTTTTCTATTTCTTCGTTTTTCATATCCTGCGTTCCAAATGAGCCCCCATCTATGTTTACGGTACGGTAAGGCAAACAAAGATTGATTTTAAACAACAAAGAGAAAAAAAAGGACATATTTGATGTCATAGTTGAATGAAAATGCTATCAACATGTGAAGACGGCTAGGTGGTGTATCCCTTAAAAAAGGTTACTATAAACCCTAGGGTTTAAATTCTATATTTAGTGCGGGTGTCTACCAATTTTAAGACGAACATATCTTTTCTTTGTATATAAGCATAAGGTTAAGGCAAATCATCAAATAAGTTCAAACTTTTGATTTCATCAAAGTTTATTTTCAACCATTCGATTTCATTCCCTTTCGTTTCCTCTAATGTTGGTACTCTATATTTTTATGTAACACTCGCAACCATTATGGCTTATCACTAATTGACAACCTTGCTTTCTCTTTTTTTAGACAAACTGAGAGAAAACCTCAGAATACATTATTGTTAGAACTGGTATAACCATATCTAAAGTACTCCCTCTGTCTCATATTAGTAGAACTTAAGGTTAGGGTGAGAGTAGTTGAGATAAGGATATAGGTGAAAAAAATTAATAGAAAGATAGTTGCGATTGGTTGATAAGTGGAGAAGCAGTGATATTTTAGGATAAATTCAAATACTAGAGATAGTAGTATTATGGGATGGAGGGAGTAATGAAATCTTTCTTAAACAAAGAAAGTGCCATGTCGTCCAAAAATTAATAGCCATCGGATGCAGCAGGTAAACATAAGGTATCGTCAGTTACAGAGGGAACCCTAGTCAACAAAGTATGAAAACATCAATGATAGAAAAAAAAAAGGAGTGTTCAGGAGTCTTCGTGAGGCTTCCAGGACAAAGAGAAGACAACAACACTTACTACTACCTAAAGAAACTCATATGGAAGGAAGGAAACGGACGATGACCAAAACAGAAAAGGAGAAAATTATAATGTGCTCTTAATAACCAAAGGACTAGAGATAGCAACAGGTATGTATCTATCGAGTTCTTTTATCCTATACCGAAACTAAACATGCCCATTCCATCACCCACACCTGCTTGGGGATGAAAAATTCCCCTATATCCATACCCACGATCCTAGTTATTAGGACCGGACCGGACCGGCGGTCGGACCGAAAAAAACCGGAACCGGAGACTTCAACGGCTCGGTTCACTTAAAAGACCGCCCATGCAATCGAACCGTTAAAAACCGGTTGAACCGGACGGTTTTTTACGAAACCGTTGAACCGGGCGGTTTTATTGGAACCGGCCGGTTTTTGCTTGTGGACGTTATTACCCCTATTTTTTTATGATCATACAAATAAGGTATGGGCAAAATCGTAAATATTCAGTTTTTTTAGGGTTGCTGCAGCAGGATTCGATCCCCACTCCCCAGACCCCATTAGATCGGCAGGCCGGCGGCGTCGGCGGTGGCAGAGGCGCAGGCGCACGGCGGCAGCGGCGGCGGCGGCAGCGCCGGGTGGTCGCCGGCACCCTGCCTCCTCTGCGCCGACGCAGGGGACGGCGACCTCGTCCTCCCGTTGCCAGCCTCCTTGGGCCTCCTCTGCTCCGGCGTCCTCGTCCTCGCCCTCCCCTTCTCCATCCCGCCGACGACCGCCTTCTGCTCCCCCTCCCGCTCGCCCCCGCACTTGGCCTTGGCCTTCTCCGCCGCGGCCGACGCCACCGACTCAGAAGCTTCCTCCTCCTCCTTCCGCTCCAGCCTCCTCTTCACCACCTCCTTCTCCGGCTCCGGCGGCCTGGGCCGCGATACCGACACGGCCGTCTCGGACAGCACCTCCTTTACCTCCTCCTCTACCACCACGGGCGGCGGCAGAGAGACCTCCTTCTCCGACGGCGGCAAGGTTATTTTCTACGTATGTTTGCCTTGTCTTACATAATTTGTTGTCTTGATGGAATATTATGTTTGACAATGTTATTTCCTATCCTTGTATGTGTTGTGCCATGATGGATATATATGGCTTACAGTTGTTTGGGAACAAAGAGCTACAATTTCAAACAAACATGGGGAAACTCTTGCTGGTTTATTGCATCAAGCATGTTCAAAGAATCTTGTGATCCTTTGTCATGGATTTCGAGCTACAAAGGCAAGTCTGTTGCATCCATCGGAATTTTTATTCTTAATTACTTTACGTATCGTATTTATCTGCGTAAAAGACTGACGGTCTTACCTTGACTGTTCTTTTCCCAATATGTGTGGCCGTCTCAACAGATATTGCTTTGGAATTTCAAATGTCACAATAATTTTTGAGTGTAGTTGCTGTGATTATACAATTAAAATATTTATGTGCTTATTTTTTTCTATAAATCGACTATATATGTATATATATTGCTCCGGTTCAATATATTTCATGACCGGTTCAATTCATCCGGTCTAAAACTATCGAACCAGCGGTTCAACCGGTTTTTAACGGTTGGACCAATGAACCAGCGAACTGATGGCCTCGCCGGTTCAATGTCCGGTCCGGTCCTAATAACTATGCCCACGATGATGAGGATATTAACACCATCGATACATCCACACCTACGCCGCTGCTTACTCGCGCTCGTACACGTCAGCTTAATTATCAGGTGAATTTATTTCTAAGTTTGTCTCTAATTTATGTAGAACATGGAGATCCACGCGTATTGTTGTTGCTCAAGAATGATAGAGGAGATCAACGAGTAAAGGGATTCGCGCAGGCTGGATTTGGACTGTAGGACAGCATCAACTTGTAACGGTCGCCACGACTTCATACGAACTCTGATTTGGGAGTTCTAGTACTTCACGGAAAGCTTATCAAGTCTACTTTCCAATGGATCTAGATTCATGCTCATATCTACTCGGAATAGTCCGCAATCATCGTTTTAGTGATGAGAGGTTTCCTGTTTAAGGTGTTGTGTCACCGTTTTTGGGCCGAAGGCCCATGTATTAAGTTGGGTCCATTAGGGACACATTCTAGGGTTAGAGAACGACCCCAACACCCCTGTGGTCATCCTTCCATCCTATTAATACCTTTAGAGCCACCACAAACAGATTGGGTTTTGTTAGATTAAAGTTAGCGTCACTACTTTACCTTGTAATCCCATGATCGGTTAGATCGCCGGTTTGCTCATCTTCGGAATCCCATCGTTTGTTCTCTTTAAGTTAAACCTTTATCTTTATTCGCTAATTGAGTTGTTTGTTCATCTTGTTTTTGTTAGTTCTCGATTGCTTACAGGAACAATTACCCTCGTGGTTGGGCTGATCGTGCATCCGTCGAGATTGCGAACAGCCTCTGGAGTTGGTGTAACAATTGCTAAGGCACAACGTCTCTGGACAGTTGTAGTCGGATCGCTAACGTCGCTTCATCCAATTGACTTACCCTCTTATCAAAAGATCGGGACACCCACGTCTACATCACACGCGAGTGATGGGTACCCATTGGGTACCCATACCTGTTACAGCAGGGGATGTGATTGGACTTAGGAGGGGCAACAAACGGCAAGGGAGACTAAAAATGAGGCGCAAGCGCAACTCCTCATCGATCAATCCCAATTCCTGATTCCCCAACTCCCTAGTCCCTGCGCCCCTGCCTCCCTGCCCGTCGCGCGCGTGGCCGCCTCTAGGCCTATTGGCTGCGTTCCGCCGTTGGTGGAGAATGGCTAGGGATAAAGGTTCAGGGATGGATGATTTTATACCTAGGGTTTGATGGTTGTTGGGCCATGGACCATCATAGTATTAGGCTAGGCCTACAGGTTTTTTTAACACATGTGTTAACGGGTTCGGGTGACAAGGGAATATACCTACACCCGGTATACCCGATGGGTAAAGATTTTACCCATTAACAGACTCATAGGTATGACATTTGGACCATATCTATCTCCAAATAGAATAAAAACTTATCGGGTTTCGAGTCATGGGGCCCATTGCCATCTCTAGAAAGGACCCTCTGTGCATAGAGGAATCCTTCGTGAAACTCACTAACAGTAAAATAAGTAGAATTTAGAACGTATGTGGTTTTAGTACATAGGTTTGGATGCTGTGTGCCAAATTAGAAACGATTGTTTACTAACAAAACTATGATTTAATATTTTTTATGCATAAAATTAATATACATTAGATGTTTCTTTGAATCTTGTTTGCTACCGAATCAAATACCCGAATTCCATTGGACACCACCAATCAAGCCACCGAATGGGCCTAGTATGGGCTAGGGCGATTCGGCCAACCAAGTCCAAATGGGCCGAGAGGTGGCTTTTTAAGAAAAATAAATCCTATCGTGATAAAATAATCTTATTTCAAAAATAAAGATATGTGTTGAAAAAAAGATTATCTTAGAACCTTCTTAAAAACTTTATTTTAGTGGTAAACTTAATACAATTCTCTTACATTATGTAAAAATTTATAGTTGACAACTCAAAGTCACGTGAAAGCAATATATAATGGCCCATATATACAAAAGGGTTCTTAAACAGGTATCCAAAGTTGCACAACGTGCGACTACATGACTAGTTTGCAGGAAAGCCCCTTAAATATGGGTAAATTACACATAAGTCCAAATTTAAACAAAGAAGGGCTCAAAAAGATTTGAAAAAATAGTCGAGTCCTTCTCTGCTCTCTGCCTACAACTAAGGCTGCTTCGTCGACATGCTTGACGATGGTGAACACAGAACGAAAATGGCGAGCTGCAGAAGATATTGCCATAGCACAAACCTAGTTGAGGCCTCATAGTTGGTTAAGTCTTTGGAAATCCAGAGAATAGTTCAGCCACGTCTTGGATGAGCATCGTCTAGCCGAAGTAGGCCAATGTTGGAGCATGTAACACCCTAAATTATCTCCATATAAAAATAAATGAGAAAAAGGAATTTTAGAAATTAAATTAAAATCCTTAATGAGTGAAAATAATAAAAACAGAGAAAAATCTATAGCAAAATGGACTTGGAAATAATTTTATAAAATTCTTTGCTTAATCATCTATTTTCTAGAATTTTTTGGGATTTATTTGATCAAGGGAAGTATTTTTGGTGATTTAAACAAGTCTACAGCATTAAAATAAAAGAAAAAGGTTTTAAAACCCTATTCCCTATGCATGGGCCAATCCGGCCTGTTACTGTACACTTAACGCCCCCCTTGCACGCGCAGCCCACGGCGCCTCACCCACGCCTTGCCGACAGGTGGGCCCCACTTGTCAACATCGTTGTCAACCTCTTGCCGAGAAGTCCTGTTCACCCCGAGCGCTGCCGCCGAAATCCCGAAAAATCCGAGCGCCTCGGCCCCGATCTCATCCAATTAGTTGAGAGAAAATGGAGCCCCGGTCCTCTTCTACCTTATCCCCAAGGAAACTGGAGCCCTATCGCCATCAGTTGAGGAGACCCGAAACTTCCCGACTCGGATCTTATCCCTAATGCGTCTCCGCCGTGTATCTCGCCGAACCCGAGCCGGACTCGCTACCTCGCCGCTATAAATAGCAAGCCCTAGACCTCTGGAAGCTATCCCGCGCACAAGGTTGAGCTCTAGCTAGCCCTAGCTGCCTCCCCGCGTCCTGAGCTCGCTTTGCCGCCACCGCCGAGCCCCAGTCGCGTGTCGTCGCTGCTTCAGTCGCTGGTAGAACTCGCCGTCGCCTCTGTGAGCTTCACCAGAGCCCAAGGAAGCTTGGCCCCTGCCTTTGGACCACCGTAGATTGTTGGAGTGCCGTTGCCGACGGGACTCGAAGACCGCCACCGCTTGGAGCTCGCCGCCGGTGCCTCTCGTCGCCATTCGCCGCTTGTCTACCCACGGTGAGAACCGCCGCGATCTCCTCTACCTATTCCCACCCTCGCCGTGGCGCCACCGATTGCCGGTGACCATTGGTCCCCATGCCGCCGCCGTCACCGCCCGTGCTGCCTCGGCCGTCGACGTGGCTGCTACGTAGGCGCCAGCTCGGATCCGCTCAGATCCAATCCGAGCCGTCGATTGCCCGATCTAATCTCAGCCATCCGATCTGAGTAGGATTAGATCTAAGCCTTTGATCTCTCTTAAAATCTTGGATCAATCTGAACCATCCAATCTGGCTTCATTAAATCCTAACCATCGGATCGTCCTGTGAACTTCTGTGGACCTCGGTGGACCCGGTCTATCGTAGACCAGAGCCTTTTCTCTCTCTATCTAGTGGGCCCCGCTGGTCAGCTACCGGCCCATCCCTCTCTCTTTCTTGTGCTGACGTCATAATCCTTTTCCGAATTAAATTAATTCCTAAATGACGCAATAAATCAGTTTAATTCTTTTAATAGGCCTTTAAAAGGATTTAAACTTCTAAAACTAATTCATCCGAACTCCGTTTAGGGTGATTCAACTTGCAAAATTCTTTAAAAATCAAGATCTACCCATTAAAAATATAATATTATACTGTTCATGTATGTTGATGTACTGTTTTGCTTATTTTTGTTTATTGCCTTTAGCCGCCAACGTTCAGGAAGAGTCATAGTTTCTCAAGGAGAGTTTTGAGGCTTGTGAGGAGCAGCAAGGCAAGTCACGTAGAGTCCTCCACACCTTTGAGCATATTGTTCCTGTGTTTAAGGCTATATTTCCTTTGAACTCTGCATTTAGTTTAGAATGTCATCGGTAAAGGGAAACCCTGATCCTTGTTTATGGCCCCTTTGACTTGAGTACTAGATTTTGTACCTATGGGATAATTGTGACTAGCTAGCTTATTTATTGGTTAGCTAGATTACCTCTAGGACTCTGCTTAGCCATGCTTAGCAAACTCTAGAATAACTTCTGGTCTGTAACATTAACTTTGATTATAATATTTAGTCACCTGAAATGATGATTCCATTTACGACTGTGGTCGTGCGAGGATAATTTAATGGTCCACTAAAACTTGATTAAAAGGTGGGTTGTGAGTGCTAGGGTTGTGAATGTTGCTAGCGGTGCTCGTGACAGTTAAGGACCGGTTCACGGACTACTTGTTGCGAAGCAACACTCGTGCTAACCACAATCCAGAGTGGGTAATCGCGGGAACCAAAGTGTAGTTCATTCAACCGAAGGCCCTACGGTGTGTCATGGCTGTGTCAATAAGGCCATCATGGCTGCGTCAATAAGTCCATATCTTGGGCGTTGAACCGTCTCCCTATCGAGGAACCTAATCAACCCTACCGGAGACTGGTGGTCCAACGGGTGGCTCTCTTATTGTGCGAGTTACATGGAAGGTCTTGTCACAATTCCTTTCCGAGGTACCGTGGTGGTATCAAGGCGCACAGTGATGTGTTGTAGAGTTGTGTCTTGTGGGTAAATTGGTATATTTCTGGCCAGAGTAAAACTATTCGAATAGCCGTGCCCACGGTTAAGGGCGGGCTTAGCAATATTTTCTGTAATTAGTCCCACTTTACCTAAATTTAACTGTTGAATGATGGAATATGTTTAGCTCTAGGTTGGAGTGAGCGGGCCTATACCGTTTTGGTGAGCGGTATAGTGTTCATCAATATTGCTTAATAATCAATGCTTTATTACCCTCTTAAAAGTTTTATTAAATGCTTTTATGCAAATTGAGCCATATTATGCCATTATTTGTTATCCTGTGCACCTGCTTATTTGCTGTGTGGCTTGCAGAGTATTCCATGTACTCACCTTGTAATTAACAATCATCATTCAGAGGAGTACTTCAGCGAGGAGGACTGCTTGGAGGATTAAGCGGGAGTCCCGGTCAAGCTCGTGAAGTGGGTTTTGACACGCTGTCTTGGTTTATTTACCGATGTTAGAACTTTATTATTTTGTAAGGTGCCATTCGCCTCTATAATAAATACTTTCGATATATAAACAATTATTTTGATTATCAACTATGTCATATGTGCCTCGGTTGATTACTGGACGAGGATTTATACACAATAAAACTCCAGAATTTTAGATGAAAATTTTGGATGTGACAGAGCAAAACCGGGGACAAAGCTAGATCGTTGACGTCGGTGGTAGAGGCTAAGATTCCACGGCAAGTTGTAGAAGAATGCACCCAAGAGCTTACACAATTGGGGCCTCCATAGTCACGAGGTTGAGGCATGCAAATCACAACTAGAAGAACTCAACTTCCTATTGAAAAATCACCTCATTGCTCTTGTATTAAGCTTGCTAAAGAGTGGAAAAACAACCGGCACAACCTTCTCTAGACCAGATCTAACGCACTCCTAATTGATGGCGACAGAAACCAACCTGGAGATGCGGAAGGAAACCGCCACAAGGAGCTTCCACGATGGTCTCCATGGATCCCACGACAAGGAAGATAGGTGCCGATGACCTCCTCACTTGAACCAAAAGAAACAAACTATAGGAAACTATAGGAAAAACTCAACTACTACTATGGATCTACAAGGAGGGAGGAGACACAACATCTCCCCTCCCGTCATTGGCGGCGAGGCCACTAGAACCAAGGAGGAAGAAGGGTCGAGAGGGAGGAAAAGTTTCTTTGCCCAAGAGTTTGCAAGAGCTCCACACTGGATTGGGTTGGGTCGCAACCTGGCCTCCTTGTGTCCCTATTTTCCTTAACTAGCTTGAGTGTCGCTCTAGAGCTCTATTTCTCCGCTCGTCTTCACACAATGCCATGTAAGTAGTTGGCAGTTCTATACGAGATACTATCCCCGTATCCATTATTATGATTTTATATGAATTCCACAGCAAGGTGTGGTATATCATCTCGTGTGGGTATGAAAGTGGGCATTTGATGGTTTGAAGTCTCCAACAGTGTTTCAACCATGTGTACAACATGCTAGTTTCTATGTATGTGCGTGGTGTGGTGTGTGTAGATTGTGCACGTCCAATTATATTTTAAAAAGAAAATGCTTTCAAAAAGTATATCTTATCTTTAAAAAATTACATTTGGAATTGTCCCAAAGGCAACGACCCAGATAAGAGTCTGGTCAAATATACTAATTCTCTTCCAACCCCCTATGAGTCGAACTTTAACATTTTTCTTTGGTGTCGTAAAAATGTGTAATTTATTCTGTAAAGTCATGTGACAAATTAAAGCAACGCTTGTAGGTCTATGGACCGCTACATTTCCTTACTGGATTATTTTTAGGGGGAGAGGAGGGGAGGGGAGAGGGGTGTGTGGGTGGTGAGGGCATCCCTCTTTGTCAAAGAAAAAAAAGGACATTAAAGCAATAGTGTAAGTTTACTATTTTTATCTAGTTGATCAAAACTTGTGTTTCATTGGAAATAAAATTCAAAGGAGTCGATGTACTGTCATTAGTTGATAAAAACTTATGTTTCATTGGAAAAAAAATCAGAATAGTAGATATGAATCGATGCACGATCATTTTTGTGGTCTTGCTTAAAATGTATGGTAAAAAAAATTCAGAATAGTAGATATGAAAATCAACTTACGGTCATTTTTATGGTCTTTGCCTAAAAAAGTTATGACAAAATTTTGTTAAAATGTATGGTAAAGAATCTTGCTTAAAATGTACGGTATGAATCGATGCACGATCATTTTTGTGGTCTTGCTTAAAATGTATGGTAAAAAAAAATTCAGAATAGTAGATATGAAAATCAACTTACGGTCATTTTTATGGTCTTTGCCTAAAAAAGTTATGACAAAATTTCGTTAAAATGTATGGTAAAGAATCTTGCTTAAAATGTACGGTAAAAAAATTTCAGTACAGTAGATATGAATCGATGTACAATTAACCATGTATAGGTGGCCAAACGGGCGGACCGGCCCGGCACGGACCAAGGCACGGTCCGGCATGGCCCGTATAGGCACGGTTCCTATAGCGGGCCGTGCCGTGCCGGCCCGCATACCTCCCCCCAGCCTAGGCACGGCACGTCGAGGTCGTGGGCCGTGCTGTGCCGGCACGGCCCGTCGGCGGCCCACCGTGCCCGGGCTGGCCCGGTCCGCCGACGCCTGCCGCCGCGCGTCCGACGTCCCCGGCCTCCGCCGCCTGCCGCTGCCCTCCGCCGCCGCCTCCCCGCCTGCGCGCTGCCCCCTCCGCCGCTTGCCGCCGTCCTCCGCCGCCGTCTCCCCGCCTGCGCGCCGCCCCCTCCGCCGCCTGCCGCCGCCTCGGCCTCCTCCCGGCCTCCTCGGCTCCTCCGCCTCCTCCCACCGCCTCAGCCTCCTCCGCCCCCTCCGCCGCCGCCTCCCGCGCGCGCCTCCCCGGCCTCCGCCGCCTGCCGCCGCCTCCCCGCCTGCGCGCGCCCCCTCCGTCGCCTGCCGCCGCCTCGGCCTCCTCGGCTCCACCGCCTCGTCCCGCCGCCTCGGCCTCCTCCGCCCCCTCCGCCGCCTCCCCGCCTGCGCACCGCCCCCCGAGGCCGCCCTCCGCCGCCTCCCCGCCTGCGCCGAGTCCCGACTGAGTCACTCTCACTGAGTAAGTGAAACTGTGAGAGTGACTGAGAGAGATGAGTAAAAAAAGGAAAAAAGAGACTTAAAAAATTTTTAAAATTAGAATGAGTGGTAAAAAATATGAAAAAAAAATGTAAAAACATTATCTAAGATGAGTAAAAAAATATGAGGGTATTTTTTGATGATATTAGAGGAGGAAATTTTTATATTTTTAAACAAGCAAAATAGAAGAACATATATAGTTATGCAATTTAATTTCTACATAGATATAGAGAAAAATTGCGCAATGACCTTTATTGATTTTGATATTACACAGCTGCCTCATTAAAAACTCTGTCATGTAAAAACTCAATTTTGAGAAAACCATGACAAAGAAAAAAGAGTACAGCTAAAGGTCAATACTCAAAAATAAAAAAGATTATTCTAGTTTCTCATTTTGTAGGTAAAGATTTTCGAACTGCTCAGCCAAATTTTGGTTCGGCCGCAGACGCCTGCCACGGCGGCACGGCCTCCGCCGCCGCCCTTCGGGCGGGCCGTGCCGGCCCGTGCCTCGTGCCCTGCCTGTGCCCGTGCCGGCCCGGGCATGGTTACTGTAGCATCATGCCCGGGCCGGCCCGACGGGGGACGGGGCACGATCCATTTGGACATCTATATAACCATGTGTGCCTGATGGAATTTGAGCCCAGGTCTCCACGGCCACAACGTGGAATTCTCACCACTAAACTACAGCCAATTCTATGATTACTGCCACACAAAAGCTTTGAAATGCATTTAATTATCCTTGAGGTCCCACGCGAGCGGTTTTGCTTCCATCCGAAGGACGGAAGGAGATGAAAAGGGTAGAAACCCAACACACGCCCAAAACATCACTACCCCTTCGATCTTCCTCGCCACCGACGATGCCGCAGCAGCACCCACAGCCGGCGGCCGGCTCGCGCCTCCTCGACGCCGTCCCGCTGTTCGTCGTCGTCCTCCTCGCCGCCCACGTCCTAGCTCTCGTACGCACGCGGTCCACTTCCCCTTTTTGCCCCAATCTGATCTGCTTCCCCCTTCCTCTCTTCGTCGCCTGATCCGTGGTCTGTCCCCCCGCCCGACTCTTTCCTCCCGCTTGTCGCAGGTGTACTGGATGTACAGGTTAGCCTCGGAGAAGCAGCCGCCACGGAGGAAGACGCAGTAGCCATGCCCCCCACGATTTCGTGCTCGCCTCTGTCCTCGGTGAGGTTCTTTCCTACGATTGCCTGCCCTTTGTATGGATTGTAATGTTATGGCCGTGTGAGATGTTGATCATTGTGTAGGGTTTCTATGATTGCTTGATTAGGGGGCGCTTTTTATTGGGTTGATTTGATCCTAAGAAGCAACTGCTTGTTCTCAAAAAGAAAAAAAAAGCAACTGCTAGCTGACAAAGACTTCTTTCTGCTTTCCTGATGTATGGGATTGTAGTGCCATAACAAGAAAACATATTAGTACTTAACTGGATCAAAATGGAAAAAAAAAAGATGTTATTATAAATGTAAAAGACCATTTTTCCAATTTGGGGATTCAGCTAATTAATTTATTCATAGGTCCGTTAGCAAAGCTATGTATAAGCGCTTATCTACATTGATTGAATAAATCATTGTCAACTTGAGGTGGTTGTTGTTAGCTACTTAGCTTGCCTTATATTCCTTCACTATGGCAATCAGCTCTCTAGACTATATCACAGTGGCAGAGCTGATTTCACAATGAAGGTTAAGACTTAGGTGACTGATTGCCTACAGTGTAGGGCTATGGGGTTACAGCCGCCAGGGTGTTAGGCACAGGCACACGATTGGTAATAGTAATACTACCAAAAGTTTTGAAATTGTTCTAATTGCACTTTGATCCACTGACCCCTGGCTTGCAGAAATTGCATGTATGGCATTCCTACTGCTAAGCTATTTTTCCTAAAAATACTGAATTTCTTTTGTAATCAAATTGCAATTTGTGATCTCTTGGTGAGAATCCAGATAATTTCTCTTCCAGCATCACTAGTTCTGATTTTCTGTTCAGGTTATTTAAATCAATGAATGTGGATGCATTTTTATCTTTAAAATTTTCTTTAGTACTTAATATTGAAGCATGAGCATTGCACATGCAGCATTTGTGGTTTTATAATGAGTCGCTTAGTGGCCAACAAGAAAGATATAAGATGAATATCTGTTGCACATCTAGAACAGGGCGTCAAGTGATTCTAAATGGCACTGGATGCCATTTATATTCATCTGGGATGTAGACCAAGTGACCAATTGGGAGAATAAGTGGAGCTCAGGTTTTGTTAACGTATCATCAAAGCACATCTTAAGTAAACGGCATATACAATCCAAGGACCACAAGTGCCCATACAATAGTAAAAATTTGAGTGTTTATAAATAATATTTGTTGACAGCAGTAGCTGGAATACTTCCATTGTTTTGGTTCAGTGGGTGGTTGTTGTGTTACTATTACACCAAGTTCTCTCCTTTTGTGTGTTAAAAATTCCTTTTTGTGCGTAGTGTAATAGTCAATCTAATTGACCTTTTAACTTTTGTCCAATCACATCTGCTATATCACTTATTCTTTCTCTTTTTTTTTTCTTGCAGATCAAATAGTGAGATGTTATCCTCTGGAAAGATTTGGTTGTTCCCTGTCGTTAGAAACTTTGTGTTTCCGTTTGTTTTATGGTACCAGTGACGTTTGGAATATAATCAAGAAGAGTTAGTGGAGAACTTGGTGTAGTAGTAATCATGCACGAGCAATGCATGAGATAACAAAGAGTAGATATGGATTTTTATTAGCGAACATATTGAATAAACATATCCCAGAATTGCACTTGTTTGTTTAGACCATGAGTCTAATCTAGTACAACCAATACTAAACAATGTTAAGTATTACCATGAAAATCATTCCAACAAATAAACAGATCATTTAAGCATCATATGGATACACCATACATACATAGATGCTACGGCGAGCAGAGTGTAGTGACTTTTATGTCGGTGGCACGATGTGGTACCTCGACCCAGGTAATGTGCGCACAGGCACTGTGAAGCCTGTGATGCTGGAGGTGTTGATTTGCACCAACATAAGTCCGCCACGGAGCCAACGCCGAGGCAGCGCCTGCAGGCTGCAGGCGGTTTGACCTGGTGGTGCGCACGGCAGCACGCTGCCGCTGCCTTCGTCCTTCCCATTTGGCCGTCGCAGCCAACCTGCGGGCAGTGCTCAAACTCGTCAGCTCCGATGGATACGGGCCGCGTTTGCTAATTTGCCCATGCTCGCGACGTATGGGCTAAGTCGCGCATGCTTTCCGGCTCGGAACAACATTATCGTTTTCCCTCTTTGGTGCAAATCATGCTGATCCAATGAACTCGCCCGTTCATGCTCCTTTTTATGGGAAACATACCAGATTAGCGACCTTTATTTTATGGGGGTTGCTATTATATGGGATCGTGTTTTAGAACGGTATGATATTTATGTGTCTGATACTTATGCAGCACCAGCTAATACCATACACGTGCGGTACCAAGTCTGATACCCCTGGTATCAGGCTAATACTTATGTGGTATCATACTAGATCCGCACAAAAAGCACATCGGCGTAGGTGATGCGAGGAGGCTTTTGAAACAGGGACAAGCTCTCTAGCAACACCAGCTGTGGTGCCTCATGCTCCGGCGCCGCTAGGCTACAAGACCTCGTGGCCCTGCCTCGCTCCTCTGGATCTAGCCCGTCATCAGCAGGATCGAGCGGTAGGGGAGACGGGGTTGCCGTGGCAGGTTGCCTACTTTGCATCGTGGTCAGGGGAAGAGGGGGAGAGGGAAAGAGGCGTAGCATATCCCCTATCCTTTCACTGCTCACTCCCCCTCCTGCCTCCAACCACCATGCCAGCATCAACATTCATCTGGTCCACCCATGGCCACCGCCGCCACGACTCTCACTAGCTCCCCCGTCGTCCATCTCACGACCTCCCTGCTTCGTTTCCCTAGGCCTACCAGGACACCCACACCGTGTCTGCTATGAGCTGCTCGAGAGGGGGTGGCGGAGGTGGAGGGTGAAAGTGCATCTAGGCCCCTATGTGGGTTTTGGATGATTGATGACAAACAGTTAAGAACTAATGTGCTTGATGAGTGTATAAGCAGTATACATAAAGGTGTTGAAGATGAAGAGATATACAATGGGTTTATAATGGATGCAAGGCAATGTGTGACAAAAGATGGCAAGATGGGGTGAAGGGTTGGCAAGACTTGGCTACGCGATGGACCATGCAATAGAGAAGGACAAGTAGGGGCTTGGCACCGAAGGACCTATGCAATGGTGAAGGAGCATGTTTTGGCGCAACGCCAAAGTACCGATCTATGGCCATAAGAAATCACAAGTTGCTAAGCATAAATCATTGAAGAGCAAGGTGGATGTGCTCAAGGAGTTGGAAGCTCTCAAGGTGTATGAAGTTGAAATGGAAGCGAGTGGGGCAAAGTTGGGAAGATAGAAGTTCAAGTTGCCCTAAAGTTTTAACGGACCAGACAGTCCGAGCAAGGTCGGATTGTCCGGGTGATGCTGATTACCATAGAGCCGAACAGTCCGGGTGAAGGTGATCGTCGAGCAACTTGGATGGATTGGATTGTCTGATAGGGGCCGGACAATCATAGGCCAGACAGTCCAGTGCGTGACCAAACAGTCTGACCTATACTTGGTGCAATCGGACGATTGCTCAATCCAACGATGGAGTGGATGAAGGAGTTGAATGGACAGGATAGTCCAGTGTCAGTACCGGACAGTCCGGGTGATGCTTGGTCGGACAGTCCGATAGTGGCTGGATTGTTCGGCTCTTTATAGCCCAATGGCTAGTTGTCAGTGACCGTTGCAAAAGTTGCATAGGGTTGGGTAGACCGGTGCTGTGATCGGACGATCCGATCAAGTGTTTTTCTGGCAACGGTTAGAAATGGCTAGTTGGAGGAGCTGGTGCTATAAATGGGCAGTGATATGGACTTGTTTGAAGACTTTTGAACCCTTTTCAACCTTAGCAACCCAAGTGATAGTCCAAGAGCCTTAAGAGCTTATTGAAGACATTTTGAGTAAGAGTTTAGCCTTGAGAGTGTGCTTAGTGCAAAGATTAGAATGCTAGTTCATCTCCAACACTTACTCTTGTATTCTTGTGCTTGTGTGTTGCTAGTGAGTAGAGCTAGGAGTGGTTGGAAGTTGAGTTGAGAGTGATCGGAAGTAGAGACTTGTAATCCCGCAAGCTTTCGAGGAGTGTGATGTGCCCGAGAGAAGATTGTGAAGGTTCTACTTGACCTCCGCAAGGGAAGAGGTAAATTAAGTGGAAGCCAAACTTCACCTTGGTGGTTGCTTGGTAGAGCAATTGACCGAGGGACTTTGCAATAGGTGTCGTCCGAGCTTGGACCGTGGGGTCGCTTGGAGCACAAGCTTGCCCTAGGTTTTTGCTTGGAGACCGCAGCTTCACTAGAGGTGGTTGCTTGGAGAGAAAAAGAGTTTAAAGAGAGCCGATCTTATGGGGCCTCTCAACGGAGATGTAGGAATGGTTGGTTCCTAACTTTGGTAAGAAATCGTTGTCTCCTCTGCTTTCTTAACCTTGCATTTGTTGCTTTATCTCTTGAGATATCTGGTGATCATATCGTTGTTTGCTTATCTCTTGTTGATCACCTCTTAGTTCTAGTTTATATCTAGTGTGTAGTGTTCAGTCTCGCCAAGAGTTTCATTTTCTCTGTATTGAGTTGGATTGTCCGCACTTAGCCAGACTGTCTAGGTCTATATTTTTCATAGGCAAGTTATGTGTATCGAACTGTCCTGTTGAGGTCAGACTGTCCGACTCCCTTTGTAGTCGAACTGTTCACAACATTCTCGGACTGTCCTGTCAGTAGTAATTTTTGCTGCAAGTTCATGTAATTTAAGGAAACGGCTATTCACCCCCTCTAGGCGGCATCAACGATCCTCAAAAGTATTTTCAATTGGTATTAGAGCCTAACTTCTCTTACTTGATGGTTCAAATAATGCATCTTGGAGTACTCGTGTGCTTAATGTTTTTAGGGCCATGGGTCCTCAAATAGAGTGAGTTATAGATGTTAGTAGCATTTATCTCAACGCTCAAGCTACTAATGTGTTGTTTAGTGTTTTGGGCGATGATGTATTTGAGACCATCAAGCCGCTTGAAGACGCTCACCTTATTTGGACAACACTCAACAAGTCCAAATGTGTCCAAGTTGAGCTCCCTATAGAAAAAGCACTTGAGGAGTACTCAACTTCATCAACAAATGGTGAAGACCCTCAAGTGACTGGAAAAGAAAACATAAAAGATGCCTATGAGTTTAAAATTGACTTAAATTTAGGAAGATTTGAGAAGACAAATATAACTTATGTTTTGAATAGCAAGGAGTATTTATTTATTTACCTAAAAAAGATTACTCAAAATTGATGTCTAGTTACTAGCGAAAAAGAAAGAGACGAATAGTCCATGGCATTCCGTTGCAGCAACGGGACAGTTTATAATCTCCCTTGCGTCACACGTTTTGATGATGGGCCATGCTGATATCACGTCTTTCCCAGATCGAGCGCTCCTCCTGATCTCGATCTCTCTCATATCAAGCACTTGTCCTACGAGCTGAAGCGTTGTGCTAGGCTCGATTATTCTCAGACCAAGATAGATGTCCTACATGCGGTAATTAGGCCAATAACTAGGTATCGAACACAGTACCTAGGTATTGAACTTGACACCTATTGGTATCTGACTTGGTACCTAGATATCAGACATGATACTTATAGACGTCATATTTGGTACCTAGGTATTTGGCCTAGCACCTATGGGTATTTGGCTTGGTACCCAGGTATCAGACATGATACTTATAGGTATTAGATCTAGTACCAGTATGTAACATGTCCGATACCTAGGCATCAAATCGCTCGAGAATGAAAAATCCAAAAACTCCGCTCCTGTTGAGTGTCGTTGCACAACTGCCTCGCCTCTGTCGAGATGACACATTGCTACATGTAGGGGTGGGCATTCACTCTGACCAAAGAGTTTGGTCTCGGTCTTTGGTATTTTGTTAAATTTCGGTCATCTAGAGACTGAATTACATTGAAAAATAAAAATCACAGATCCACCTGTAGCCCTTCACTGTCATCAGCCGCCGGTGGAGTAGGGGAGGTGCCTCCCATCACTGTGGTCGTCGTCGTTGGGGACTCGAAGTAGAGGCGCCGCCCATTACTGTTGGAGACTCGGAGTGGAGGCGACGCCGCTTGAAGCCGTCACCCATTACAATGGAGTGGAGGAATCGCCACCCATCGCCGTCGTCATCACCATCGGAATGGAGGAGGCACCGTGTCGTCGTCGTTAGAGTGGAGAGCGGCGGCGCAACATGAGGTCGTTGGAGGTTGGAGGGGTTGAGATAGCGGCGTGGGCTCGGTGGTCAGGGTTTCTAGCGGTGCGACGATGGCATAGTAGGAAGCAGGAGGCGACGTGCTTGGTCGTGAGTGCGTTGTGTGGCGGCGGTGCATGTGGTGGGTGTGTGGGGTGTGTGGGACTGGGACTGAGAGGTTGGGAAGTAGGGTTTGCTGTGTTGGGCCAAGTGGGCCTATCGGGCTGTTGGCTTATTTTTGGTCAGTTCAGTTAACTGAGGGTAATGACCAAATTGACTGAAAAATTTGGTTAGTAAGAAGCTGATACCATATTGGAGACCGAACAATTCCGATCTTTTTGGGTTGGTCTTTGATTTGGGTTAATTTTTGCCCACCCCTAGCTACGTGGAGATGGGGTCGAGGCGCTGGGGCAACAGCAACAGACTTATCACTCATCCCCACCCTCCCCCTTGTGGTGCCTAAGCCGACCTAACCCGACTCCCCATGAGAATGAGATGGACGCCGACAGCGAGGAGGTGAAGCAACAGCGGCACCCGATGCTGTCCCACAAGCTCTTCCCCGACATCGATGACCTCGCCAAGGTCACCCTCCGCTCCGACGTCCTAGACGCCGTCAAATCCGATGGCATCGCACCACCGTCCCCCCTCCCCTCTCTCCATTAGGGTGCGCGCACGTGGCTCGCGTGCTTTCTTCTTATTTTTAGTTTAGTTTTTGCGGGGGTTGATTGACAGGTACGGCATTGCTATTGCCTATTCGATTCAGTTTACTGTACTGACTTATAAGCTGCACGTAAAATAAGAAAATTATTAACACATGATTAATTAAGTATTAATTATTAAAAACTTAAAAAATAGATCTATTTGATTTTTTAGAGATACTTTTATATAGAAAGTTTTTATAAAAAATACACTGTTTTATATTTTAAAAAGCATGCTAATAAAAACCAAGGAAGAAGCTAGATGCAAGCGAACATGTACAAGTCGCTGGCTACCACTTCAATTTCCATTACTCAGCACTAGTACTGTACCCGTACAAACGCTATGGTGATATTTGATAATGCATTGTAATATATTTTAAAGAAACTATTATTTGACGAAAGCAAATTGATGTGATGTTATAAGCAAAACTTCTAATACGTAATAATTAATAAACCTGCTCTTTTTGTTCCCTCTATACTTTCATGTTGATATGCATATATTGAATAATTCTAACACGCCCATAGCAATGTGCAGGATATCATCTAGTTAAAATGTAGTTCTTACCTATCACAATTTAGAAACCACATCTTGATTTTTCAACCGGTAAATATAACTAAATAAATCACATGCGCTGTATTTTTTTAAAAGTAAATTTAGCTACAAAACTTGCAAATGTTGCATTTCCATTGGTAAAAATATGACATTTAGCTGGTGACAAGAACATTGACAATAGCGATCAAGTTGTGCTCCTATGCTGATGTTTCCACCAAGAGCTCCTCCTAGCAAGGCCCTGAACAAATCTTGCCAAGTAAAATGATGTTAAACAATCATTGACTGAAACAACTACAAACATTTTCTAAAGTTATTTTATTTTTCAAAATAATCGGATAAGAGGGCGTTTATTACCTGCTTATATTGAAAGCTTGAGTCTTGCTACAACAAACCATGTGAGGGTGTAATCTAATTTTCTTTTTTGAGAAAGTAAATTTCCATCAACAAGTTCGTATATCGCTAATGCAATTTACTCTAATTCTATTAAGTCGTGGACTAAATAATTTTACTTTGTGATCTGACAGTGCTGGAATAAAGCATCGCATTAACAAACTACCATGGATAATACGTTTGGGAACAAAAAGTTCTGAATTGCCAGTCCTAAATCTTTAAAACCAAAGCTCCAGTCATTAGCTTTGCACATGAAACATCGAAAAAGATTTGACAACACTCGTATTTCTCATAAATACCTAGAAGTTCTGAATTCTATGATTCATAATCGAAATGGGTTTCAAATTTACAATGAAACAACCAAGCAACAAAATACACTGTAATGCCAGCAAAAACTGATAGCCAAATGACACCAGGGCATAAATTTATACACAACTACTGCATGAACTGGAAGGAGCTTAGCTGCTGCCAAGCAAGATCCTAGAGAGCCTTCTTTGCATCCCATGGGCTTCTGGAGGCCATCACATCAGCACGTAATCAATTTCAGCAGCAGTTTGAGGCAATGTATGGACCCCTCCTCTTTGAGTACAGATAGGT
Organism: Oryza meyeriana var. granulata; assembly: GCA_003991445.1. Classification (NCBI taxonomy): domain Eukaryota; kingdom Viridiplantae; phylum Streptophyta; class Magnoliopsida; order Poales; family Poaceae; genus Oryza; species Oryza meyeriana. Next base: position 315,197 of record RYFJ01000621.1, on the reverse strand, counting down.
CATTTTCTAGTAAGGACAAGAAGCAATCAGCTCAAAGCTCCTGTTTTAGCGTGATATTGAGTATGCCTATAGGGGTTTTTGGATGGTGCTCATCAGTATCAACTTCTTTAATCTCATTTTATTATATATAAAAAACAAGCGATGTGCCATCAAATACTACTAATTTAAAACACCAGTTGAAGCACATATATCAGATACATTTTAGATGATGAAAATGAATTTGCTCAAATCCTCTCCAGTAGTGCACCGAATTAAACTCATCTGTAGCCTTTTAAATTTCCTATTGACATACGGCATCAACTGCAATTAAAAGGTATACAAGAACAATTTGGAGTAAAATGGTAAACTTGACTCAATATAATTAACAAATGACTCACAATACTACTCATGAGGCAAGCACATGAACCATGAGAAATATTTTTTTTAGATAGTGACATGAAAGATAAACGAAAAATAAAAAAGCCATACCAGCAAAATGCAACTGAAGTAATGCATCTAGAGAGAGAATTTAGTATAACATACCTGAACAACATTCTCTCCGTTGATAACTGGCTCAAATACAACAAGCTTATCATTCAAGTCAGGAATTGGAGCAGTTGTGATAAAAATATCAAATCCTTTATTATTAGGATTCATCATAGTCCCTATCATGAATGCCTCATGCTTTGGACTGCAAAAACATAGAAACACATGTAGTGTGAACAAAAACGCTACAGAAATCAAGTCTGACAAAACCAAGACTTCAACAGAATCCTATATGTGCATTGATTTGGGGTCAAACCTGAGAGAGTTTTCTCCACTGGCTTTGGCTTTCAGTATCCTTTCCTGGGCAGCTCCATTGAAATCAAAATCACCCCCTTGAATTACGAAACGGCATTCCTGGGCAGCTTTGGCTTTGGCGTGGACATGACGAAACGGCATTCCTTTAAAGTGGTTACTCTTGCTGACCATTGAAACAAATGTTAGATGATAATCCAAAATGAACAAAAAGGATAATCATCTTGATGAATTCTTAACATGTGTCATGTGTGTGCTATTTTCCCTTGAGACATGATTCCTTCTACCAATGTAAGTCTAGAGAAATTCTACATGTTATTTTGCTCCCAAGTAATTTTCAGTTCTTGTTACTTTTGTTTGGTTAACTATTTCCAGTGCTCAAATGCTAGGCCCTCTACTTAATTTAGCATGTCAGCTGACTGCCTGTAGATTTATTCAAATCTGATCAGCTGTCAAATTGTTGCTGGCCCCTCTCAATCTATGACAATGTACCTTGCAAACTAATCACAGCCTCCCTGGCCAAGCTTGTTGATCTGATTAAAAGTAATCAGTCATCTAGCGCAATAATTCATACTTGAAAATCCCAACAAGACATAGAAGAATTAAACAATTCCATCAGTTTGTTAAGTGCAGTAGCATCATGCTGGAGTTCACATATGTACCATCGTCGTTACCGTTTCTTCTATTCTTCATTTTTACCAGATTAATGCTACGTTGATGACTGCTAGTGCAGAGAGGACTCAGGCGATCACGACGATAATTATGTGCTGTGCTGCATGCATATTTACATGCATATCTATGATAGTACATCTATGTACATGCATACACACCATAGATTGACCTTGGGAATTTATTGGAAATCAACTATATTTTTCTATAGATTTTGCAGCTTCACCATCTAACAAGATTGACCTTGCATATACTGTTTACATCAATGGAATTTTAGCTTAGTCTTCTAGAAACTAAATTGTAGGCAATGGGTAATGAACCTAGCAGGCTAGCAAAACCACCCTGTAGTGAGCAATGAACTAAAACATTTGAAATTCTTCAGCTCTATAAATAATAAACATTAAGAAGTATTGCCTTTTGTTCAATGGAAAAAACTCTACAAATTCTTGATTGCTGAAACATGAAGTATGACTTAACTTACCATAAAAAAAACATGTTCAGCTAACTCATCTTTCGTTGAATATTGAAAACTTCCCTTTGTTGAAGCAGTATTCTAGTCAATGCAATCCAGCAGAACATTGCATCCGATTCATGAGCTAGCTACAACAATGATTGCTGTACAGAAACATGGATTGATTGGGCCAAAATTTTCTAATGCCATAAAGGATATGCAATGAAAGTGGGAAAAGTAAGTTCGTGTATCTTGTAAGAGCATAGTCAACCTTGCAAACTCTATGGAGCAATCAAATAACATATTGGTAAAGAATTATTTGACTAGGTTGCATAAAAAACTGAACAGACTAAAGTGTAAAGTTTATCTTATCTTACTCTTACTGTTCAATAAACAAGAATCCTTTGTCTAAAGCCCCCATATTATTCAACATAATGTTTTACAGATTAACATAATAAGCCATCCGGATAATTGAAATTAGCCATTACCGCTGGTCATTAAACATCAAAGATATAATGCAGCTACCTCAGCATTTGACGTTCTTATGATCACGGTGAGAATGTCGATATAGAACTCACGAAGCCTATTTATATCTAAAAAAAGAACCTACATTGCAGATTGCAGAGCATCGACATACACTGCTGTCCATAATGCAATCTAATTACATTGAAATAAACTCGCAGTGTACGTTTTCTGAATTACCTGTTCTTTGTGTGGAGTGGTCATCTACTCTAGGATATGCCACATTAGGAGGTTATCTACTTGAGAAAAAAATGGCATTGTAACTTGACAATATTATCTACTTGAGAAACCTAAAGTGATTTTGTGTTCTGTGCTAAGGAAAGTGATAATACTTTTCTGAGTAAGCAAGAAATTCATATGGATCAAACCAAATTGTTGTGCCAAACATGAATCCTGCATTTATGATATGTATTATATATTATCCTTCTAATTTGAGAGGATATTTTTTATTATATGTATTTCATAGATGGTCGAAGAAACTTAGACATTGGCATTCAGTTTGTAGATAAATTTTACTACAATATGATAATAATGGGTTCTTAGGATATAGCATTTGATAAGTCAATTGGCACCGCACCAGTAAGATCCTCCAAGTAGAATTGGCATTCCTCCAGCTGTGATATGAACCCCATAATCCATCTCCGACCAGTACACCGAATTAGAGACTATATAGAAGTTATCTACATGAAAAAAAATACTATCTAAGTAATTTCACATACACAGCCTAACATATTTTCTGGGGAGAACCATGATACAGACCAAATAAATACCTCACAATTATCATCTTCAGTCATAACAGTGTCAAAAGCTGGCTTGGAGATGTATTTATCACGAACAGCGCCACCACTCGCCGGACTTCGTCCCAATCAAGGATCGACGATTGAACTGCCCGACGTGGACATAGCCATAATAAAAAACCAAATTAGGTGAGACCACGGCATGCACTCCAACTGCAGGGAGGGAGAGAGGGAAGAAGAGAGAAGTTACACGGCTCCTTGTCGAGCTCATTGAGGAGCAGGTCGAGGGCGTCATCCTCGGTGTGGGGGAAGCAGGTCGAGGAAGGCGAGGAGCGGGTTGAGGAAGGCGGCGGTTGGCACGGCGGGTGTGTTGGGCCGACGCTGGCGCTGGTGCTGACGGCTTGAGGCAGCGAGATGCAGCGTCGGTGCAAATGCCCAAGGCTATGGGATGCGCGCCGCCATGAAGGCCCTCCTCCGTCGGCCACCGGATCAGGAGCCTGGTGCAATCCTCCGTCAGCCGCTAGATCGGGAGGCCCGGTGCCCTCCTTCGTTGGCCACTGGATGTGGAGGCTGGCACCCTTCTCCGCTGGTGTGCACGGGCTGTCACTGTCAGCGCAGCTCAGGAGGATAGGAGGCAGCATCCTCACCTCGACAGGGAGGATTGGTGACCGACGACGGTGGTCACCCAGCCGCAGGAAGCCGAGGCGGAGGCGGAAGTAGAGGCGGCGGATGGAAGTCGTGGACGTGGTGGCTGGCGGGCTGGAGGCGGAGGCGGTGGCTCGGCGGATAGGAGGCGGCAGGCTATTGGTTTCTCTAGGGTTTCTACATGGCCCGTGGGAGGTGGATCTGGATGACGATGAAGATAGTGGGGAAGGGAGGGGTGCGTGAGGGCATCGGGAAGGGAGGGGAGGGGGTAGAGCGACTGGAAACGGAGGGGGGAGTGGGAGCGATCTGGAACATCGGATCAAACATAGATGATCTGAGCTGTATGATATATCGCATGAGTCATGAGTCACAGGTGTTGGTGAACTATAGGGTAGATGATGCATCTACATCTTCTTATCTATTCACTTGTGGTCAAGAAAGTGACAGCCATATGTGTATGAATCAGTGCCTCGGTGCCCCTAATAAGCAATGTGGTCTGCCTCGGTGCCCCTAATATGCAATAATAGGAGAATTTTTAACTCAAATAGATGAATCATACTTGCTGCATGACTGTATAACTTGCTGTATAATTTAGAGCACATAACTTGTAGCATTATCCAAACAGAAATAGAGACATCAAGTGTTTCATTTGATTGAAAGCTAATGGGGAAACACGTCTTCCCTGTCGCATAACCAAGCGTGAATGTGCAACCCAGCAGTCAGCTTTAGCTGAAGCAAGGAAGAGGGAAGAAAACCTAAAAAAGAGTTTAGGCGTTCAGAAGGAGTGTGTTGCTAATGTAAGTTCTTATTCCAATTAATAATCCAGAAACATAATTTATTTATTCATGTATGTGAGAACCAAAAAAAATCCACTTAAATCATTCTGGCAACATGTTGGACAAAAAAAATCTAAAGGATCATTTAATCGAGCAGTAGGGGAGCATGGGCACGAAGCAATGTACCTGTCGGGAGCGTTGGAGATCGACGGTGACCTGATGGCGAGGGCGAGGCGTCGCGATGGAGACCGGACGGCAGGGGGGTCGACGACAACCTGATGGTGGGGCGCGAGGGCGAGGCGGCGTGACGGAGATCCAGCGGTGGCTTGACAGATCAGGGATCGACAGCGGCACTGGAGATCCGGTGACGATGGAGGATCGGCAAACGATGGCACGACGGGCGGAGGGCACCGCGATGAGGCGCATTGGTCAGCTCGAGCAGCGCGACGGGGTCACCGGGGGTGGTGGAGGTGACGAGGGAGGTGGAGCGGTGGCGATGGAGGCGGTGATTTGGGGGCGGTGGCGATGGAGGCAGCCGGGTCGTCTGGCGATGGAGAGAGTCACGCGGATGGCGGTGGACAACGAAGCGATGGAGTCGGGGGATCAGCGGCGGCGATGGTTGCTCAAGAGCGCAGGACGGCACGGTTAGGGCTAGGGGATTGCGGGGGGATCGTGGGGTCTGGAGGGGAGAGGGAGCGAGGAGGGATCTGGGGGCTGCTCGAGGAATACCGGACGGCGGGGGCGATCGACGCTGGGGGAGGGGCTTTGCGCGCGGCCGGGACGAGGCGACGGCGAGGCGGCGATGCAACGGGGACGGCGTGCTAGATTTTCGGTGGGGCGGCGTAGGGAGAGGGGGATTTGGGTGGGGCGCTTGTGCGGCGGGGGGCAGGCAGACATGTTCAAATAGGGCACGGTGCTACAGTAACCGTGCTCGGCCGGCTCGGCACGGTTGGTCATGGGCCGTGCCGGCACAGCCCGAGTAGCCGTGTCGTGCTTGGGCCAGCGGGCCGGCATGGCACGGCCCATGCACTGTAGCAGGTTGGCACAGCACGGCCTGTCCGGAGGGCGTTGGCGGCCAGGAGGAGGCAGGCGCGAGAGGAGGCCGAGGCCGGGGAGACGCGTAGGCATCGGCGGCCGGGAGGACCGGTGGCGCGGGACGAGACGGAGGCCCAGGAGGCGCGTAGGCGGTTGGGAAGAGGCCAGGGAGGGGCGCAGGAGGAGGGCAACAGCGGAGGACGGCGGCGACGGAGGCCGAGGCCGGCAGGAGGCGCGCAGGAAGAGGACGGCGGCGGGGGCTGGCTTCGAAGATAGGAAGAGCGCAGGAGGAGGGCGGCGGCGGAGGCTGAGGCCAGGGAGGAGCGCAGGAGGAGGGCGGTGGAGGAGGGTGGCGGCAGAGGCCGAGGCCGACAGGAGGCGCGCAGGAGGAGGGCGGAGGAGGGCAACGGCGGTATTAAAAAAATATGAAGATGACTAACTACTAGGACTTATAGTATTTCACATGAAACAAAAATATCTTAAATACTGGAGGGACATTTCATACTTGTATGCTTTTACATTTATTCTTGATCCTAGAGTTAAAATACGGGGTTTCTAAATATTTTGAATCTTATTGGGGATGCAATGAATATTGATTACACTAACTACTATTCTGATTATAAGACAAAATTGTATGAAGTATTTCGAAAGTATGAAACTAAGTTTCAGAGAGTTCGCGTGCAAAGAGCACCACCCGTCCCTATCCCGAGTAAGAAGAAATTACAGTGGGGCCGAATTTGGAGTGGTTCCTCTTCTTCTTCAAGCACCGGTGGTAGAAGTTCGGCCGGAGCAAGTCCTACACACGCTTCGCTTGAAACCCTTGAGCTGTACACCTACTTGGACAGCGACTCCATCAACCAGGAAGATCTGAACGTTCTTCAATGGTGGAATGATCACAAGACCCAATATCCCGTGCTCTCAAAGCTAGCACGGGATGTGTTCACGGTGCCTGTGTCTACGGTATCATCCGAATCGGCCTTCAGTTTTTGCGGAAGAATTATTAAGGAGAGAAGAAGAAATCTCCGTAGTGAGGTGGTAGAAATGCTACTTGCGGTTAAAGACTAGGAGCTAGCTAAGGAACATACCCAACACACCACGGAGAACCAAGATTTGATTAAGCAGTTTGAAAATCTTTACCTACAAAATGAGAAACTAGAGTAATGTTTTTTATTTTTAAGTGTTGACCTTTAGCTGTACTCTTTTTCCTTTGTCATGGTTTTATCAAAATTGAGTTTTTACATAACAGAGTTTTTAATGAGGCAGCTGTGTAATATCAAAATCAATAAAGATCATTGTGCAATTTTTTCCTATATCTATGTAGAAATTAAATTACATAACTATATATGTACTTCTATTTTGCTTGTTAAAAAAAATAAAAACCTCCTCCTCTAATATCATAAAAAAAATACCCTCATATTTTTTTACTCATCTCAGATAATGTTTTTATATTTTTTTTCCTCCTCTATTTTTTTTCCTTGTCTCAGTCGGCTGCAGCTTGTAGGGGCACTCCTGCCCAGCGTCGGCGGAAGGGAGGAGGCAACCGCGGGAGGCGCGCGTGGGAGCCGGCGGCGCGTAGACGGGGAGGCGGCAGTGGAGGCCGGTGGCAGGCGGGATGGCGCGCAGGCGGGAGGCGGCGGCGGAGGGCGTGGCGGAGGCCGCGGCACGACGGCAGGCGTCGGCGGTACTGGGCCAGCCCGGGCATGGTAGGCCGCCGACGGGCCGTGCGGCACGGCCCATGACCTCGACGTGCCGTGCCTGGGCCGGACGGAAGGCACGCGGGCCGGCACGGCACGGCTTGCTACAGGAACCGTGCCTACACGGGCTGTGCCGTAGCGGGCCGTGCCTCGGGCCGTGCTGGCCCGATCCGCCCATTTGGCCACGTATAGGGGCAGGGGAAGGGGAGCGAGAAATCTGGACTGTCCAATGTAAATACACGGATAAACATGGATCGTCGGATATGTCACACGATGATGGTAATGATTATGAGTAAATGCTATTGGTATATTATAGGGTAGATATCGTGGTTTGGTATTTCAGTTTAAGAAAAAAATGTCACATCACGTAACAGTGGCTGGACCGCTGCATTTTTCCTCTACGTGGCGCATTGTCCTTGGCTAATCACGGTCACGCTGTTTCGGTCAAACTTGACGTCCACGTTAAGGAACCGTAAACATCGACCCGTTCGGCCGGGGCGCACCAAGGCCGGCCGGCTAATCCTCACCGTCAAATCGCCCCCACGCGGCAGCAGGTGACCAGTCTCGGCCGTCCGATCGACCCAGGCGTCCCCCTCACTCGCTTTTGACTCGAACCAGTCCACTCTCTGACCGACCGGACCGCGCGCGTCCCCCTACAAACCCGCCCGCTCCCGCTGTTGTACGTTTCCCATTTCGTTCACGCGCGCACGCGTCGTTCTTGGTTAGCTTGCTTCTCGCCGGCGATCGCCATGGCGGATCCAGTTCAGGTGGTGGCGCACGGCGGCGGCGGCGAGCAGGGTGACGCCGCGGGCCAGCTGGTGGTGATGCCGTCCAAGTTCAGGACCTCCGTGGTCAACCGGACCGGTCACGCGCGCTTCCGCCGCGGCCCCGTCGTCGTGCAGGAGACGGCCGCGTGCCCCGAGGAGGCTAGGGCGGCGGCGAGGGATCCGATCGCGAGGTGCGACGGGGTCAGCGCGTCAGCCAGCTCGTCGTTCCCGTCGTCGGTGACGGGTGTCACCGGCGAAGGGAGCGTGTCCAATGCCCGCGCGATGCTCCCCGCTGCAGGCGGGCGCTCCGCCGGCGACAGCAAGCGTCCGCGGCCGCCACCGATGCAGTTTGCTTCAGATCACTCTTCTGCCCTCAGGCATAACAACGACGTCGACGACGGCAAGCCTTGCCACTGCTCCAAGCAACGGTAATTACACACACATGATTCGATCGATCAAACAGTAGTTGGTTGGGTTCAGAAATTCTCTAACAAATCTATGGCCAAATTACGTACGCGGCGCATGCAGGAAAAAGTCGTCGTGGAGGGCGAGGCGGCGCATCCGCGTGCCGGCGATCAGCTCCCGGAACGCCGACATCCCGGCGGACGACTACTCGTGGCGCAAGTACGGCCAGAAGCCCATCAAAGGCTCACCATACCCGCGGTAAAGATCGATACACAGCTAGCTCTCTCTCTCTCTCTGATCTGCTCACCGGCCGTGCTATGAAGATATCCGACGGCGGCGACTGATTTCACGTATATACATGCATCCATGCAGCGGGTACTACAAGTGCAGCACGGTGAGGGGGTGCCCGGCGCGGAAGCACGTGGAGCGCGACCCCGCCGAGCCAGCCATGCTCATCGTCACCTACGACGGCGACCACCGTCACGGTGACCCCGCCGACGCGCCGCCGCCATGCCAGGCGGAGCACAGGACGTACGATCGATCGATCGACTCGAAGCTCTAGGCTCTAGGCCTCTCAGCTAGCTAGCCAGCTGACTGTTCTGATTATTGGTTAATTTCTCGGTGTTTTTTTATGTACGTAGTTTAATTCAACTTGATTGCATGCTCGCTAGCTCTAGTCTGGTACTCTGGTCTCCCATCTCCCCACATTACGTCGATGTTGCTTGTAGATGAAATTCAGAGTGAAAGATCATGCAACGATGAACAATTAGACTCTTGACCATCGGGATGTCGTTGATCGACTACCTTTTCTGGTCAAAATACATGACATTTGGCAAATTTTTCTTTAAGGTATAATAATGAATTTTGGCCATATTTTTTTTATTAGAGGTTTAGTTTATTAAAATCTAATAAGCTTATGAAATTATGGAAGTTTATTTAAGACACATACATAAACACATTATTTTTATGTTTTAAAACAAAGTACTTCAAAATTTATCGATTCTCATAATTTGAGAAGTTTAAACCAAAAAAAAAAAATCAAACGCCATGTGACTTTGTCCGGCGGAGATACTAGTACATACTTCCTCCGTCCCATAATATTACTACCCAAAATACTAGTATTTTTCCACCTATCAACCAATCACACAGTTTTCCTAAAGAAAACTTTCATTTTCTTGCCGTCGGATGTGCAGGGGAAGGAATCGAACCCACGATGGCAGCCGCTGTGCCACACACGTTCTTTATTTATTTTCATACAAATTATATAGAAGTTACATTGTAGTTACAATCTAATTATACTAGAGATTATATGTCGAAAGTTATGTAAGATACTTCCAAGATTTAAAACAGCATGCGTGTACGTGTGAATAATGTTTGGACGACGTACGTAGGTGTAGCTAGCATCAAGCGGTTTTCTACCTCTAGTTCGCTAGCCACCACGGAATCGAATCGATCACTAATTGATTGCTAAAAATAATCCTCAACAATTATGTATATAGACGGTTTCATTGAAAATTAGAGCGAAAATATTATCACAGGCGGTCACATTTTGGCGGGAAAAATTTAAAATTGGCATAAATATCATCACACGTGGTCAAATTGGACTTGTGAGAATCATTTTCGCAGGCGACCAGTATTAGCCCGTCGCCTACGGAAACATATTATCGCAGGAGGCCGATATAAGATAGGCACATGCGGCCGGCACCGACATACCACGTCCAAAAATTCACCAGAATTTTTAAAGCTAATTTGTGCAATAAATTCTCCTCTAGGAATCAGCCGAGGTACACAAATCGATAAATTGATAAACATAACCAAAAAGGCAAACGATAAATACTTAAAAAAAAGCACTTAGTCCTCACACAGAAGAAACAGTAGCGGAACGGCAACTAGCGAAGCAGCACCAAGTCACAGGTAGCTAACTAGGGTATAAGCCAAACACCAAACTTCACCTCCTTGCATAGCTTCACTCTGATGATTGCAGTAATGCAAGACTGAGTACCACCCACTATACTCAACAAACCACACTAAGAAATGCAATGTAATGCAATAGGGTTCCAAAAAAAGACATAGTATGGTTCATTTTCATAAACAACATTTAAACATTTGCATTTAAAAACATTGGAAATAGTAGTTTAATTATTAATTAATATTACCAACTACTGAACAGCGCTCCAATGCAGTTCAGGTCCAAACCATAACTCTCCAGACTGGAGCTATCAAGTTCCACCAATTATCAGCATTAATAAGTAGTATGGGACTAATCACAGAAAACATTGCTAGGCCTGCTCATTCACCGCGGGCACGGCTATTTGAATAGTTTCACTCTGGCCAGAGGTGTACAACTTTACCCACAAGACACAATCTCAATATCATGTCAGCCATGCGTCGCGATACTTGTAAGTACCCGAATAGAGATTGTGACAGAACCCTTAGCATAACATTCCAAATAGAATGGCCACATGCTAAGTCTCTAGTAAAAGTGGCCCAACCTCCAGGCTAGAGAAACTCTTGGCTCCCAAACATATGGTCTTATTGGCACTGCCATTGTGGATTTATTGAAACTACCACTTATCAACTAAACACACCATGGTGTCTCCTGCTGGGACATGCTACATTACAAGTCCAGCTGTTGTCCATTCTGACTTGTGGTTAGTACGGATATTTCTTCGCAACAAGTAGTCTGTGAACCGGTTCTTAACTGTCATGAGCACTGCTAGCAACATTCACAACCCTGGTGCTCACAACCCACCATTCAGTCAAGTTTTAGTTCAGTCAAGTTTTAGTTGGCACAATTAATTAACAAACCACGACCAACTGTCGTGAAACTATAGCCTTTAACAATTATAGAACCATTGGTGAATAGTAATCCCACATAAAATGACGCTATAGTTTCTAGGCATAGATATGCAAATCCTAAATAATCTAGCTAGATAATTAATTACACATCCAGCTAGTCAACATTAATCACCTAAGGTATCAAGGTATAGATAACAATAACAAAATGGCCATAAATATTAAGGAATGTTGGTTATTAAATAATTACCGGTAATAATGTCATTCCAAAACATTTCATGCAATAGATTTAAAATAAAATAATTTTCACAACTAGGATCAACATGCTCAAGGGAATTGTCCTGTGACTTGCCTTGCAAAAGAAAATGTCTTCAGCAAATCTTTCGAACTCTTCTGAAGCCTTCGCGATCCTCCGAAATAGCGAAAATACGCGACTACACGTAAAATGAGGAAAAACCCTAAGAAACTCTAAATAAATAGTACATAAAAAGTATATAAACAGATAGATCATGATTTTAGATGAATTTAGGTAGAAGAATAGGTCGAATCGGAGTTCGGACGGAAAAGTTATAGCCCTTAGAAGATTGAATTCAGAGAAAATCCAAAAAGAATTGAGAAAGGAATATTCTCAAGAATATTCCCTCAGAATTAAACTAAAAGGATTATTTTTGCTCTGGAAAAGAAAATGGGGCTAGTGTCAGGGACCTGGTTCATGTGGACCGAGTCCATGGTACACAGTAATGACTGAAGGGGTGAACCGTCCGAGGTGTACTGCCATGTGGACCTAGGAGATGACGTGGCAGCCAAGTCAGATGAAAACCTAGCACTTTAGGGCTGACATGGCAGGGCTGATGTGGCAAGGATCTAGGGCATTGGAACCGATGGCCTGGATCGGATATTAAGGAGATCGGACGGACAGTATTGGTTTGAGGAGAATTATAGAGACCCGACGGTTGAGATCGGCTTAGCATTTTATGTGGATCGGACGGCCTGATTTAGATCTCAAAGGATCAATGACTGTGGTGACGCGAAGATCCATTTGCTGAGGTCCACACGTCTTTCACAGGAAAGGAGAGACCCCGGGGTCCACATGGCAGTGACCCGGGGCTGGTCGAGCTCTGTCCAAGGCATGCACGACAGGGGAAAAGGGTGACGACCAGCGGTAGGGGCGCAGCAGGACCTCGGTGACGAGCCGGTGATAGGGAACAGCAACGACGACGAAGCAGGTGAGGGTGGCGAGCTCGGGATATAGACAACGACAACCAGCGACAATGCAAGGCACCAAGAGGAACAGGATGCTCACCCATGTCGGTGTCGAGGAGCTGATGACAGTGACGACGACGTCCACATGGCGGCGTTGGCGCGAGATGTAGGAGCGGCGGCACGCAGAGGCAGGGGCGAGTGGCAGCGCGGTAGCTAGCCCGCGGAGGCGGCGCTGCACACCGGCGGCGTCTTGGCAGGCAAAAGCAAGGCGACGGCACAGGCGCAGAGGACGGCAGCGGCACGCAGGCAAGGCGCGGCGGCGGCGTTGGCAACAGCAGGGAGCAGGGACGACTCAGGTGGCGGCGGCTAGGGCTTCCGGTTTTGTCGGTGGCCCTAGCTTTATAGGGGAGGGAGTCCGAGGTGGCGACGGGTGGTGGCAGCTCGCGGATTTGGCGGCACTAGGCGCGGAGGCGGCGCTAGGCTGGCTGGGCCGGGCGGCGGAGTGGTGCGCCGGGGACGGGGCACGGGCGCAGGGGTGGGCCGAGGACGCGGCCTCCTGTGACCAGGGGGAAGAGAAGAAACAGAGAGAGAGCCTGGAGGTAGAAGGATGAGGAGGAGGAAGAAGAAAGGAAGAAAAAGAAAGAAGGGGAAAAAAGAAAGGATGGGAAAATAATGAAAGAAAAAGGAGAAAAGGAGGGGGTTCTTTGGAATTTTCCCCAAAATTTGGAAATTTGCTTTGGGACTTTCAAGGAACAAATAGAGGTATTGTAGATTAGGGAGATGTTCGGAATTTTGGAATATCACAGAGTTGGTGTGTGTGTGTGTATATGGAATCAGGGAATATTTGGCGAGATTTAGAAAATGGAATATTAGATGTCCAAAAATATAGGAATCTCTTCGGACTAGGGGATATTTATGGAATCTGGGTTTTGGGAAGAATTAGAGTTTTTGGGACTGCATGGCTCGGGAATATCGAATATTTGTGAGAATTAGAAAATGGAGAAATATTTCGAGAATCGGAAAATGGGGGTATTTTTGTGGAGATGGGAATATTGGAAGTTAGAAATGATGGATTTATATATATGCGGAACGTTGGTATATTCGGGATATCGGGATATGCATATATATGTTTGGGGATTCGGAGACTATTCGGAAGAAATTAGAAAATGGAATATATTCCGAGGGGTTCGGGAAATAGAGGGTATTTTATCAAGGAATATTTGGGAAGCCGGATCTCGGAATAATTTGGGAATCCGATAAAATTGGAAGTTATTTTGTAGAGATCAATAGATCAGAATATTTGAGGCATAATTGAACTTTCCAAAATATATGGATATTTTGGAGATGTGAAAAATTAGAGTATTTTCTCGGGAACTGGAAATATGGAATATTCCGAGTATTGTAAATATTCCGGGATTAAGGGACTGACAAGAGTGTTTTATTGGGACTGGAATTTGGAGAAATCTCAGACGATTGGAGATTTGGATTTGTTTCGACGGAAAAGGGGTTTTGGAAAATACTAAACTTGGGAACTTCGGATTTGAGATTCCGAGGAGGCTTTAGGGTTCCGGGAGCGACACAAAACTCTAGAAGAAAAAGGGAGTCAGAGTTCACGATGAACAGGGAGACTTCAAAGGACTGACTCAGGAACGACCCAAATAGGGGAAAAGAAAAGGAATTTATTTTATATTTATTTAATTATAGAAATGATCTTTATCCCATTAAAACTAATTCTAGAGCTCCGAAAATTCTGAGAAAATTTCAGCGGGTTTATTAAATCATAGGGAGTTTACCAGAGGCAAAAAACACAATGAAACACGAAGAATTTATTATTGTAAATACTCAAACGCTTAAAATATTTCGACAAAACCCCAGGAATATAAAAGCATCTAAGCATTTATTTTAAAAAAAAATTAAACTTGGGATTTTAACATTGGAAATTTGAAAATTTTATTCAAACACTTTCACAATCAAATTGTTTGATGATTTATTGTATTTCCATTTACCCAAAAATAATTTTTAATTAAAGCGATTTTCAAGGTGTGACACGACGGCCTACGATAATGGGTTTTCGCAGGCGGACATACCATCTATTTTCACAGGCCTTTAGTCACAGGCGGGGTAGCCGCCCGCCTGCGAAGATGTGCTTTGTAGTAGTGGCTGATTGGGATAGGAAGACGCACACCCACTATTATACACGCACCGCACGCTAAAAAAACCAAAGCCAATGGTTTTTTGTTGAGTCACTACAATTCCAACTAAAAACTTAATTGGACCTAAGATTTGAACAGTACTACAGAACATCACATTCGTACCTTTCTATTAGTGCCAGTTGGAGAAAACCCAGCACTGATAATAAGGGGTTTCCTACCCACCTACCTGATCCGTGCCCTCCACGGGCAATATTCGGCAAGGATGATAGTACCAATGACGGTTTGAGATAAAAACTGACACTAATATGATGGGTCTTATCAGTGCCGGTTTGTAGTTAGAACTCGAATTGATGAGGCACTCATGGGTGCCGGTTTGAGCCACGAACCGACACTATTAAGACTATGCTAGTTCGTGGCTCAAACCTGCATCGATGAGTGCCTCATCAGTTCTAGTTCTAGCTACGAACCGGCACTGATGACCTCGACCATATTAGTACCGGTTTTGGATATAAATGTTCATACGAACTCGGATGTAGATAAACTTTATATAAAAATTGTAGCTCTTGATGAGATATAAAATTTTGTAGTTGACAATGTTTTAACTTGACGTCATTTAAATGCTCAAATATATGTTTCAAATCTCATATGGGAAAGGTCAAAAGAAAAAAATGTCCATAGTCAAACAGAATTGATGTGTAGGTGAGTTGGTAGGACAGAAGCACATGAGGGAGATGTCTAGAGTTCAAATCTCACCATGAAAAGTTATAATTTCACTTGAAAAATAGGAAGGCACGAGTTGGGACCGTATATATACGGTTAAAGATGGTAGTAGTATATGAAATATAATTTTTTAGTTTTTTCCTAGCAAAAATTTTGAATTTGGATCCTACTATCTATGCCGATTCATGGCTAGAACTGGCACTAATGAGACCTCATGAATGCCAAACAGGCAACTGATGACCCCCCTCATCAGTGCCCATTTGGTAGTGCCGTTTTAATAATCAACACTTATGCTTGTTTTGAACTGGCATATAATGTTCTGTTGTAGTGGAACTCTAGTAGATAGAGTTATACACACATAACTCCATTACTACACCTCTTGTTCTTCGCGATCCATCACTATATTGCTAGGTCTGATAGGAGGGAATGGGAAGGTGGTGAGAACACTTGTGACTAATACGGCTATGGCCCTGTGACGACAACATTGGTGGCGGCTATGGTTCAAGGGAAATCGACAATGGGCACAGCTCGAGGAAGACGAACATCGGCAACTTGGTAGTACCAACGATGGCTGAGCTTCGATGGTGATGACGACGGCCATGGCTTGAGGAAGACAACGGTGGACGGCTTGGCACGGATGATGACAGTAGTGTGGTCACATCACCGTTGGTGCCACCGGCACTGTTGTCTAGGAGGAGGGGACTGGTAGCTCGATGTGAGTTTGTTGTAAGATTTTGTTTATTTTTTTTTGTTGTGAGTTTATCTCTAGATTCAAGTTGATTCATGCATTTTGTTGTAACATTTGTTTAATTTTTGTTGTGGGTCAATCTAAAATTTGTTTTTGAGGGAACTGATCTAAGATTTGTTGCATCTCGATGTGATTTTTCTAAGATTTGAAATTGTATTATGGATTGGACTATTATTTGGAGATAACAATCTGATTCCCCCCCAACCCCACATAGCTGCCATAAGTCTACTGACGATTCAAAAGCAGTTAGTGATGCTCGTTACAAACCGGTAGTGATTATAAGTGATCAACTCCACAAGTGAATTTATATGCTAAAATTGTGGCCACCACTACTTTCCTATAACCATGATCAAGCCATGCTCACCTTCTTGCTTGACGGTAGTATATTATCTACACACGGACTGGTAAGATCCGTGGTGCTCAAAAAGCCATTGAAACGGATCACGGGAGGTTGAGGCTGAGCCCTGCACATCAGCTTCTGCCACTGACCTCCTGTGACCACCGCCCAGCCAACAAATCCTATGATAGGTCACGACTTGGGGGGAAGGTACTATGTGAGCGCATGACAAGTCGACAACACTGTGCTGACGGTCGTGTAGCTCAGGTTGAGTAACCAGGTGGTGGTGGGATTATTTTTCAGTAATGTTCTCTACTGGACGTCTGATTTAGAGAGAAAAATCATGCGCCTACATCACTCACCCGCGCCTGCTTCATCCCCTTTCTCGCACCCTCCTAGCCACTCCACCTTCTTTTCTTTGTCTATCCAAATCCATAAGGGTGTGGCACAGAAGAAGACCACAATGTGCAATGCAGCCAGGTCACCGTCGTCGTTGTTGCCTGGTGCACATCCAACAACATTTGGCCCTACTCTGGTGGGATGCAGAACGCCGCTGGCCGGGTAACCGCGGCACTAGTGTCTGTGACACTAGGGTCAGCTCGTCGGCGCCGAGCCTCACCTCCACTCCATCACCCTGCGACAGCACACCAGCGGGGTTGCTCATCAGCACTGGGGATTTCCTACGTTAGTGCCTCCAGCGGGGAGTGAGGAGGGCTGACTCGTCATTGCGTCGGCCGGGAAGGAGAAGCCTGAGATCCATCTATCGAGAGGAGAAGGAATTAATTGTAGACCGATACATTTTGTGATTTTTCGATGTTTTAGTTGATGTATCTTGATGTTTCTTGTGTTGAATTGAAATATTGCATTGGATATTTTGATGGTGTTTCATATTTTTGTCTTCAATTCTTGTGGATATTGTGGACATGTTGATGTTTAACAGTTCAAACCGATGTTTGGTGTGTGAGAGCGAAAAATTTCAATCGTGATTCAAGTGTATTTCATATTTTACTATTTTATTGAAACATTTTTTGTCTAGTGGTGAAACATTTTTTTACAAGCTGTGAAACAAGCCTCGATTTTTTTCCCAAAGATTTGACCCTTGATTTGTAGTCGTGTCCATTAGTTTTTGTTTAGTTTGGGGAGATGCGCCAATTTCCATTAGTTTTTGTTCAGTTTGCGGAGATGTGCCAATTTCGATAGTGCACTCATCTTTTCCATCTAGATACTCCTGGGACCTGCTACGCCATTATACGAATATGAGCAAAAGGCACAATGCA
Source organism: Oryza meyeriana var. granulata (assembly GCA_003991445.1). Classification (NCBI taxonomy): domain Eukaryota; kingdom Viridiplantae; phylum Streptophyta; class Magnoliopsida; order Poales; family Poaceae; genus Oryza; species Oryza meyeriana. The sequence continues at coordinate 297,485 of RYFJ01000621.1, read as the reverse complement.
GCTGTGGCGAACGAGCGCAGGAGAAAGATATCGGGCGTACGTGTCTGCTCAGCATGGCGGCAAAGCAGGGTAAGAAGATGAGCGGAAAGTGCGGTGAAGAATAGATACTGCTCCTCAGTCCCAAATACATCAACTTTTAAATTTGCTCCTCCGTTTCAATTTGTTTGTCATTCTAGCATTTATATTTTTTCAAAATACTTGTCATTCTCACATTCAAAAGCACTTTTAGAGGTGTCTTTTTCTTCCTACCCTTAATCAATGTAGCACACTAGTACTAGTACTCGTCAGTAATTTAATGTTTGCTTTGAGAAAACTGATTAGAATGAATTAATGAGGGTAACAATATAATTTGCCATACTCCTAGTTAGTGTGATATTTGTTAGAATGAAAGTAAATTGAAATGAGGGATTATAAAAGATGACATCTACCACTAAACTACCCATACTACCCATTATCTTCATTATCACCTAACCAGTTTAGATCCAAACCCCACCCATTCCGAGGAGACAAATAAGTCTTTTTGCCCCTCTCCTTAATAGTTATGTCAGGGCTAAGCTTGCTATATTTTGAGACGGAGGGAGTACATCGGTTCCAAAAGACTTAATTTTTAACCAATCTCATACATACCAATACAAAGCTATAAGACTAAAATATTATCCCTAGCAAATCCCTAGCAGCTAGCACCCACGAACTTTCCCTCCTCCTCAATCTCTTCAAATCCTAGCAATTGAAGCTTTTTGTGAGGGGATTTCGTGGGGAAAAATGACGTGCAAGGTATCCTCCGCCAAATCCTCTCTTTTTCCCTGATTTTTTTTTTCATATTTTTGGTGGATTTAGCTCAAACCCTAGTTTGCAAACTTGTGCAAAATCTTGCAATGTAGTTGGTGGATTGTATTTACCTATTGGTATGGGGGGATTGAAGCTTGATTAGGGTTTGATTGAAATTGGACATAGGTTGAATATTGATTTTAGGACAAACATTGCATGGTTAAGATGGTGATTGTGGGGTGTTTATTTTTTTAAGTTAGTGAAGTAGAATTGGTGGAATAGATGTAATGGATAATAGTGTATGGCATTTTGTTTTGTCCGATAGTGGGTTTGGAAATCTTGTTTGGTTGAAATATGTTACTTTGTAGTAATCGAATTTCATTCGTAGTTTTAATACCATGTCCTTTTTGTATTTTATATTTTATTTCAAATTTGTAGTTAAACATACTAACAAGTTGTTTCTTAAATATTTTTATTGTACACTATAGATGGATAGAGTGGTCTGTGTGCATTACGATGATAGTGTGACCGAGCTAAGTAACGGTGGTAGCTATTTTGAGGGGATGACTATTAAGCCGATGGTATTTCTTGTTAGGCCTACTTTTGAAGAGCTTATATCCCGTATAAAGGCGGGTTGGGGTGGAGACATCAGTTGTTATCTCTGCAAGGTAGACAAACGGCATGATCACGTGGATTTAATTTTTACATGCCTTAGGGAAATGAAAATTTCAACCATCGAGTACCACCACCCTACTGCGTGCAACGGGGTACTTCCCCTTCCTCGCTACCTCGGGCCCGGCTTCTTTTGTACGTTGTGCCCTCTACCACTTCCTCTCCCTCTTGGCCTCACGCTCTTCTTTCTCCTCCCTCCTCTTCTGCTTTTCCTCAGCCTTGCATTCAGTCTCATAGCATCGTTCAAAATGCTCCCTTTCCCACTCCTGATACATGCGAAGAAACCGTGCATCGTCGGGATGGACTTCCATATATATCCACTTCACAAAATCACATAGAGCAGGTGGTGGCTTAGGTACCTTCACGCATGAGAACGTATTAGCAACTAGGGATAAAATGATTAAACATTGATAGAAAAGAATTTTACCTCCACCGGCTTCTTTGACTTTCCTTTCTTTCTTTGAGGCTTTGGCTTTTCTGGGGAGTATGCGTAGTTACGGTACATCCAATACCTTTGGCGATATGTGAAATCCACCTCATTAATCATGAACTTACACTCATCGCCACACCAACACATGGGGCGAGGGACGCCCGCCGGAGGTTGTCGACGAGGGATATAACCATTTGCATCCATGCTACCAAACACACTACAAGTTAAATAAAAAACATATAGCAATTAACACATCAAGTATACATAAAAGCGTTGAGAAATAGCCCATTTATAATAATATGTGCCCCTACCAAAATACCCCTCCTATACAATATCTGGGTAAATCAAATGGAACTCTGTAACAATATTTTATTTGAAATTTCACCATCTCCTATTTTTAGTTTGGGTTGTCTATCATATAGTATCACTCCTTACATCCTACGATACAATCAACCCTAATCCTCCAATGAAATCAATAATCCAATAAATAATAACAAAATAAAATGGTATGCATGCTACAATCTGCACCACAGACATCTATTCCAATAACTTTGGCCAAAAAAAAATTGATTACATCTCTCGCCCCAAATTTCCTTTCTAGGGTTTGCCCTAAACTCAGCAAAAGCTTGATAAAAAGAACAAATGAGTAGAGAAATCGGAGGAGATTACCTTGCACCTCATGATCCATAACAAATCCCCTCCAAAAACCGTCGATTTGGACGAGATTTGAAGTGATTTGGAAATGGGAGGAGAGAGAAGCTCCAGATGGCCTATTTTGTGCGAGCTGTGAAAGAAAGAAGGGATGAGTGGGGGAGGCCGCGAGCGGATGGGAATAAGTCCCTGACCTGAGCGCCAATGAGCCCGGCACTGAGCCTTGGCCACGTTGGCACTCCAACTCCGCCCACTCGCCACGGGGGCAGGTGGGTCATTGCCAACCATATTGGCACTGAGGTGTAGGACCTTAGTGCCATCGGTGCTGGCGCTGAGGTCCTGGTTCATTTTTGGAATATGTTTTTAGCATAGTCTATTTTCGAAATAAGTTTCAAAAAAGGGTCGAACAGTGAAAATTTTGGCTCACTACCTGCCGCACATACATGTTTGGTTGGCTGGGAGGTCTCAAGGGCCAGGTTCAACCAATGAAAAAAAAAAGGACAACACGCCTGGGTACACAGAAACGGAACTGGACTTCGTTTCGCGCGGTCCTGGCTGGTGCGAGCGGGAAAAACATGAAGGTGCTGGCAGTGGTGTAGCTAGGAATTTTTAGTTGGGTGGTCCTAACTCACAAGTTCACATCACATACCAAAATTTCTAACACCATAAATCTCACATACAAGTACAAATTTTGTTAAAAGGCGATACAAATATGCAAATAATATCTTATGTCATCAATAATCGACTGCTCTAACTAGCAAGTTCAAAATATACAAGCATTACAACATAGATAGTTCAAAATATGCAAACATTACAACATAGGTAGTTTCAAATACGCAAAGATGTTACACATGCATAGAAGATTACAATGCCGCTACCGTAATCTTCGCTTGGTCTTAGCCATGAACATATTTATTATATCTTCCTCACAAACTTGGGAGAAAATATCTTGTTTAATATATGTGACTAAGCAATGATTCAATAAATCATCACATATACTGTTTCTCAACTTGGTCTTCACTCGGCTCAATGCAGAAAATACCCTCTCAACACTTGTAGTTGCCACCGGTAAGATCAATACCAACTTAAGAAGCAAATACACCAAATCATAAAGAACATGTTTGTTTGTTTCAACAAGTTTAATAGATAGCTCACCAAGTGTTTTTAGGCCTTTAAATCTGTCATCTTTTCTTATATCATCAATATTTTCAGCCCATTAATCTCTCCTTTCATGTTACTAGCCCCATCATATCCTTGGCCACAAATTTGAGTAAGAGTAAGGTGGTGATTGCTAAGTAAAGACTCAATTGTTTCCTTAAGGGACAATGAAGTAGTACTAGATACATGAGCTACTCCAAGAAACCGCTCACATACCCTTCTAAGTTTGTCAACATAACGCAAGCAAAGAGCTAGTTGTTCTTTATGTGATACATCACTATATTCATCAGCAAGAATTGCATATTGGTCATCACCAAGTTCTTCAATTATATGTCTAGTTGTTACATCAGCACAACATTCAATAATTTGCCTTTGTATGGTAGCTGAAGTCAAGATGCAATTTCTTGGTGCATTTTTCAAAACCACCTTATCAACCTCCTCATTATTTTCTGCAAGCCATGTCAAAAGCTCAAGGAAATTCCCTCTATTGCTAGATTCATCACTTTCATCATGCCCACGGAATGCCAATCCTTGATTTAAGAGAAATCTTAGGTATCTAAGTGAATAAGTCAACCTAGCCTTATAACGCATTTTATTCTCATCTGAAACCTTCACAATGACATTATCAATTGAACCACCTTTCACAAACAAGTTATATTTTTCTTGAGCTTTATTGTGTACACTTGTTACGGTACCCACATGTTTGTCAAGTGCATCGGCTTTGTTCCAATTTCTCCAACCACTCTTAACAAAATTAGTACTCCCATTGCCAAACAAATAACATACCAAGCAAAACCCAGCATCCTTCGCCACACTATATTCAAGCCAACTGTACTTGTAAAACCAAAGAAAGCTGAAGTGGCGTTGCTTACCATATATATCTCTGGCTGGGAATTCATGTGAGTAGCGCTGCCATGGACCCTTGATAATATATGCTCTTCGAACAACATCTTGATCATTGGAAGGATAGCTTGAAATAGGAAGCCTTAAGCCTGGATCACTTTCAAGACGGTTAACATCATAAATAGGAGGAGGAGAAGGTGCATCTTGTTCTTCAGTAGAAGCTTTATCAACGCTTGCAATTGTTGATTCTTTTCGAGTAACAGAAGCTTCATCAACGACCGGATCAGAAGAGGAGGCTGTTCTTTGCTTTAGCTTCATGGCTCCGAAAGAGCGATGCAATATCCCCATTCCTCTTCATGTTTTACAAATCCTACAAAGTAGAAAGTACAATGACAGCAAGTTAGTATATCCTTGTATAATGGTTCCATTCTCTAAGACATATTTATATAGCAGGCAAGAAACATTTTAGACAACACGCATGACAGATTTTATTGAAAGCTAATATAAGGGTTCCATAGAATGAAAGAATTGAAATACACAAAAAAAAACATGGCCTGTAGACACAACAAATACCTGATTCCATTGAACAATTGGAACAAAATCTGATGTGTTGAGAAAACACAAAACAACATATATAAACATGGTATCAGAAGCCAAGGCAGGATATATACCTGATTCCAGGGCAGGAGCCAGGCGCAGGCCGGAGGGCGGAGGCGGCGGGCCGGCGGCCGCCTGGCCGGGCGTTAGGAGGTAGGAAGGTGGGGCCACAGCGCCTTGGCGGGCGGAGGCGGCGGAGCGCCGGAGGCAGAGGTGGGCAGGCGGGCGGAGGCGGGCAGGTGGCGGCGCGGCGCCTCGGCAGGCGGCGCGTCGGGGCATCGGCCGTCGGGGCGGTGCGTCGGGGCGGTGGCGACGGCGCGTCGCGGCGTCGGGAGGGGGAGGAGGCAGCGCGTTGTGGGCAGCCGCCGAGCCACTCTCCTGCTGTGTATGCCCTAGCCCTCTTCTTCCTTCTTCTTGGGCCTGTTTGCTACTTTGTTGGGCCAAAATTTTGGGGGTGGGGGGTGTCTCTGGGCCAAAATCGGGGGTAGTCCTGAGCCCACCAGGACTACCCCCTGGCTACACCCCTGGGTGCTACATCCCTGGTCTTCGAACCTTTTAGAATGTGCGGACACTGGTCAGAGGCCCTAGAGGTATGCAAGCAAATATTATTGTATGGTAATTTGATTTCACTGCTAGAGAAATCATGGCTAGCTCTACGTACAGTTTCTAGGGCCCTAGGACGAACTCGGTGCCATAGACCCTTTAGGCTAAATATATTTTTATTTGTGAAATATACTCTAGAAACCATTAACCCTCTAAAGTGACAAATGAATACTACTAATATGATTACCCAAGTAGTAACTAGTGAGAGTTAACATGTAATATGGTATTAATTCTTGATAAATAATATTGGTAGTACAATTGTCAATGTTTTACACCGGCAATAGAATTATAGGGCTACTCGGCAAGGGGAAACTCGGTGGATTGCAGAGGAACGCAAAGAGATTTTATATTGGTTCAGGCCCTCGATGTGAGGTAATACCCTACGTCTAGTTGTGGTGTTATTCCTCTGAGAGGTTGTGTCGATCAATGATCTTCCGTGTGTGTCTCTGCCCTCATGGGGCGCCCTGCCTCCCTTTATATACTAGGGGACAGGGGTACATGATAAGGATCCCAGCCGGATACGGCCAAGGGATTTCCTTCTTAGAGATAGAAACTTATCCGACTAATACTCTATTTTCCTTATCGTACAAGGCAAAGTCAGCCGGGTGCTATCTTATCTCTAACTACACAATGCGGCCCATCCTCTATCCGAGTGGCCCATATGTAGGTGGTGAGGTACCCGGGGCCCATGGCCTCCACAGTAGCCCCTGAGACCTTCATAGTTGAGTCACAGCTGATGCCGAGTGCTCATCCTCCACGGTGAAGATTGCCCGAGTGCAATGCTCCCGAGTGCTCTTTGTCTGAGTGAGTCTTCTTCTTGAGTCCTGCTTAATGTCAGCTGGCAGCGAGGCTATGAAAGGCTTCATGTAGATATATGAATAGTGTGCGCTGAATAGGCGCACCTATTAGGTGTAGCCCCCGACTTTGTGCTTAATTGTGAAGACAATTAAAGATAAAGTCAAAGATCTTTAACCTGGAAGTTTTTCCCGAGTAGATTACTACTGGTATATGAGACTTTTCGGTATCATGTCAACCGGAATATGATTTATAGTCTTGCTGAGTAGGAAACTACTCGTATGTAAGACTCTTCGACTTCATGTCAGTCGGAATATGATTTTATAGTCTTGCCGAGTAAAATATTACTCGTATATGGGACTCTTCAGCTTCATGTCAGTTGAAAAAAGAGTTTTATAGTCTTTCCCGAGTGGCGTCTCACCCAGAAGTTAGACTCCTCCGCATCATGTCAGCGGGAATGAGGAATTTATAGTCTCTCCCTAGTAGTGCACTACTCGAAAGTTAGACTCTTCAGCATCATATTGGCTGGAATAATGTTGCTCATGGCAACTGATGGCGACGCATGTAGGCCGAGTACCACTTTTATGAAAATAAATCCACGGCGTGGACAAGTGTACTCAAGAAAGATACCTGCATCCCCAATTTTAATGAAGACCAGCTTGTGATCCTTGTAAGGATATATCCTCGAGACTTGGTGGATAAGACAGATACCCAAACATATATGTTTAGCAATAAGGCTCTCATGAAGCATATCTGTTTACCTCATCGGCTCCTGTTAGTAGCACCAGCGTTATAATTTCAACTTAGCCTGCGGGCGGCCCACATGGAGCATGCTACTGTAGGAACTCATATCTTGGTGGCCCAACACCGACTGTGTAGGCCCAAGCCCATTTAGTCGGCACAGGCTCTATAAATAACGGGGAGAGAGAAAAAGATTCCTTCATCTTCCCCAAATCAGCCAATCATTTTGTCTTCCATCTCCGCGCCCAAATTTCGCCTTTTGCTCGGCTAGGGTTAGCTGCTGCTGCTGTTCCCTGCTCGAACTCGGGCGATTCCAGTCCACTTCATCTGTTCCAAGCCCCCAATTCACGTTTCCCCCAAATCTTTCTGCTCCCACCATGTCGAAAGCTTCGGATCTTGCGGGTGCGCCAGGGAATGCCTAGCCGACTTCGGATTGCGGCTCGATGAAATTGAGGCTGCTGGAGAGTCAATTGAAGTTGCCTAGTCAGGAGGTGATCCGTTGGCGGCCGGCTAAGGGTGAGTCGGTCCCAAATCCCCAATCTGGCGAAACAGTTGTTTTTGCCTCTTTTTTCGATCAGGGTTTGTGCCTTCCCTCTTCTGATTTCTTCCGCCGCATCCTTGACTTCTATGGGTTGGAGTTGGTGAATTTGAATCCCAACTTGATTCTTCAAATCTCCATATTTGTTACTCTCTGCGAGTGTTTTTTGGGTGTGGAACCCTATTTTAATTTCTTCAGGCATCTATTCCACATCAAACCCCAGCCCTCTAAGAATAACGTCAATGTGATTGGGGGGGGGGGGGCTGGTCTCCAGTTGAGGAGTGATAGGAAGAAAACATATCTTGATCTCCCCTTGAAATCTTCCCTGAAAGGCTGGCACAAGGAGTGGTTCTATTGCGCAGATCTGGCTCCCTCCTTGCGTCCATTCACCGGCTTGCCACCGGTAGTTTTACCCAATTGGTTAGCAGATCCAACCTTTGAGGAGATGGGCCAAGTGCATCAATTGCTAGAGAAATTGGATATGCCTAAAGAAGCTGGCCTGACCAGGCCTTGGGTGGCGCGGCGTTTCCTGACTCGACGCATCCAGCTGCTAAAGCTGAGGAGCGCGTTCGGCTGGGATTTCCAAGGCAAACTTGATCCTGACCGAGTAAGCCACAAGTCGGCCGATAAGTTCAAGGTAACCGAGACCTTGTTTGGTTACTTCTCCGAGGGGGTGATCGAGACCGAGGATGATAAACACTGGATTGCTGCTTATAGCTTCCTTAGGCGCCGCCCCAAGGTAATCTTCATCCCTCATCTGTGACGAATGCCGGTGGGCCTGTATCTGTGATTGCCCAGCATCATGTGATAGATGTTATTGAATCTTCTGTAGGAATGCATGGAGTTCGATGAGGACTCCCGCCCGTTGTTAGCCGTTAGAGCGAAGAAGAGGCCGAGGAGCCCTGCTGCTGCCCAACCCGACTCCAAGAGAGCCGGGAAAAAGCCCGTTCTATATCGGGGCGAAGGGGCCATGACGCCGTGTGTCGTGGTTGGAGGCCTGAAGATAAAGGACACCGCCGCCGCGGCGCCCAGGCGATCAAGTCCCAGGTTGGGATCAATACGGCTGAGCTCGACGCTGCAAGCCCGGCGAAAGCGCCGCCCGAGTACGCGGTCCGAGCAGGCGCCGCCAAGCACACGGGTGCCTGAGTTGGCCACGCCACCGACGGGGTCACCAGTTGCCACGCTGCCGCCGACTGCTTCGCCGACCAGCAACACCCGGGCACCTCGCGTGCAGCGCTCCACAGGGACCTGGATCGCCCGGTGGGAGACTGAAGTTTCTCCAAGAGGTATGGCTGCTCCGGATCTTTCTAGAGATTCTTGTCTGTTGCAGTGGTACTTTGATGTCTGTTCGCCATGCAGGAAGCGTGCCAATTTTAACATCACGATCTCAAGGAGACCGCTCCGACCGCTCCTCTTGAAGAGCCGCACCCAGCCAAGGCCGGCGCCTGCGAGTAAAACACACCCGGAGCCGGTGGCGCCGCCTAGTCTCACGGTGACTGGGTCGTCCCGACGTATCGTGGGGTCGTTGGTGCGCCCGACCAAGGAGCAATTGCTGAGGTTGCTGCCCCAGCCCCTGAGCCGACGCCCGCTGCCGAGGCCGTTGTCGGAGCCCCGAGTCGACCACCGAGGCCGCGAAGGACGCTGATGTGGGGCCAGGACCCGTCTTCATCATGGTTGTTCCGTCGCATCGTCGATGCCACGGAGATCCCCAAAACTTCCTCGGATTGAAGCCCTCCGCGTAGGCTCCCTCGGACGCTTTCACCTGGACGGCGACCGACGGAACCGTGAAGAGTTTCAAGCTGATGAGCCATGGCGAAAGGGAACGCGGAAGCTTGCTTCGGCGCCGCCATCACCCGGTCCCTGGGAGTTGGGGTATAATTCTTGTGGTAGAGTCGTGGTGGTCTTCTTGTTTTGACATTCGACTCCACTCTTGACTTGTTCTTTCCCTGAGCAGAAACTTGTCGATCGCAATGAGGAGATGACCGAGATCCTGGTCGAAATGGCCCCCTACCTTGCGGAATTAGAGCAGCTTTGGGCGTTGAAGGCCGAGATGGAGGAGCACCACGCAAGGAGGGAAGCTTGGTTGAAGGATGCCGCCACCTAGCTCAGGGATGAAAATTGGGCCAAGCGCGCAAGATCAGAGGTAAATCCCGACCGAATGCGTTCTTCCCGACTGAACTCTTGAATATTCTTTCTCCAGCTACGTTGTTCCCGAGACTGCCAGTTGTGTCTTGGCCACAAGTTGAATCCATGACTAATCTGTCGTGCAGCCCTCGAAGCCGAGTTAAAGACACCCACCCGCCAACAGACGGGGAAGCCCAGCTGACAGGAGGCCGAAGAAGCCAACGCGAGCTTGAGAAGGTCCAAGGCCGACCTGACAGAGGCCAAAGCCGAGCTCGAATGGGAAAAGGCCGAGTTAAAAAGCGGCCACATCCAAGCTCGGCGAAGAAAAAAGCCAACAACTGGAGAAAAACGTAGCCAAGTGGGAGGCGACTACGAAAGTAAGTCCCAACCTGACGTGATATTACACCCAATCCATAGTCATCCATCTGCAACGCGACGGACACCCTGACAAGTTTACTTGCCGGTGGACCCGGACAGACATGAGAGCCAATGTCCAGGCCCAATATCGGTTTTCACAGAGGAATAAGAGTCATCAGGGAGTCACGGGAAGCCCTCGTCGGGCCCATGAAAGGGCTCCTTGACCTCATAGATCCCAGCCCTGTGGGAACCAGTTGCAGCAAAATCTCCCAAGTAGAGGCGCGTCTTGAGGATGCACCGAGTGCCTTGAAGAAGTACTCGGATGAGCATGTCATTGCCGGCGTGGCCTAGACCCTGGCGATGACCAAATCAATCTACCCGAGGGCAGACATTGAAGCCATCGGGGAGCGGTTTGCCGAGGAGACGACGCCCGAGGAGGCGCTGGAGCTGATAGCCCGGGTGAGGCCGACTGCTGAGATAATCACCCGAGACCTGGGTCTGTAAGAGTAATGTATCATGTAGTCGGTATATATAAACTTTTGTGAAAAACATGTGTAAATATATGTGCAAGTGCGCCAAGCTTGAATTACTACTCAGTTGTCATTAGCGTTACTCGAATGTGTAGTCTGCGCCGAGTTAGTCTGTCGGAACTTAATAAAATCGTTCACATGTAAGAAAGTGTACTCCGGGCAATGTGACAGTCGTAGTAAGGCTTCATAACTGGAGTAAGACAGGCTCATATATTATTGACAAAACACATATAATATCATGCAGCCCCTCGACTCACTACTCGGTTGATACAAGCGCGTAGTGAGTCAGAGAAACTGTTACACATGAAAAGTATAAAGCTCAGGTATAGAAAGGGACGTAGCTGTTCTATATCCATGAGTTGCTGATGAGGACACCGTCTTCATCTTTCAGTCGGTAGGCGCCTGGCCGCATACCTCGGCTATAATGAACGGCCCTTCCCAAAGTGGGGATAATTTGTGCCTGTCTTTGGTGGTTTGTATTTTTCTCAAGACGAGATCCCTGACCAAAAGGCACGGCCATGGACATTGCAATTGTGGTAGCGACGTCGGCCTGAAGATACCTTGCCGACTGATTGTTGCGATGTCCCCTTGCTTCTTCAACTGATCTATGGCTCGACCAGTCGGGTATTGTTTGAGACGTCTTCTGAGTAAGCCCGGACTCGTGGAGAGCCGAACTGTATTCTGTCGGTAGCATAGCCTCAGCACCGTAGACCAGAGAAAGGGGATTGCCCCTGTTGCCCGACTAACGGGTTCTAAGAGACCAGAGAACAGATGGGAGTTCTTGTAGCCACCGGCCGCGTATGGTTGTAGTTGGTCGAAAATCCTGCCTTAAAATGCCTTGTAAGACCATGCCGTTGGCTCGTTCGACCCTGCCCGTTGCTCCGCGGGTGTGCCACGGATGCATAGCAGATTTGATGCCGAAATTTCGCAAAAGTCTTTGGAATACGCTGCCCGTGAAAATGAGTACCGTTGCGGTGATGAGCGGTTTAGGAACCCCGAATCTGTATAGTATATTCTCATGATGAAGTCCTTTGCTCGTGCCGCTGTATAGTTGCAACGGGTTTTGCCTCAATCCACTTGGTGAAGTTTATATCCACCGCGAACGAAATAGATGTGTGAACCCTCCAGGTGCTTTTCTTGAAAGGCCCGACCATGTCGAGCCGCCATACTGCGAATGGCCAAGAAATAGGAATAGTTGGAGTTCTTGGGCTGGGAGATAAGTTTGATCTTGCGTAGAATTGGCAACCTCGCACTTGCGAACAATTTATTTTGCGTCTGTTTCTGTTGTGGCCAGATGAATCCCTGCCGATCAGGCTTTCCAACTAACGTCCTGGGATCCGGCACTGGTTGCCACAATATGCCGAGTGGATCGACTGCAGGATCTACTTGCCCTCCTCGGTGGTGACGCAACGCATGAGGACACGGATGCGCTCCATCGGTACAGGTCTTCTCTGACTAGTAGGACAGCATTTGCTTCAAACGCGTTGATCTACCGGCTTGCGGCAGATCTTCTGGGGTTTCGTCGTCTAGGAGAAATTTGACAATAGGCTCGCTAGTCTTGATATGTGCAGGCACAATCGTCTGTAGCTGGGTTAGGTTCGCCTCCCGACTGCTCCGATCCGGTTTTGTTCTTGACTGATGGTTCATGAGTTTGCTCAACAAAGATTAGTTCGAAACACCTTCTCGCTTGGATCCCATATTTGCCAGCTCGTCTGCGCGTCATTGTATTGGCGTAGGACATGTGTTATTTTCAGCCCGTCGAATTTTGTTTCCCAGCTTTGCGGACTCCTGACAGTATGCCGCCATGGTATCATCGAGACAAGTCCAGTCTTTCATGACTTGGTTCACCACGAGTGTGAGATATCCCGCGGCCCCTACAACAGTCGACGTATGCCCGAGTGATTATAGCAATCCCGGAGCCCGTGGTTAAAGTGCCTCGTACTCGGCGACGTTGTGGAAAGCGGGAAGTGGATTTGTAGAACGTATTGAGTTTTTCGCCAGTGGGATGTCAATATGACTCCAGCCACGGCGCCGCTGATCCGTAGAGAACCATCAAAGTACATTGTCCAGTACTCTAGCTTCGCTGTTGATGTAGACAGTTGAACTTCTGTCCACTCGGCCACGAAGTCGGCTAGAGCTTGTGATTTAATTGCTGTCCGTGGCTGAAAGGTGATATCGAACGCCATCAGCTCGAGTGCCTATTTAGTGATTTGGCCAGTGGCCTCGTGATTATGAAGGACATCCCCGAGTAGAAACGATGTGACCACCTGACTTGATGTGCTTGAAAGTAGTGCACTAGCTTCCGGACTGTGATGAGTAGGCCATATAACAGCTGTGGATATCTCGTCTTCGAGTTGGCAAGCATCTCGCTAACAAAGTAAACTAGCCGTTGTATTTTCTGGATATGACCCTGTTCGGATCGCTCGACTACCAGCACCGTGCTGACTACCTGAGTGGTTGCCGCCAGGTACAGCATTAGCGGTTCTTGGGATTTTTCGCATAGTGAGGCCAACACGGAGGTGATGTGAGAAATTGTTTGAAGTCTTAGAAGCTTGTTGGGCATCCGGAGACCATTGGAAATTGTCTGCCTTTTTGAGTAGATTGAAGAAGGGCATACCCCGTTCGCTTAGTTGGGAAATAAATCGGCTGAGTGCCGCCATGCAGCCTGTCAGCTTCTGGATGTCCTTCTGGTTACGGGAGCCATGTTCATATGGCGTTGACTTTCTCCGGGTTTGCCTCGATGCCACGATGTGAGACGATGAAGCCGAGTAACTTGCTGGATGGCACTCCGAAGGCGCATTTTTTCGGGTTCAACTTCATCTTGAATCGTCGAAGATTTTGGAAGGTTTCTTCCAGGTCAGCGATGAGGTCTTCTTTGGACTTGGTCTTGATCACCACGTTGTTGACGTAGGCTTCCACGTTGTGCCCGATCTGAGTGTGCAAACACTGCTGAATTGCCCGTTGATAGGTTGCTCCAGCATTTTTCAGACCAAACGGCATTGTAATGTAGCAGTATGCTCCAAACGGTGTGATGAAAGGTGTCTTTAAGCAGTCTTCCTCCCTCAGGCTGATTTGATGGTATCCCGAGTAGCAGTCGAGAAAGCTGAGTAGGTCGCACCCCGCCGTGGAATCTACCACCTGATCTATCCTGGGAAGACCAAATGGGTCCTTGGGGCACACCTTGTTAAGATTGGTGTAGTCGACGCACATGCGCCATTTACCATTTTTCTTCTGGACCAGAACTGGGTTTGCCAGCCAATCGGGTGATAGACCTCCTTGATGAACCCGGCTTGCGAGGAACTTGGTGTCTCCTCCCGAATAGCATCTTGCGGTCTTGAGCGAAGTGCCTCAGCCGTTGCTTGACTGGCTTGGCGTCTGTCTTTACATTGAGGGCGTGCTCGATCACCTCCCTTGGTACGCCCGGCATGTCGGATGGTTCCATGCAAAATATCGTTGTTGCTTGGAGGAAGGTGACGAGCGCGTCTTCCTATTTGGGGTTGAGTCCGGTCCGACTAGGGCAAGTCTTGGAGGAATGGTCGGAAGGGTCCAGGGGAATCTTTTTCTTCGTACTCAGAGTCCACTAAAATTCCCGACTTCGCCGGCTGTTTTGCCGGGAACTTGATCTTGCCTCGACTTCTGTTGTGACGGCTTGCCGAATGCTGTTGCGCCCGATACGCCTCTTGTGATTGAGCCAATTCACAGCTCTCCTTGTCGCAGTGAATGGCTTGCTTGACATCGCTGCGTTGGAGAGAGGACTTCTTGCTGGCCTTGGCATCTTGAGCACATGTATTGTAGTGCGGTATCGCCATGAATTTGGCGAGTGCCGGTCGTCCAAGATCGTGTGGTATGACCGGTCTCGAAGTCGGCGACCTCAAAGCAAGACATTTTCTTGTGCGAAAGTATCCCGCGTGCCGAAGGTTACTGGCAATGTGATCTGCCCGAATGGAGTTGATGACAGGCCGGGAATTATCCCGTGGAAGGGCTGTTGAGATCGAAAATCACCGGCAGCGTTGAGAATGAGCCGATGATATGGTTCGATGCACTAGACACGTGAAGGCCTGGGAGATCTGCTTAGCTCCAGTGTAGGTCCTAAATTTGAGGTTCGCGGGCGTGCCAGTTAATTTGACCTAGCAATTGACAAGGAGATAGAAAATATTAGATCACTGATCCAATCGGCCAAACATCCGATACAGAGTCCTTCCAGCCGATTGCCAATAGTACTTGTACATCGGCTAGAAGCCGATGATGATATAAGCAAATAATAAGCCAGCCAACTACCAAAAAAACACTTGGACATTGGCTAGAAGCCGATGATAGAGTAGATAAGCAGAATAATAATCAAGACAATGCAGTCGGCTTTATCTAGTGAAAGATAACTTATCGGCTAGGCACTCCGATAAAACACCGCATAAACACCCAACGGCTTAACAAGGATAAATCTATCATTATCAATCTAGTAGGTCAAACTTAACTGATGCAGCATAGATTAATAATGATAAAAGAACCTCGATGAGCCGATAGATCTAATGCAATCGTGACGAACTATATGATAACTTATCGGCTATACATCTCGATAAGATGCTTGCATAAAATCTATCAACCTAGCAGGAATAACTTATCACTAGCAGTTTAGTAGGTCAGACCCAACCGATGCAGCACAAACTGACGATAAATTACACCCAGTAAGCTGATAAATCTACGCACGCATGATGTGATATATCCACTCGGCCTAAGAGATCAAACTTAACTGATGCAGCCGTAGACAGAACAGATACACCGTGGTAAGCCAACTATCGTAGATCAGCTAGAATATCGGACCTAACCGAGGAAGTCCTAGCCGATAAGGTAGTCGGGGTAACGAGACTTACCCTCTCGCAGGAGTTCGGACCTAACCGATGCAGCCCGGCTCGAGAAGCAAGAACCCATCGAAAAGGGTGGCGATGCGCTGAAATTGTATTAATCTGTGAGATAGTTTACATGGTCCCCGGGCATATGTATTTATACCCTAAGTTGCTACAGTCCTGATCGGATACGAAAAAGGAGTTTCCTAACTATAAAAGGAAAATTAACAAGCCCTGATCAAACACGAGATCAGGTTTCCTAAAAATTATTAAAGCTACCTAATTTATAGATAAAATAGTGAACTGCCATGCTGTGGTCTTCACGATTCCTTCCTGAATTTGGCTTCTTCTGGATTAGCTTCCATCGGCTGATATAGCCTCTTTCCTTAACCGAACATGATAACGAACCGTACCAAATTTTGGTGTCAACAAGGGCGTAGTGCTCGGCCGTAATTCTGAATGAGGAATCATCATCTCATCCAAAGTCTTGGCGAATAAGATGTTGAGCGTGCTGCCTCCGTCGATGAGGGTTTTCTTCAGCCTGATATTTCTGACGACCGGGTCCAGGACGAGTGGATAGTGTCCTGGGTGTGAAACCCGATCTGGGTGATCTGCGCGGTTAAAGGTGATGGCCATCTCTGACTAGCGCAGGTACTGGGGGGTGTCCATTGTAGAGACCATGTTGATGTCACGCGTAGATAGCTTCTATTTGCGCTTGGACTCGTAGGCAGACGGCCCTCCGAAGATATGGTTGAACTCGGCCTATGGATCTTGGAAATCATCAGCCGGGCTTGAGTCAGGCTTGTCTTTGTCTTTGTCAGCGCCAAACGATGAAGCTTGCTCGGAGGCAAACCTTTTGAGCATGTAGCAATCTTTGGCCGCGTGCTTGCCCTTGGGCTAGAAGGGGCATGGCCCACTCATGACTTTCTGGTAGTCATTGTTCCGCTGGGGCCGCGACCGAGTGCGCTCCATGTTGGCCACCTCGTTGTCCGACTTCCGCTTGTAGCTGCCAGACTTGTTTTGAGACGGCTCGTTGTCGGCTTTTGCCTTATGATCTTTTTGTCGGGGCTCCTTCTTCTCGTCGAAGGCCTCGGCGACTGCTTCGGTCGAGTCGGCGTATTTGTTAGCCAAGTCAAAGAGGGCCCGGACTGTGGATGGTGGCTTCTGGGTGAACTTCGCGATGAACGGGGCGTCCTTTACTCCCTTGCGGAGGCGGCGATGATAGCCTCGTCCTTGATGGTTGGAATTTGGTTGCGCTTCTCGGAAAACTTCTTGATGAATTCACGCAGAGACTCGTTCTTCTTTTGGTGCAGCTGATAAAGATCGTGCTCTGAAGATGGCCTCTCGTAGGTCCCCTGGAAGTTAGCGATGAACCGCTCCCTGAGTTGTCCCCAGGAACCGATTGACCGTCTCGGGAGGCCTGACAGCCATGTCCTCGCCGAGTCGGCCAGAGCGACTGGGAGGTAGTTAGCCATGGCTTTACTATCACCTTCGGCTGCACGAACCGCCAGGGTGTATACGGTGAGCCAGGACTTGGGGTTGGTTTTGCCGTCGTATTTCTCGATCCCCGTAGGCTTGAAGCCCGACGACCAGTCAACCTCCTGGAGCTCTCGTGTGAAAGCGGGAATGCCTTTGTCTTCGTCAGGGCTCCGGCTCCGTCTGGGGCGGCGTACCCGCTCGTGGTGGAGATCGAAGCGTTCGTTTTCGTCCTCCATTCGGCGATGCTCATCTTCTTCGCGTTCTTCACGCCGGGTGTTTATGGTATGGCGAAGGTCGCGCTGTAGTCGGACTCGGAGGTCTTGATTGGGTCGGCGGTCGAACTGGTGGCGCCACCGGTTGTTGTTGGTGCCGCCGAGTGAGGTTTGTCGGGACTCCTCGTGTGGCCGACTAGAGCTGGCTACCTGGTGTAGAGTTGACGCAGATGATCCTGCCGCCGGAGAACCCGACCGATTGGTCGGTATAACCGTGTCACCCGACTGCTGTTGCTACTGACAGGCGGCAGCTGTGATCATCGCCTTGATCTTGGCGATAGTCAGGGTAGCCTGGTGGTCAGGCCCGAGCTGGAGTGTGTCCAGCAGGGTTGCGGTGGCCACGACGTTCTGTTGCGGCGTGACGAAGATGTCGTGGTTGCCGACTTTGGTTTGGAGGATCTGCTGCTAGGCGACTCGCCCAGCCTGTCGCAGCCCGTCATTGCGAGCCTCGCGGTTGGCTTCCTCTTGTTGTCTTAGTTGGCGGTCCTCCTCTTGTTGTTCCTCTTGCGCTCGGCAAATCTCCTGTGGTTGCGTTGATGCCATGAAGATTTCGCGGGGGATGAGGAGACCCGCTAAACTGGTGTCCGAACCAGAGTTCGAACTGGTGTCCGACTGGGAGTCGGAGTCCGCGTAGTTGAGCGGAGTAAGAATTGCCCCGATTATCCTAGATCCAATCTGAAACGGCCCAGGGCCGTGTCCAAACTGAAGCACGGGAGATCGAGAGTGCCGCACGAGATGCGATCGTGTGACGTTGCTGAATCCGAGTGGGAAATTGAGGATCTCCCTCCTTCCTTGCCCGACCTGAGTCGACTCTAGGCTTGACTCGGGCCGAACGCCGGCAGAGAGAGTTGTCCCGTGGCTCGGCGACGCAGTCACCGCATCTGGTGGGCCGACTGGCGCGGAGTCGGCTGGTTCCTCGGCCGGTTGGATTGGATCTGCTTCGGCCAAGGTCAGATTGCCGATCTGGTCGGCGATGAAGTCGAGGCTTCCGAAGGAAATTACGTCTCCGGGGGAGAACTTGTCGCCGTCGACTCCGCTTGTTGGATCCATCGAGCTTGTAGATGTGAAACTCGCCGGAGCCCCTACCTGGCGCGCCAATTGTCGATGTTTTACACTGGTAATAGAACTATAGGGCTACTCGGCAAGGGGAAACTCGGTGGATTGAAGAGGAACGCAAAGAGATTTTATACTGGTTCAGGCCCTCGATGTGAGGTAATACCCTACGTCCAGTTGTGGTGTTATTCCTCTGAGAGGTTGTGTCGATCAATGATCTTTCGTGTGTGTCTCTGCCCTCATGGGGCGCCCTGCCTCCCTTTATATACTAGGGGACAGGGGTACATAATAAGGATCCCAGCCGGATACGGCCAAGGGATTTTCTTCTTAGAGATAGAAACTTATCCGACTAAGACTCTGTTTTCCTTATTGTACAAGGCAAAGCCAGCCGGGTGCTATCTTATCTCTAACTACACAATTCGACCCATCCTCTATCCGAGTGGCCCATATGTAGGTGGTGAGGTACCCGGGGCCCATGGCCTCCACAACAATATATATAAAAACAAAAAGAACAACAAAAGCAAAATAAAAGTAGTAATGGCACCATTGACAATATTTTTAAAAAAGAGGAGACGATAAATAACCAATGTCTCATAAAAAAGAACTTTTTTTGGGTATTTCTTGATACAAAATCATTAAGAACAAGATCAATGTTGTCCAGGATATTCTTCTCAAATGCTTTATAGACAACATCCTAACACTTGAAACTACGAAGGAAAATGAATAAGAAGAGCGAAAAAAATCTAACCTGCTAACTAATGGATTATCATCAATTCATCATCTATAGATTGAGGAACAATCTATTTTTTGGACTAAATAGATGCCAAAAAAAACATGGTTTGTAGGTAATGTACCGCGACACTTCAAGGTTCAGGCTTCAGATCAATCAGTTTTTAGGCTTCAGACTTCAGTCATCAATTCATCATCGCCTACCTATGCCTGCACTGGGCATCCCTACGGTCGGTTGTGGTTGTGGTGCCGCCCTATCTACCGTCTATGCCCTGGTCTGCCACGGTGACTGGTGAGGAGAGGTCAAGAGGAGGAGGGAAGGACTTGAGGAGTCGAGTTGATCAGGATCGGTAGTTCGGCAGCAACGACTTGATGAAAGTGGAATTGTTGCAGTCGCATGCACTTAGCCTCAGGCGACATGCCACAATGCTGCTCCGTTCCTAAAGGATAATCGGGCTGGGCACCCTTAGTTGTGAGCCCTAGGCGGTCGCAGCCTAGAGTCAGGCCTAAGAGAAATAATCATCTTTAATGATAAAAACACCATCGCTGACGGTTGCCCATCAGTTTGCCATCCATTGATCGCTAACGGTTTAAAACTATGAACGATTAGTGATACTCACTTCCCAGCACAATATTCCATGTTTGCAAGGCCATCACAACCAACCATGTACACATGCATCAGAACAACACAATTTTCTAAACCAAATTCACGGGCGTGCAAGCACAAGAGTTGAATCTACAACCGCTATGCTGCGTGCAAGGCCACTCAACCACAATGATACACATGATTATTGTTTAGTATATGGTATTAATTCTATTTAACATGTCATTTCAATGCTATCTCTAACAGTTTGTAAGCATGGACAGTTTGCTTACACCATTAGAGATAGGCTCACATCACTAACGGTTTGTCACTCCAAGCCATATCTTGAACGGTGTCCTTTATCAACCGTTAGAGAGGAAGTATATGAAACGGTTCTACTTAGGCCCCGTTTGGTAGGGATTCTCGGGGGTGATTCTCAGTCGAATCAATTAGAGCTGAGCCAAACAGGCAAAAATGATTCTGATTCTCAGCTGAATCGATTCACAGTGATTCCCAAATTTACACATGAATGAAGAATCGGGCAAAAGGCAGCTTCTCGTGGGAATCCAACGAACCAAAAATGAAAATACCCACAACAATTCGCAAAAATTACCCACCTGCCACTGGGGTATACCCCCCAGTCCGTCCCATCCCTCCGGCCTCCACCGCGCCGACGCCGCCCTCGGCTCCCCGCGCGCCGACGCCGGCCTCAGCCTCCCCTGCCGCCCTCCGGCCTCCCGCATCGACGCTGGCCCCCGGCCTCCCGCGCGCCGACGCCGGCCTCGGCCTCCCCTGCTGCCCTCCGGCCTCCACCGCGCCGACGCCACCCTCGGCCTCCCGCGCGGCGACGCCGGCCTTTGGCCTCCCGCGCGCTGACGCCGCCCTCGGCCTCCCCTGTCGCCCTCCGGCCTCCTGCGTCGACGCCGGCCCCCGGCCTCCCGCGGCCGACGCCGCCCTTTGGCCTCCCGCGCGCTGACGCCGGCCTCGGCCTCCCCTGCTGCCCTCCGGCCTCCACCGCGCCAACGCCGCCCTCGGCCTCCTGCGCGGCGACGCCGGCCTTTGGCCTCCCGCGTGCTGATGCCGCCCTCGGCCTCCCCTGTCGCCCTCCGGCCTCCTGCGCCGACGCCGGCCCCCGGCCTCCCGCGTGCCGACGCCGGCCTCGGCCTCCCCTGCCGGCCTCCGCCTCCGGCCTCCTCCCGCGCTGACGCCGGCCTCCCTTATCCAGTGAGCTCTCCCATTTCTTTTTTTTAAAGAGCAAGTACAGAACAGTGCCTCGAGAAGACACTGTTCTTCGTTTGCTCTACTATTCCATATATTTTTTTAAACAGCAAGCGAAGAACAGTAGAACACTGTCTTCTATTTCTTTTTCTAGACTGCAAGTAGAGAACAGTGTCTCCTATATTTTTTTAAATAACAAGCAGAGAATAGTGAGCAGTAATATATATATATTTTTAGTGAGTAGCAGTATATTTATCTGGAAGTTATATAAATCTCTTGCTAATACAGGGGTAGTATAGACAATTTATCTGAAAGTTCTCCTATTAGAATCTAGAGCTAATGTTTTTAGCCAAACGCCTAATCGTACTGATTCTGATTCTCTTCAGTATCTGATTCAGCAAGAATCAGAATCAAAATCACAGAATCACTGAATCAGGAGCTCTACCAAACGGGCCCTTAAACTATTAGAGGTGAATGGTTGGGGATAACTCATCTTTTTTAATTGCAGAATTTTTCATCCATGGATCAATTGAGCATTTTCAGAAATAGATGTAATTAGACAGAGCAGTTGAGCCTCACAGTTATTCAGTAAATAACCAGAGAAGCTTATTTGAATTTTGTCCTCAACAACACTTGATTTTCCCTTACCACTTAAAACCTACACATAAATGGGTCAAGGATGGGTTTATATAATTCTTTACTTGCTCTCAGAATGTTTCTAAATGTTCCTCTCACTAGTACAAAAACGATTTTCGATGACACCCCCATTTTCTTCACAGACGGGCCATAATTGGCACCGCCTACGAAAACGTTGGCGGCGGTGGGGGGGGGGGGGTTGTAGCTGGTCGCCTACGGAAAGGCCTCAACGCAGGCGATACTATGCAGGCCATGGGCCCTGGGTACCTCATGGAAAGCATTGTGGTCACTCGGATAGGGGATGGGCCTGATCATGTAATTAGGAAAATGACAGGACTCGGTGCATGCTACCTTGTATGATAAGGAAATGGATATAATCCTAGCTGGGTACGTTGTGTTCCTAGAAAGAAATCCGTTGGTCAAGTCCGACTGGGATTCCTATCATGTAACCTTACCTCCTCAGTATATAAGAGGAGGTAAGAAGCCCCTTGGAGCAGAAGAGCAACACATAGAATTTCACCAGAGAAACCTCAAAGGCAATACACAACAGCTAGAAGTAGCGTATTATCTTACCTTGAGGGCCTGAACTAGGATAAATTTGTTTCATGTTCCTTTGCAATCCATCAAGTTTAGGTCTCACAAGTAGCCCCATATAATTATTGTCGATACAAAACATCAATAGTTGGCGTGCTAGGTAGGGGTTTCGTCGAGATCATCATCATCATCAAGCCTGATGGATCCAATCATTGGAGTTGACGGCGTCAAGTTCAACCCCGGGCAAGCGATCAGCTTCGGGAGCCTCGCTTCATCGCCGACAACTTTGGCAACCTCACCCTGTCTGACTTGGCTTCGAACCAATCGGACATGAACCATGTCGACCCCGCACCAGTCGGCCTACTCAACGCTGCAGCTGTCTTCGGTGACTTGCTGCAGCGATTTCCAAGACCTACGTTGTTGGAGGATAAAACTCCAACGGCGGGAAGTCAGGAGACCCCCCTTTGAGATTCGGCCAGGAGAGTAGTTCTCAGGCGAATGCAGCGTCCGGTGGATGATAGATGGTTCCAGGAAGAAGATGGCAGACAGGGAAGACAGGAGGAAGTATATAGGTTCGGGCTGTTGGGTTATGCGGATGCTACGCTAGCCAGAAAACAAAAATTTCGACCCCATAAACCAGGAACTACTGCTAGTTATAGATCACGGGATTACCACTAGATGCGCAGGTGCAGCGGAATCGACTCGATGTAGTCGTACGCGTCGCAGCAGTGCCGTGCAGTTGCGAGGTTGTCCGTCCGTCCGTCCCTCTCGTGCGGTTCGTCCTTGTGCTCCAGATGCAGCACCTCCGAGGTATCCACACGTACGGGGAGGAAGCGTCACGCCTCCGGACTGCTAGGTCCGTGAGGTGCAACAGGGCGTGGGCGTGGGAGCGGCGGCGGCTGCCAAATGGCATGGATTCCCTAGCCCCGTCGCCCACCCCTTGTATTTATAGGCGTCCTAATGAACTCCCGAGTTGGAGGCCCATTAGTGACCCTAAACCTTGTCTAATTCGGGTCCAACCCAAATTAGGATTCCAGCCCCTTAAGCGTGCGACCCTATGGGTTCACGTACGCATAGACATGGCCCGAGTACTCCTACTCGACCAATAGTTGACAGTGGCCTCTAGCAAGGCGTGTCAACTCCTATGCATACGCTAAGATCATATCAGACGAACCACCACAAACCACATACTTGTTATTCCCTTGCCTCACGATATTTGGATCAACTCTTAGGTTAACACTTAACCCAAGCACGGCCATGCATTTCTTGATCTAATCATTAGAGTGATCCAGTGATATCTCTCTCACATAGAGAGGAGCAAATTCCTTCTTGATTGTTTATGTCTCACAGCATGTTTCCCGACAAACCCGAAAACCACCTTTATAACTACCCTGTTACGGAGTAGCGTTTGATAGTCCCTGAATAGGTCGTTTCACATCTTGAATACATATAACAATCTCAGGTCTAAGGACATAACGTACATGATGTGAATAGAGATAATTACAATTTCTCATGTTGGGTCAGTCCAGCTCCATGTCACACAAGTGCCCACATTATTAGTTTGACATCTACATGTCTATGACTTGTGAAACATAGTCATCAACTAATACATGTGCTGATCTAATATTCATGTGTGTCCTCACACAAACTCCGATCAGGGACAACTTTAGAATAACCATACAAGTAAAAGAGTTTCACGAACAATTCACATAATTGCCAATCGATACAAGTTGTCTTTAATGGATATTCAATGAACCCATAATATATCATGGATACAATCACAATATCATCATCTCTATGATTACCTCTAGGGCATATTCCCAACACGGGCCGCACGGAGGCGTAATACCCTACTCCTGTGGGTTTTGCTATGTGGGCGATACGAATGTAGTTTTTGGGGTTACAAGAGCAGCCCAGCCTATGGCCGGAGCTGAGGAAGACGAACAGTTGCCAGCCTTTTTGCTAGAGAACCCTCTGTGTTTGCTAATGCTGAAGCCCCCTTTTTTGTAGGCTTGGATCCTCCCTTTCTCGATCAAAGGGGGGTCCCCCGTGCCCAGCCTCTGGAGAGAGATTTTAGGTATGCTATGTCTTGTCATGGACATCCGCGCTCCGGCCGTCTGCTGAGCCGCCCTAGAGGCGCGTCTCATCGTCGCCCAGCTGTCGGTAGCTACGGGGGCTAGGCCGTGAAGATGCCGTCGGCTTAGCGCGTCACGGTCGTCGCCTCCCTTGTCAGCCGCGGGCGGCTAGACGTCGCCTCCCTCGCCAGCTGCAGGCAGCCAGACAGTGACGATGCTGTCGGCTTGGCCCGTCTCGTCCTCTGCCAGGCCGTGGAAAACCGGAGCCCTTTGTCTGTATTGGGAGCCGGCCGACAGGGGGTCATTATGACGGCGCATGCACGTCCAGCCAGGAGACAGGCGGGAGGCGCACCGTCGCTTCTCCATTAATGCGGGTAGTTGGGAGCTGGTCCGCTCAAGCCGGCCTCGTGCCCCGGGGCGGAGAGCTCATCGGGCCCTCCGCGCGCACGGGACACCGAGACCCCGGGTCCCGTGCCCGGGGGCTGGCACCCGGGGATGGCGCTTCCGGGCCCGGGCGACGCCCAGGCCCCAAGCACTTTAACGGGATAACTCCTAATAGCCCGCCGCCACTTGTGCAGAAAATGGGCCCTGGGGGAGCTGATGTGGGGGAAGATCCACGTGTCTCTAGAGAATGTGGGACCCCATTCCTGTTTCGCCGACAATGGCCCCTGGGCCTGTTGCTCGACCGGGACTTAATCCGGGCAGGAACAGGACCATGTCTCGGGGAAACGAAAAGACGCGGGTCCCACCGGGTTTAGCAGGAAACGAGACGAGGCCGCCATAACTGCCCAGGATGGGACGAGGCGAGAGGTGAGTCTCCACTTTCGGCCCGCCAATCGAGGGCCGTAATGGTGGACTTGAAGCGGCGCTCCACGGGTTCTCCGAGGCTATAAGCAACAGCGGGCAGCGACTGGCTTCCCCCATCGCCTAGTTAGAACCACCGCCGCTCCTGTTGCTCTTTGCGTCCAGAGCCCAAGTCCCCCGTTCGCACGCACTTCTCTTCGCTTTCCTCTCCCTTCAACCACTCTCGCCGCTGCATTCGTGATGCCACGCGCCGGTCGCGGGGTAAGGCCACTGGACGGCGGGGCGATCCCGCCGTCGCGCGTGGATGACGACGCCGGGGCGGAGCGGGTGAAGAGGATGATGCCGGCCGCTACACGATGGAGGGCGGCGACCGAGGTGCGCCCCGGCGAGTCGAAGCCGACGCCGAAGGGGCCCAATGAAGCAGTGTACTTCGTTGATTACGCAGTCGGCGGGTTAGTCCTGCCATTCTCTGACTTCTTCTTCCAGGTGCTGGAGACGTATCAGGTGCAGATGCTGCATTTGACCCCCAATGCCGTGATGGTGCTGGGGGTTTTCGCACACTTGTGCGAGATGTTTGTAGGCATCATGCCTTCGGTGGACCTTTTCCGGCGCTACTTCACCATGAAGAGTGCGCCGAAGAACAAGGCCACCGACCTATCGGAGCGGGTAGGTTGTGTGTACTTCCACAGCTGCCCTGGCGTCGAGTTTATCCCGATGGCGATGAAAAACAAATGGGATTTTTGGCGCCAGAACTGGGTCTACGTCGGTGTCGATGCCAACGACCGGCTCTGGCTCCCGACCGAGGCGGCCCAGAAGGTGAATGTGGCGCCTCCCGACTAGGTGGAAGGCCACCATGTGCATAAGGCACCCGATCCCAGGATCAGTAGTCGGGTACGCACAACAATGATACAACACAGAGTTACAATAATACATAACAGAGTACTTACATATACGTACAAGGAGATCCATCCAGGACAGACCCGGGATGGGCAAAAATAATCAACTGGTAAACTAGCGAAACAGCAGAGCAGGGCGGAAGCTGGACAAAAACTACTCCACAGGCTCGGTTGGGAACTAGGCTCGAAACCTTCAGAGGTCTTCGTAGTCGGCCTGGTCTTGGAGGAACTCGGCAGCAGTCGGATCTTCGTCTTCCACTCCAAAACCTACTATACATATATATGAACAAGGTGAGTACTTTCGTACTCAGCAAGCCGGGAATGATGCCATGTTGGTTAGACAAGAAGAGCTAAGGGTTTCATTTGCGAAAGACTGCCTTATTAAACTCTTTTCTTTGCAAACACTAGTGAGTTCCAAATTTTAGTTGGCGGACAGAGGCTCACGCCTCCATCCAATCCGCAAGTTGCTTTTCAACAACTCACCACTTAAAGAATCAAGCATAATCATACGTGTTCTTATTATCTTTTACTTTGCATTTGTTGGTCCTTTATCTCCCGAGTAGCTACAACCACTCGTTGACCCTGAGACTCGGCTACAACCAAATCTCAGCTGTGGCACTTGATGCCCGCTACACTGGCTACAACCAGCTAGCTAGTCGGCCGCCCTGGCTACAACCCGGGGGCTCATCATCGCTGCCCTGGCTACAACCCGGGAGCATGATCATGGCACTAAATGCCCGCTAGGCTGGCTACAACCAGCTAGCTAAGTCGCCGCCTTGGCTACAACCCGGGGGCTCGAACGATGCTGGCCTGGCTACAACCCGGGAGCATGTTCATGGCACTAAATGCCCGCTAGGCTGGCTACAACCAGCTAGCTAATCGGCTTCCCTGGCTACAACCCGGGAGCCTGATCAATCTGCTGCCCTGGCTACAACCCGGGAGCACGATCAATCCGTCTTCTGGCTACAACCCGAAGACATCTGTACAACTGCCACCCTGGCTACAACCCGGGGGCTTAAGCTTGCTGCCCTGGCTACAACCCGGGAGCATGATCTTCATCCTGATTACTTTTCATACACTTGTTTATGGTGCTTAACACCCCGGACCACATAGATCCGTTTCTGGCCACACAGGCCTTCCGTTTGCTTACTCGGCAAACTCAGGTCACGGTTCCCTTTCCATCAAATACTTTTCACAATTCACTGACAAACAAAACTACGCCATGGGAATCGATCCTTAATGATAATACATAGCCAAGCCACACAGGCACTGTCTCTGTACATCAAGATTTTCACAAATCTTTCCTTTATTTCACAAAACGCGCCGATACACAAGGTATCGGGTTTTCCAAACTGTTTAGTAAAACCCATCATTTTTCCCAACGACAAACAACGTTGCAGAGCTAAGCCATTTTACTCGGCATCGTATCCTCAGATAGGATGCTAGCGTGCCATTTGTGGGGCTCTTCAAGGGGAAATATAACAACATCCTACCAAATAAGTGCTACTACTGGGCGGGTCCATCGGTTGCGCTTGCATAACCGAGGCCAACAGTTTAAAAAGGTGTAACTAAGCATGCGTATATTTTTCCAAACAACATAGTTTTGCATATATGGGAAACAATATGATCAAAGAGGCTTGCCTTGTTCCAAGGAGGGGTCTTCTTCGGCGAAGGTGGCTTCGGGATCGTCCACCGGTTCAGGTTCTGAACAAGCAGAAAGAAACACTGATAAGCAGGAGAAGTAAAACACCAAGAAAAGGGACCAAGAAGTAGTCGGCTGCAGAAAAGGGGGCAGTCGGCTGAACCAGGCTTGCGAACCAGGCGACAGAGCTCCAAAGCTTGAGAGGATGAAAACTTAGCAGAGCTGGAGCTGGCCGGTTTGCAAAAACAAAGGAAGAAGGGGGGGCACGGTTGGCCATATATATATATATATATAGCCGACGTGCAAGGTTGAGGCACGGTGGAGCTGGGCAACGGGTGGAGCAAGGAAGTCAAGATGAACTGACAGGGATATGACAGGAAGTGACTTTGGAGTCCAACTGGTCAGAGGAGTTGGCAGGCACTGTAGCTGCGATGAGACATTAAGGTCAAGGCTAGGACAGGTTGGAGAAATCCCACTGACCGGGCTTCGGACTGACCACTGGTCCAAGCGATACTGCGGTTAGGTGAAGATTGATTCTTCACTACTTCGGTAGTCGGCGTCCAACGGGTGGGTGCAACTCGGGGGACAAAGAAGCAACAGGTCTCAACAAGGTAGTCGGCCACATCACCGTGCTCACTCGGCAGCAAAGAGGTCCGAGTAAGACAAGGATAAGGGCAGGGTACAAGGACTGAGTAGCAACTCTACTCGGCACAAGAGAGAAGGTAGTCGGCTGGCCGGGGAGAGGGGAAAACGGAGGCACAGCTGACAGGATAGGAAAA
Source organism: Oryza meyeriana var. granulata (assembly GCA_003991445.1). Taxonomy (NCBI): domain Eukaryota; kingdom Viridiplantae; phylum Streptophyta; class Magnoliopsida; order Poales; family Poaceae; genus Oryza; species Oryza meyeriana. Next base: position 269,137 of record RYFJ01000621.1, on the reverse strand, counting down.
GATTAAGATCCAGAAAACCAGTTACGACAGGGAAAAGGAAAGCGGGTCGTTACAGTGAAGAGCTGGACCGAGTCACCGCCGGAAGACGCGCGGTTAGCGCCAGTGTTGGCGCGCATCGCTAGCCTAGTGACGGCTGGGTTGAATGCGTATATGGTCGTTGGTGATTTCCTCAGCTGGCGACTGGCGCCGCTCAACAGGAGGTCCCGGGCCTGTTGGCTATATACCGGGTCCAAGGACATCACCAGGACCCACCCCGACGACCTGAGCAAGGTGGCGATGGGTTTGCTAATGGCGTCGGCGCTGGAAGGAGGGGGCGCGGCGGACTGTGCGCTCCCGGACGGCGTGACGCCGCTTTGCAGTAACCGCGGGCGGGCGAGGATCCAGAAGGATCTCCCGCGATTCGACGCCGCGGGCATCGTTGTCTCGCAGGTTACCCCAAAGGTCGTCGAGGTACTCGACGCCTCGGAGGGAGAAGATGTGCCGGTCGGAGTGCCGATATTGTCGAAGAAGGAGGGGAAGCGACCGGCGGGGCCCGATCTAGGAATCACGGCGACCAAAAAGGTGAAGATCGTTGCCCCGGCGGCCGTCGTCCCGGCCACTACCTCTCCGAGCCGCACGGACCCCGGGAGGACCGGGACTACTATGGCGGCCACTGCTTGTGTGGCGCCAGCAAGCGTCGCTCGGGTCCTGTCCCCAGAGCCAGGGGCGGCGACCCCAGCCTCCGGGACCGGGCCAAAGGTGGTCCTAGGCGTGGGGGGCAACGAGGCCCCCACGGGCTCGGGGGGCGACAGTGAGCTGGCGTCGGAAGCGCCAGAAGCTCCGGCTAGCCTCGCCGTCCTGGGCGCGCCACTTAGGAAGACAAGATTCCGCGGCGGCAGCTGGCCACTCTTGAGTCCCAAGCCGTGGAGCTTCAAAGGGCCCCCAGCTGGGTAAGCGCTTCGACCCCACTCGGTTCTTCTCGCTAGCACATTTCCTCTTGTGTTTCTCGACCTAGCTCTTACCTGTCTGGTTTCGGCCTTTATAGGAAGAGCCAGGGGCCGACGGCGGCGCCGTCAGCCCCAGCCGTAGGCGGTACTGGGGGCGCGCCGGTGGCGCTGCTGCGTTCCGCCACACCCCCGCCATTGCCGAGTGTGGTGGCGAGTATGGGGGCCGCGGCGGCCATGCCAGGGCGGGCCCCCGTGGAGCCGACTGAAGTCCTTGTTGCGGAGGGAGAAGGGGATGTCGGGGCCCAGCCGTCTCCCGCAAGGGGGGAGCGAGCCCTGGTCCTTTTTGCTGCCCAGCGACCGGGCGCGGCGTGTGGACGCAAGACGTTGCACACCGCGCTGGGGCAGCTAGTGATCGCCGCCGGTGAAGTACAGGTGGCGGCCCGTCGGGAGCAGCGCGAGTCCGCCCGGGTCCGGGCGGAACTCGAGAGCGGGCGAGCAGCGATCGCAGTGGCGACGGAGGGGCTCACCGCCCGTATGGTCGCTACTGAAATCTTCGTGACGACCCGCCGGCAGGGGGTCGAGGCGGCGGAGGAGCGCATCGCCCAACTGGGGGCCGCCGCCAAGCTTGCCGCAGACGAGGCCTCCCATGCCCGGTCCGAGATGGAGGCGCGGGAGAAGGAGATGTCCTCCCGGGAGGGCCGCCTCCGGGGCAAGGAGGCCGGTCTCGTGGCCCGGGAGCGTGGGATCAGCGCGTGAGAGGAAGCCGCGGTGATCAGCGAGGAGGCCGCCAAGCTTTCCAGCGCCATGGCCCAGGACGGCATGAGCCGCCTCCTGAGCAAGGAGAAGAGGCTGGTGTCCTGGGAAGAAGACCTCGAAAAGCGAGAGGCCGACCACCGGCGCGAGCAAGAGCAGGCGAAGATGCTGGGCGCCGATGTAGACGCCGAAGCCGAGGCTCTCGGAATGCGAGAGGCGCTCCTAGAGGAGAAAGAGAACTCCCTGGCTTGGCGGGAGGCGGCGGTGAAGGCTGCCGAGGCCCAGCAGGCGGAGATGGAGGCCTCCCGGGAACGCGCAGTCGGCTTCGAGGCCATGGCGCGCGGGGCCGCCGAGCGGGCCCCGTCAAGCGGCTCCCCGTCATCGGGAAGCGCGGCCAGCTCAGTCGAGAAGCTGGCCAGGGCGAAGAAACGGCTGAGATTGGCGCAAAATAGCCTCGCCCTCCGGAAGGACCTCGACAGCGAGATCACGGCCTGCCTGGGGCGGTATAGCTTTGAGGTCCGGGGGTGTCTCAAGCGCATCGGCCTCCGGGCACCTCCGCGGAAGTCCGGGGGGCCAACCGGGGTCGGTCAGGAGCTGGTGGAGCTCGGCGACTTGCTGGACACACTGGACTTGATCCCCCGGCGAATCCATGAGGTCCTGGAGAAGGAAGGAACAGAGCTCGCGACGCGGGTGGCGGAGTATGTCCTCGGGTGCTACCGGGCGCGGGACGCGGAGTTCTCCCTGGCCCCGGTGCTGGAGGGATTCCCCACCGAAAGGGAAGAAGAGGCTCGGAAGGCGGTGGCTGAGACCGCTACGACAGTGGCCAGGTTCTTCGACCGGGGGGAGCGCCTCGAGGATCCGGGGACCGACGAATCCGACCAAGAGGCCGGGCCCCTTCTAACGCCTCCCGGGGTCCTGCCCGAGGACGATGAGTGATCTCTCCCTGCGCGACGAAGTCTTCGGTCCTCCGTACGTGCTCGCGCTTTGACTTCACCTACCTTGTACAAAGAAAGACGTTCGTATGTGTATATAACTATGTTCGCGTTTTCGTACCTTTGCCTATTGTACTGGAAGTTGCTTATATTCGGGGCCCCGCGCCCCAGAGGCGCGGTGTTTGTAGTTGTCGCGGTGTTTTTCTTCTTCTTTCCGATTCTTGGGCCCGGGAACGCCGAGTACCCGGCGCTGTCCGGCTTAGAGCGCCAGCGGCCGTGAACGGCCGTAGCGCCTAAGTCTTTCCTCCGTGGCCTGGGGTAACCACCTGCCCCGGGAGCCCGGTCCCGGAGGGCAGCGAACGTAACAGTCGCTCGGCCTGGGGACCGGCCCGGGAACTCGGTCCAGGGAGACGCGAGGAACTAGGCGCGGGTCCCGCGGAGCAGTAAAGTCCGTATGTTCGATCCCCTCCGTCTTCCGGTTCCGGGGGACCTCCGGCCCCCTAGGTGCCGTTGGCCTAGGGAGGGCAGCGAGGCCACGTCAACAGGCTCGACCGTGCCCGGGGTCGCCAGGCAGCGACGCACCCGGCGCCTTGGCGGTGGTTGGATCGTGGCTGGCCAGGCCGGGCACCACAGCCCGCCCCAGGGATCTAAGCTGGCCCGAGACCCCGGGGCATCGACAGTGTCCGGGGCGCAGTCCAGGACCCGACCGTTAGGCCTTAGCAACTGGGGCAGCACTAACCAAGCGACCCATGCCCACGGTCCAGTCCCGGGAACGCCTCGGGCCCGGGGTCCAAGGGACGTTCCCGTTCCTGGGGCTCGTTACCGGGGCGTTGACCCGAGCACCCCTCTTCAGCCCGTCGGGGAAAGGTCTAATCTGCACACAGTGAACTGTGAGAGCATCTGGCTCGTTCCCTTGTCCACTCCATGCTACGAATCGTGGCGTCGATCATCTCCCGAACGCGCCCTCAGAGTCGCGACCGTGCGGAGGAAAAGATCACGCATAACCATTTCACCCCCTACCTCCGGAAAGAACCGACCCCGAAGCTAGCCAGCCAAGGCGCCAGAGCCGCCGGGACCCGGGGCGGCTCCCGGAGGGCGCCCTTAGGTCCCCGCGAGCTCGACAACGCCTTGGACCTAGCATGTCGGGATACGGTTACTCGTCGGTAGGGAACTGATGATAATGTGCAAACCCCAACCGTCGCACGGGCGCGGCCCGATTATGCCCCCAAGGGATGAGACAGCCGCGAGCGCAACACATGGAAACAGACAAAAGGGACGACACCGGGAAAGATATTAAAAAGCTATATACGAAGGCGAATACATATGGTGGCCCCCGGCCAGCGCCGAGATTGGAAGAAAATCGGCGCTGGCCCGAGCATCCCGTAACTTACAAGATATGCTTATGGATAAAATTTGCGAAGATGTTCGATATTCCAGGGATTGGGAAGCGGGGTCCCGTCTTCTTGGCCTAGTCTTACCGAGCCCGGTCGGGAGGCACCGATGACCAGGAAGGGGCCTTCCCACATGGGGGAAAGTTTATTCTTTCCGGCACGTGTGAGGACACGGCGGAGAACTAAGTCCCTGACCTTGAGTGATCGGGCCCGAACCTTACGCTGGTGGTAGCGCTTGAGGCTCTGCTGATAACGAGCGACGCGGAGCGAGGCGCGCCGCCTTCGTTCCTCGAGGAAGTCGAGGTTGTCGAGTTGCATGTTGTCGTGGTCGACGTCATCGCTGTAGCGCAGTACCCGGGGGGAGCCGAAGGTTAGCTCTGATGGCAGGATGGCTTCGGCCCCGTACACCAGGAAGAATGGGGTCTCCCCCGTCGCCCGGCTTGGTGTGGTACGATTCGCCCACAGGACCGCCGGGAGCTCGTCGATCCACTTGATGCCATGCTTTTTGAGGTCGTTATAGGACCTTGTTTTGAGGCCCCGTAGGATCTCCGCGTTCGCCCGCTCAGCCTGCCCATTGCTCGCAGGGTGGGCAGGGGAGGCGAAGCAGAGCCTGATGCCGACGTCGGAGCAGTACTCGCAGAAGAGATCGCTCGTGAACTGCGTGCCGTTGTCGGTGATGATGTGGTTGGGGACTCCGAAGCGGCTGGTGATTCCCCGGATGAATTTGAGAGCTGAGTGCTTGTCGATGTCGACTACGGGGAACGCCTCCAGCCACTTTGTGAACTTGTCGATGGCGACATACAGATGCCGATAACCCCCGACTGCCCGGGGGAAGGGGCCGAGGATATCGAGTCCCCAGACCGCGAAGGGCCAGGACAGGGGATCACCTGGAGTGCTTGCGCCGGCTGGTGGCTCTGTTTGGCATGAAACTGGCACGCGCGGCAGCGCTGGACGAGGTCGAATGCGTCCTGCAAAGCCATGGGCCAATAAAATCCCTGCCAGAAAGCCTTACCGACCAGGGATCGAAATGCGGCGTGACTGCCACACTCCCCTTCGTGGATGTCGGCGAGGATCCCGATGCCTGAGTCGCGCGGAATGCACTTGAGCAGGACGCCGTTGGCGCCACGCTGGTAGAGGTCCCCTTCTGCCATGACGTAGCGCTTAGATGAGTGAGCGATCCTTTCGGCTTCCGCATCGTCCTCGGGGAGATGCGCTCGGAGAAGATATGCCCGGATTTCGTGCATCTAGGAAGGCGCGCTAGATCCGGCCGCAAGGGGCAAGTTCTGGGGCCGGGGGCGCGTGTCTGGCTCGGACCCGGGCTCCAGGGCGGTCCCCAAGATCCCGGGGCGCGCCGAGGGATCCTCGAGAGTTTCCTGAAAAACCCCCGAGGGAACGGGCGCCCGCGAGGAAGCCAGCCTTGAGAGCTCGTCGGCGGCGAGGTTTCGACTGTGAGGGACGTGGCGAAGCCTGAGGTTGTCAAAACGGCGCTCGAGCCTCCGCACTTCATCCACATACGCGGCCAATTGGGGGTCCAGAGTCTGGTACTCCCTGGATACCTGGTTGATGACGAGCTTGGAGTCGCCTTGCACGCACAACCGTCGCACCCCGAGGGCGATCCCTGCCCGGAGGCCGGTGAGAAGGCCCTCGTATTCGGCCATGTTGTTGGTGGCCCCGAAGTCGAGGTGGACGACGAAGCGGAACTTGTCCCCGGCAGGAGATACGAGGATGACCCCGGCCCCGGCGCTGGGACGAAAAGCCTGTCTGGCGCAGGAGCCGTCGAAGTTCATTATCCAGTGGAGGCACAGATCGGGCGACAGCTCGGGGGCCGGGAGTCCGGCGTCCAGCACAGGATCCGGCTCGGGCCCCGGCGTCCACTCCGCCAGAAAATCCACCAGGACTTGGCTTTTGATGGCGTGGCGCGCTTGGAAATGGAGGTCAAACTCAGCGAGCTCGACCGCCCACTTAGCAACACGGCCCGTTCCCTCCCAGTTATGCAATATCTGCCCGAGGGGGAAGGATGTGACCACGGATACCTTGTGCGCCTGGAAGTAGTGGCGAAGTTTTCTGGACGCGATGAGAACTGTATAGAGCATCTGTTGCGCCTGGGGATAGCGCGATTTGGCGTCACGGAGTACCTCGCTGACGAAGTACACCGGCTTCTGCTGCGTGTTTCCCGACAGGGGCCGGGGGTCTAGGCTCAGCTCCCCCGGGAGGGAGCAAGCTCTCGCCTACGGGAACGGGTATGGACCTGGGACCCTGGGGCCCCAGGTGGAATGTGGTTGGTATGTTCCCGGGGCCCGGGGGCCCGGGATGGGATGTGGAATGTATCGGGACGACTTCCCCAGCCCCGCTCTCGCTGAGACGACGCTGTCCAGGTAATCGTGCCCCAACTGGCTGTGAAAATGTTGGGATTGTCCCGGGCGCCGCGTCCCCGGGCTCGCGCTCGCCTTGGCGAGGCTGCCCAGGTTCGGGCTCCGTGGTGGCTGGCCCGGGAGATGAATCCCGGGTCGCGCGCCTGCCTGGCAAGGGGCGCTTGACGATGAGCGCCGCGCTCACCACCTGCGGGGTTGCCGCGATGTAGAGCAACAAAGGCTCGTCTGGTGCCGGTGCCACGAGGACAGGGGGTGTAGTCAGGTACCTCTTGAGCTCGTCAAGGGCTTGATCGGCCTCATCCGTCCAGGTGAACTGCCCGGATTTCTTGAGAAGCTTGAATAGGGGGAGGGCACGCTCCCCAAGCCTGGAGATGAAGCGACCTAGTGCGGCCACGCACCCGGTCAGCTTCTGGGCCTCCCGGAGCCTCGTCGGGGGGCGCATGCGGTCAATCGCCGCTATCTTCTCCGGGTTCGCCTCAATGCCGCGGCTGGACATGAGGAACCCGAGGAGCTTGCCGGCCGGGACCCCAAAGACGCACTTGTCTGGGTTCAGCTTCATCCTCGTGCATCGAAGGTTGCTGAACGTCTCGGCCAAGTCGTGGAGCAGAGTGGCGCGGTCGTGTGACTTCAGCACCAAATCATCGACGTAGGCCTCCATATTACGACCTAGCTGTGATTCAAATGTTACACGGACAGCACGCTGGAAAGTCGAACAAGCATTCTTTAACCCAAAAGGCATGCAAACATAACAATAAGCCCCCTGAGGGGTAATGAAAGAAGTTTTTTCCTCGTCCTCCTCCGCCATCCTGATTTGATGATAACCAGAGTAGGCATCTAGAAAACACAAAAGGTCGCACCCCGCAGTGGAGTCGACTATCTGGTCTATGCGAGGCAGAGGGAATGGATCTTTGGGGCAAGCCTTATTGAGGTCTGTGTAGTCTATGCACATGCGCAGCTTTCCGTTGGACTTGGGGACGACGACTGGGTTGGCCAGCCACTCCGGGTGGACGACCTCGCGGATGAAGCCGGCAGCGAGAAGCTTGTTGATCTCCTCGCGGATAAAGGCTTGGCGCTCCGGGGCCTGCCGTCGTACCTTCTACCGCACCGGGCGCGAGCCCGCACGGACGGCTAAGCGATGCTCAATCACCCCCTTGGGGACCCTGGGCATATCCGACGGTTGCCAGGCGAAGACGTCGGAGTTTACCCAAAGGAAGGCGATGAGCGCGCTTTCCTATTTGCTGTCCAGCAAACCGCTGATCTTGACGGTCCGGGACCGGTCATCGTCGAGGGCGACCTCCTTGGCCAGCTCCGCGTCGGTGGCTACGATGCGCGGCTTGGGGGCGCGGAGCAGCGAGGGCCCCGCGTCACCCGCCGCGTCGGGGGCCGCTGGGGCGATGTTGGCCGCACGCTGCTCGGCGCACGAGAGGGCGGCCTTCACGTCCCCGAGGACTGAGATCGGGCCCGAGGGGCCCGGAAGCTTCATGGTTAGGTACGCGTAGTGCGTAACCGCCATGAACTTCACCAACGCGGGGCGTCCGAGGACCGCGTTGTAGGGAAGGTTGCACTCGGCGACGTCGAAGACGATGCGCTCGGTGCGGAAGTTGCTGCGGTCACCGAAGGTGACGGGCAATGAGACCTGGCCGAGAGGCCAAGTGAGGCCCTTCGTAATCCCAATGATGGGCAACGAGGGCGCAAGGCTCGTCCCCGGGGCCTTGATCTTCGTAATCCCAAGGATATTGAGGGCGGCGCCCCCGTCGACAAGGACGCGGCCCACCTTGACGTTGCATATGGTGGGGGAGACAGCCAAGGCGAGCTACCCCTCACCGGGTACCCGGGCCGGATGGTCCGCGGGGCCGAAGGTGATCGGGGTGTCCGACCATTTCAGCCTCCGGGACCTCTCGGGGCCTGGGGTCACAGCCAAGAGCTCGCGCTTCATGGCCTTGAAGCCACGGCGCGAGGAGTGAGCGTGCGCCCCACCGTCGAGGGTGGCAAGGACATTCTCGGGTTCTTGGAACTCGAGAGGCTGCTCCGACTCGGGAGCGGGCTTGGCTTGCTGCCGCTCCTACTGGAACTTCTTGGTGCGCTCGGCCAAGTTATGGACGGCGCGGCACTCGGTGAGGTCGTGACGATCCGTCTCATGGATGGAGCACCACTTCCGGCCCACAGCTGGTGGCGGCGGGGCAGGTGTGGCTTTCTGCCGCTTGCCGCCGTTGCTGTCTCGGCGGGCGACATCGCCCTGGGGGCGGCCGGTTGCCGCCAAAGCGAAGTTCTCGATGACCTCCTTGCCCTTCTGGCGCTTCCTTCTGTCCCGCCGCAACGCGGAACGCAAGGATTCGCCGCCCTCTCCGGGGCCCTGGTCGGGGGCCTCGGGGCGTGGCTTGTTCCATGCCCGGGCCTCCTCCTTGCGGGCGCAGTGGTCGGCGAGATTGAACAGCTCGACCGCGGTTTGGACGTTGCGGGTGCCCAACTTCTTGAGCATGCGCTGGTCGCGCATGCCCGAGCGGAATGCGTGGATAACCGCGTGGGGGGCGATGTGAGGGATTGTGTTGCGAACCTGGCTGAAGCGCTGCAAAAAGTGCCTCAGCGCCTTGTCCCTGCCCTGACGTAGGGCGTGCAGGTCCGCCTCGGTCCCAGGGCGTGGGAAGGTGCCCTGGAAGTTTGCAACGAATTGGTGGCAGAGACTCTCCCAAGAGTAGATCGACCCCTCGGGGAGGTTCATCATCCAGGAGCGAGCCTGGGCCTTGAGGGCGACGGGGAAGTAATTCGCCATCACCTTCTCATCGCCACTAGCTGCCTGGATGACGGTGGTGTAAATCTGTAAGAACTCCAAGGGGTCGACGGAGCCATCATATTTCTCCGGCAAGCTGGGCCGGAACTTAGCCGGCCAGCGCACCTGCCGGAGGCCTGGGGAGAGCGCCAGGCAACCCGAGCAGCCGTACTGGGCGGGCTCGGGCAATGGATGACGGTTTCCCATTAGTGGATTGGAGCTGGAGGCCTGGGCCTCGGAATGCCTGGCGGCGTCCGTGCGCCACTCGCGCTGGCGCTCCATTGTGACCCGGGCGTCCTCGTGGGCCCGTGCCCGGTTCAGCTGGTTACGGAGGTCGCCCGCGCCCTGGGCTTGATTCTAGTTCGGGGCGGTAGGCCCGCTCGTGCTAGAAGTTGCGCGGTCGGAGGTCCCAGCACTTGCATGGCCGTTGGCGGCGACCCGGAGATGGGCCGTGCCTACCAGGTCGGTGATCTCGCTAATCCACCGCCGCTCCCGGCCTCCGCCCCCGGCAAATGCCGGGGGGTGGCGCAGGAGAGCTTCTGCCGCCAAGAGGGCCTCCTGCGGCGTCACCGAATGAAAGTTGAGGCCGCGACATGCCGTAGGGCGGTGCGTCTGTTCGCGCCTCATGGATGAGGCGGCGGCAGACCCGGCGGGGCACTTGCCGGCCCCCTCCGCGAGGAAAGGGGCCGAGGCCGCACTACCAGGCCGCCGCGGGGAGCGCTTTGCCCGCCGGGTACGCGCCGTGCGCCCCCAGGAAGGTGAAGAGGGAGAAAGTGGCGGGCTTGCCACAGGGCTAACATTGCCCGGCAGGGTGTAGCCGCCGGACTCCTCATTGGAGTCCCGCGGACGATGGCCTCCAGCCATGAAGGGCGTCGGTGTCGGGGACGCCGGTGTTCCGCCTAAGAAAGAAAACTCCCCCTACCTGGCGCGCCAACTGTCGGAGGATAAGACTCCAACGGCAGGAAGTCAGGAGACCCCCCTTTGAGATTCGGCCAGGGGAGTAGTTCTCAGGCGAATGCAGCGTCCGGTGGATGATAGATGGTTCGAGGAAGAAGATGGCAGACAGGGAAGACAGGAGGAAGTATACAGGTTCGGGCCGCACGGAGGCGTAATACCCTACTCCTGTGGGTTTTGCTATGTGGGCGATACTAATGTAGTTTTTGGGGTTACAAGAGCAGCCCAGCCTACGGCCGAAGCTGAGGAAGACGAACAGTAGCCAGCCTTTTTGCTAGAGAACCCTCTGTGTTTGCTAATGCTGAAGCCCCCTTTTTTGTAGGCTTGGATCCTCCCTTTCTCGATCAAAGGGGGGTCCCCCGTGCCCAGCCTCTGGAGAGAGATTTTAGGTATGCTATGTCTTGTCATGGACATCCGCGCTCTGGCCGTCTGCTGAGCCGCCCTGGAGGCGCGTCTCATCGTCGCCCAGCTGTCGGTAGCTACGGGGGCTAGGCCGTGAAGATGCCGTCGGCTTAGCGCGTCACGGTCGTCGCCTCCCTTGTCAGCCACGGGCGGCTAGACGTCGCCTCCCTCACCAGCTGTGGGCGGCCAGACAGTGACGATGCTGTCGGCTTGGCCCGTCTCGTCCTCTGCTAGGCCGTGGAAAACCGGAGCCCTCTGTCTGTATTGGGAGCCGGCCGACAGGGGGTCATTATGACGGCGCACGCACGTCCAGCCGGGAGACAGGCGGGAGGCGCACCGTCGCTTCTCCATTAATGCGGGTAGTTGGGAGCTGGTCCGCTCAAGCCGGCCTCGTGCCCCGGGGCGGAGAGCTCATCGGGCCCTCCGCGCGCACGGGACACCGAGACCCCGGGTCCCGTGCCCAGGGGCGGTACCCGGGGATGGCGCTTTCAGGCCCGGGCGACGCCCAGGCCCCAAGCACTTTAACGGGATAACTCCTAATAGCCCGCCGCCACTTGTGCAGAAAATGGGCCCTGGGGGAGCTGATGTGGGGGAAGATCCATGTGTCTCCAGAGAATGTGGGACCCCCATTCCTGTTTCGCCGACATACGTGTTCAGAGACAACTCTTTTTCCCGGTGTTCGGCTCGGACTCGGCCTTGAGCCAGCCGAGATCGGGCTAGGGGAGGAGGAGATCGTCAATCTCCCATTCAGACTTGGCAATGTCACGGATATCTTCAATTTAAGCTCGATGCGGCAGAACCAATCCCCTGGAATTCGACTCGAATATGGCCTAGAGCCTCTCGAGATCGGGTCTAGGAAGGTTGGAGTTGTGATCATCCCTCTGAATTACTCCGAGTCCGACTCCCAGTCGGACAACAGTTCGGGAAATTTTTCTCCACCACTGGAAGTGTTCATGGAATGAAAGGGATCAACCCCTAGGCAAGACACATGCCGACTATGTGACCAGCAAGAGGAGGAAGCTCGCCGACTACGTGAGCAACAGGAGGATGATGCGCGACGCCTGCAAGCCGAGCGCGACTCCCATAATGACAACTTGCGCAAGGCTGGGCGGACTTCCCAACAAGAGATCGTCCAAACCCCAGTGGGCGACCATGACGTCTTCGTGACCCACAGCAGAACGTTGTGGCCACTGCCATGCTGTTAGACACCTTGCAGTTTGGGCCCGATCACTAGGCCATCCTAACCATTGCAAGGATCAAGGCGATGATCACCGCGACAGCATGTCAACAACAACAACATTCTGGAGACACACTCATACCATCAAAGAAAATGGCTTCAGATGCAGCAACTTCATCTGCCCCAACATGTCGCTGAGCAGCTGGTTCTAGTCAGCACCACTCGAAGTCCCGTCACACATCACTCAGTAACCATAACAACGATCAACGGTGACACCATCATGATGAATGCCGGGATAACCACGATGCCCGGGGATGACTACAACGGGATCTTTGCCACAACATCAACACCCGGTGCCGCGAACGTGAGGAGGACGAACACCGCTGACTCAAAGACGAGCATGAGCGCTTCGGCCTCCATCACGAGCGGTTTCATCGTTGCAGCCGGAGTCAGAGCCCTCACCTAGATGAAGGAATTCCAACGTTCACCCACGAGCTGCGACAGGTCGATTGGCCCTCCGGTTTCAAGTCGATTGGAATAGAGAAGTATGATGGCAAGACCAACCCAGAGTCCTGGCTCACTGTGTATACTTTGGCAATCCGCGCGGCTAGAGGCGACCACTTGGCCATGGCTAACTATCTGCCGGTCGCCTTAGCCGACTCAACAAGAACATGGTTGACGGGGCTTCCCAGGCGGTCAATTGGCTCCTGGGGGAAACTCCGTGAACGCTTCATCGTGAACTTACAAGGAACTTATGAGAGGCCGTCATCCTAGTACGACTTGTACCAATGCCACCAAAGAAAGAACGAGTCCCTCCGCGACTTCATCAAGCAGTTCTCCAAGAAGAGAAACTCAATGCCCAAAATCAAGGACGAGGTCGTTATCACTGCCTTCCGCAGGGGAGTAAAGGATAACCCATTCATCGCTAAGTTCACTCGGAAGCCGCCCAATTCTATCAAGCCTCTGTTCGACATGGCAAACAAATACACCAACTTAGCTGATGCTATCGCTGAGGCGCTCAACGACAAAAAGGAGCCTCAACAGAAGGAGCGAAAGGACACAGACAACGCGGCCCCGACTAAGGGTGGGAACCGCAAATGCAAGTTAGACAACGTCGTAGCGACTATCGAGCGCAATCGACTGCAACCCCCGAGGATGGACGACTACCAAAAGGTTATGAACGGGCCATGACCTTTCCACCCAAAGGGAAAACACGCGGCCAAAAATTGCTTCATGCTCAAGAAGTTTGCTTCCGAGCAGACATCAGCGTCCGACAAACAAAAAGAGAAAGATAAGCCGGACTCGGGTGCAGTCAACGACTATCAAGATCCCCAGGCTGAGCTCAATCACATACGAGTCCAAGCACAAACAGAAGCTAGCCACTCGAGAGGTGAACTCGGTCTCGTCAAACGCCCCCCAATATCTGCGCTGGTTAGAGATGGCGATCACATTCGACCACGCAAATCATCCTGACTGAGTAATGCACCCGGGACGATATCCACTCGTTCTTGACCCGGTCATCAGAAGCATTAAGTTGAAGAAGGTTCTCATCGATGGAGGAAGTGCACTGAACATCTTGTTCACCAAAACGCTCGACGAGATGAAGATACTTCAATCTGAGCTGCGGCCGAGTACAGCTCCCTTCCACGGGGTAATCCTCGGCCTTTCTTCAACTCCACTCAGACAGATCACTCTACCAGTAACTTTCGGCACGCGGGAAAATTTTCGCACGGACAACATCTGCTTCGAGGTCGCTGACTTCGAGACCGCGTATCATGCCATACTCGGACGGCCTGCTCTCGCCAAGTTCATGGCAGTACCGCACTATACATACATGATGCTCAAGATGCCAGGACAAGCAGGAGTACTCTCTCTGCACAGTGATGTTAAGCAAGCTTTCACCTGCGACAAGGAGAGTTGCGAGCTGGCCCAGTCCCACAAAGTGGTAGTCGGACAAAGCGATATCTGACTAGCTGCAACAACTACAAACGAGGATGACCAAGTCTCGGCAAAGAAAGCAGCCAAGTCGGGAATCTCAACGGATTCAGAAACAAAGAAGATCCCTCTGGACCCTTTCGACCTCACCAAGACTGCACTTGTCAGGACCGGACTCGTCCCCAAATAGGAAGACAAGCTCGTCATCTTCCTCCAAGCGAACAGGGACATATTTGCTTGGAAGCAATGGGCAGGTCCAGCGTGCAAACGGCATGCTCCTACAAGGTATTAAGACTAGAGTGTTTGACCGACTACAATCATAAGTAAGGCGGTGGGTGCAAGAGCTCCCATCCATTCTCTGGTCTCTAAGAACCACAGTTAGTCAGGCAACAGGGCAATCCCCTTTCTTCCTAGTCTATGGTGCCGAGGCCGTGTTGCCAACCGAGTTGGAGTTCGGCTCACCGTGAGTTTAGGCCCACTCAAAAGACAAGTCAAATGAAGGTTGATTGGTCGAGCTCGTGATGTGAACGTGATTGTCCCGATCTTTCAATGAGAGGGTAAGTCGATTGGATGGAGCGACGTTGGCGATCCAACTACAACCGTCCAGAGACGTTGTGCCTTAGCAATCGTTACACCAACTCTAGAGGCTGTTCACAATTTTGACAGATGCATGATCAGCCCAACCACGAGGGTAATTGTTCCTGTCAGCAATCGAGAACTAGCAAGAACAAGATGAACAAGCAACTCAATTTGTAAATAAAGATGAAGTTTAACTCAAAGAGAACAAATGGTGAGGTTCCGAAGACGAGCAAACCGGCGATCTAACAGATCACGGGATTACACGGTAAAGTAGCGACGCTAACTTTAATCTAATAAAATCTAATCTGTTTGTGGTGGCTCTAAAGGTATTAATAGGATTGAAGGATGACCACAGGGGTGTTGGGGTCATTCTCCAACCCTAGGACGCATCCCTAATGGACCCAACTTGATACATGGGCCTTCGGCCCAAAAATGGTGACGCAACACCTTAATAGAAAACCTCTTGTCACTAAAATGATGATTACGGATCATTTCGAGTAGATATCGGCATGAATCTAGATCCGTTGGAAATTAGACTTGATAAGCTTTCCGTGAAGTACTAGAACTCCCAAATCGGAGTTCATATGAAGTCGTGGCAGCCGTTGCAAGTTGGTGCTGTTCTACAGTCCGAATCTAGCCTGCGTGAATCCCTTTCCTTGTTGATCTCCACCCTTTCGTTGTTGATCTCCTCCATCATTCATGAGCAACAACAACATGCGTGGATCTCCATGGTCTACATAAGTTGGAGACAAACTTTGAAACGAACTCACCTGATAATTAAGCTGATGTGCACGAGCGCGCGTAAGAGGCGGCGTAGGTGTGGACGTATCGATGGTGTTGATGTTCTCATCATACCCCCCAACTTGCATTTGAGTTGTCCTCGACTCAAGCTCATCTACTTCGCCCCAATATGGCTTCAAATGGTTGGGTAGGGAAGCTCCGGGAATCAGATCAATTTGATGCTCAACCCTACGCATCGGTGGCAGCCCCGGCAGTAGCTCCTTTGGGAAAACATCCTCATACTACTGCAAAAGGTTAGTGACTACAGGAGGAAAAGAGAAGGGTATATCCTCAAATGAAAATAAAGCCTCCTTGCATACCAAAGCATGGCAAACATCATTACTTGTATCCAAATTGATAATATCAGATTTAGTAGCGAACAAAAAAACACCTTTCATTTTAATCACATTATACTTGTCATGTTCAGATTTAGATTCTTTCTTCTTGTGTTGCTCAAGTTCCTTTGCTACAATCTGATTTTCACTTTTAACATGCCCCTGATTTTTCTCTTTATTAGCTCTAGCAACCTCATCCTTCAAAATAGCTTCAGGAGACATAGGATGTAACACAATTTTCTTTTCATTATGCATAAAAGAGTATTGATTTGTTCTACCATGATGCAACGTGTCTTTATCATATTGCCAAGGTCTACCCAATAGCAAAGAGCAAGCATGCATAGGTACGACATCGCAATCAACAAAATCACAATAAGAACCAATCGCAAAATTCAACTGAACCAATTGTGTCACCTTAACTCTGCCGCTGTTATTGAACCACTGAATATAATATGGATGCGGGTGTGGTTTAGAGTGCAACGCAAGCTTAGTTACCATCTCAGTACTTACCAAGTTTTGGCAACTTCCCCCATCGATAATGGTGCGACAGGATCGCTTGGTGACGACGTACTTCGTCTGAAACAAGTTATGCCCCTGGTTCTGCTCCGCTTTGCTCATTTGTGCACTCAACACACGCTGCACAAGAAGACTCTCATAGTGCTTGGTATCTTCAGCACCAATATTTTCCTCATCTTCACTTCCTGCATCATTAGCAGCAAGCAAAGCAAGTGTATCCTTATCCAAATCACTAGCGGAAGAATACCGAAGAGTCCTGATAGCCAAGGCGAGGCCGACTGCAGAGATTATCACCCGAGACCTGGGTCTGTAAAAACAGTACATTATGCAGTTGGTGTATTGTGGATTTTTGTAAAGACATGTGTAAATATATGTGCAATGCCGCTAAGCTTTAGACTATTACTCAGTTGTCATTAGCTTTACTCGACCATACAGCCTACGCCGAGTTAATCTATAGGAACTTAATAAAAACGTTCACCGTAGAAAGCTGTACTCGGGCAGACATGGGAAAGTCGTAGTAAAACTTCATAACTTAAGTAACACAGGCTCGTATATTATTGACAGAGCACATATAATACATGCAGCCCCCGACTCACTACTCGGTTGAAACAAGCGGCGTAGTGAGTCAAAGAAAAACTGTACACATGGGAAAGTATAAAAGTCAGGTATAGAAAGGACGTAGCTGTTCTATATTTCATGAGTTGCTGATGAGGGCACCGTCTTCAGTCTTCAGTCGGTAGGCGCCTGGTCGAGTAACCTCCGCGATAATGAACGGCCCTTCCCAGATTGGGGATAGTTTATGCTTGTCTTTGGTGGTTTGTATTTTTCTCAATACGAGATCTCCAACCAAAAAGGCGTGGCCACGGACATTGCGATTGTGATAACGACGCAGGCCTTGAAGATATCTTGCCGACTGGATTATTGCGATGTCCCTTGCTTCTTCCAACTGATCTAGTTCGACCAATTGGGTGTTGTTTGATGTGTCTTCTGAGGAAGCCCGAACTCACGGAGAGCCGAACTCTAACTCGGTTGGTAGCATAGCCTCAGCACCGTAGACTAGAAAGAAAGGGGATTGCCCTGTTGCTCGACTAACTGTGGTTCTGAGAGACCAGAGAATAGATGGGAGCTCTTGAACCCACCGGCCCGTGTATGGTTGTAGTTGGTCGAATATCCTGGCTTTGATACCTTGTAAGACCATACCGTTGGCGCATTCAACCTGCCCATTGCTCCACCGGTGTACCACAGATGCATAGCAGATCTTGATGCCGAAGTCGTCACAGAAATCTTGAAACACGTAGCCCGTGAACTGAGTACCGTTGTCGGTGATGATGCGGTTAGGGACACCGAATCGGTATAATATACTCATGATGAAGTCCTTTGCACGTGCCACTGTTATGGTAGCAACAGGTTTAGCCTCAATCCACTTGGTGAATTTATCCACTGGGACAAACAAGTGTGTGAACCCTCCTGGTGCTTTCTTGAAAGGCCCGACCATGTCAAGCCTCCATACTGCAAAGGGCCAAGAGATTGGGATTGTTTGGAGTTCCTGGGCTGGGAGATTAGTTTGTCTTGCGTAGAACTGGCAACCCTTGCATGTGCGAACAATGTCTTTGGCGTCTGTTACTGCTGTTGGCCAGAAAAATCCCTACCGGTAAGCCTTTCTGACTAACGTCCTGGATGCGGCATGGTTGCTACATACGCCCGAGTGGATTGACTGCAGAATCTGCTTGCCCTCCTCGGTGGTGATGCAACGCATGAGGACATCGGATGCACTTCTTCTGTACAGGTCTTCTCCGATGACTAGGAAACTCTTGCTTCAACATTTGATTTGTTCGGCTTGGCCGTGGTCTTCAGGGAGTTCATCCTCCAGGAGGTATTTGAGAACAGGAGTCCACCAATCTTGACATATGTGCAGCACCTCGTCTGTTGTCAAAGTAGGTTCGCCTCCCGACTGCTCTGGCACTGGTTTCTTCTTGATTGATGGCTCCATAAGTTGCTCGACAAAGATCCCTGTCGGGACTGCCTCTCGTTTGGATCCCATGTTTGCCAATTCATCTGCTGCATCATTGTATTGTCGTAGGACATGTGTTATCTCCAGCCCGTCGAACTTGCATTCCAGCTTGCGCACCTCCTAACAGTATGCTGCCATGGTGTCGTCGAGACATGTCCAGTCTTTCATAACTTGGTTTACCACGAGTTGAGTCTCCACGCACAACCAATCGACGAATGCCGAGTGATATAGCGATGCGGAGCCCGTGGATGAGTGCCTCGTACTCGGCAACTTTGTGGGAAGCCGGGCAGTGGATTTGTAGAACGTACTTCAGTTTTTCGCCGGTGGGGGACGTCAGTACGATGCCAGCCCCGGCGCCGCCGATCTGTAGAGAACCGTCGAAGTACATTGTCCAATACTCTAGCTTCGCTGTTGATGTAGGCATTTGAACTTCTGTCCATTCGGCCACGAAGTCGGCTAGAGCTTGTGATTTGATTGCTGTCCGCGGCTGAAAGGTGATGTCGAATGCCATCAACTCGAGCGCCCATTTAGCGATTTGGCTGGTGACCTCGCGGTTATGCAAGACGTCCCCGAGTGGAAATGATGTGACCACCGTGACTTGATGTGCATGGAAATAGTGCACCAGCTTCCGGACAGTGATGAGTAGGCCATAGAGCAGCTTTCGGACCTGTGGATATCTTGTTTTTGAGTCGGCAAGGACCTCACTGACAAAGTAGACTAGCCGTTGAACTTTTTGGATGTGACCCTGTTCAGGTCGCTCAACCACCAACACCGTGTTGACTACCTGAGTAGTTGCCGCCAGGTATAGCATTAGTGGTTCTTGGGGCATGGGTGATGCCAACACGGGGGGTGATGTGAGAAATTTCTTGAAGTCTTCGAAGGCTTGCTGGGCTTCGGGAGTCCATTGGAAATTGTTTGCTTTCTTCAGTAGCTTAAAAAAGGGCATGCCCCGTTCACCCAGTCGGGAAATAAACCGGCTGAGTGCCGCCATGCAGCCTGTCAGTTTCTGGACGTCCTTCTGGTTAGTCGGGGGAGCCATGTTCATAATTGCATTGACTTTCTCCGGGTTGGCCTCGATGCCGCGATGCGAGACGATGAAGCCGAGTAGCTTGCTGGATGGCACACCGAAGGCACACTTTTCTGGGTTCAACTTCATCTTGAATCTTCGGAGATTTTGGAAGGTTTCTTCCAGGTCAGCGATGAGGTCTTCTTTGGACTTGGTCTTGATCACCACGTCGTCGACGTAGGCCTCCACGTTGCGCCCGATCTGAGTGTGTAGACACTGCTGAATTGTCCGTTGATACGTTGCTCCAGCGTTTTTCAAACCGAACGACATGGTGATGTAGCAGTACGCTCCAAACGGCATGATAAAAGATGTCTTTAGGCAGTCTTCCTCCTTCAGGCTGATTTGGTGGTATCCCGAGTAGTAGTCGAGAAAACTGAGAAGGTTGCACCCTGCGGTTGAATCCACCACCTGATCTATTCTCGTAGACCAAATGGATCTTTGGGGCACGCCTTGTTGAGATCGGTGTAGTCGATGCACATGCGCCATTTACCGTTTTTCTTCTGGACCAGGACTGGGTTTGCCAGCCAATCCGGGTGATAGACCTCTTTGATGAACCCGGCTGCAAGGAGCTTGGTTATTTCCTCCCGAATAGCATCTTTCTGGTCCTAAGCAAAGCGCCGCAGCCGTTGCTTGACTGGCTTGGCGTCTGTCTTCACATTGAGGGCGTGCTCGATCACCTCCCTTGGTACGCCCGGCATGTCGGACGGTTTCCACGTGAAGATATCCTTGTTGGCTTGGAGGAAGGTGACGAGCGCGTTTTCCTATTTGGGGTCGAGTCCGGTCCCGACTAGAGCAGTCTTGGAGGGGTCGGAAGAGTCCAGGGGGATCTTCTTCGTATCAGAGTCCGCTGAAATTCCCGACTTCGCTGCTTTTTTCGCCGGAACTTGATCTTCCTCGACTTCAGTTGTGATGGCTTGCCGAATGCTGTTGCGTCCGACTGCCGCCTCCTGGGATTGAGCCAACTCATAGCTTTCCTTGTCGTAGGTGAAGGCTTGCTTGACGTCGCTGCGGAGGGAGAGGACTCCTGCTTGCCCGGGCATCTTAAGCACCATGTATATATAGTGCGGTATCGCCATGAACTTGGCGAGCGCCGGTCGTCCAAGTATCGCGTGGTATGTGGTCTTGAAGTTGGTGACCTCGAAGCAGATGTTTTCTGTGCGGAAGTTGTCCCGCGTGCTGAAGGTGACTGGCAAGGTGATATGCCCGAGTGGTGTTGAAGATAGGCCGAGAATTATCCCATGGAAGGGCGCCGTACTCGGCCACAGATCTGAACGACGAATCTTCATCTCATCCAGAGTCTTGGCGAAGAGGACATTGAGCGCACTGCCTCTATCTATGAGGACCTTCTTCAATTTGATGTTCTTAACGACCGGGTCCAGGACAAGTGGATGACGTCCCGGGTGTGAAACCCGATTTGGGTGATCTGCGCGGGTGAACGTGATGGGGGTCTCTGACCAGCGCAAATAATGGGGGGTGTCTGCTGTAGAGATTGAGTTGACGTCACGTGCTGTGAGCTTCTGCTTCTGCTTGGACTCGTACGTAGACGACCCTCCGAAGATGTGGTTGAGCTCGGCCTGGGGATCTTGAAAATCGTCAGTCGGGCCTTGATCTAGCTTGTCTTTGTCCTTGTCGGCGCCAGATGATGAAGCCTGCTCGGAAGCAAACTTCTTGAGCATGAAGCAGTCTTTGGCCGCATGCTTGTCTTTGGGGTGGAAGGGGCAAGGCCCATTCATGACTTTCTGGTAGTCGTTGTTGCGTTGGGGCCGTGACCGAGTTCGCTCTATGTTGGCCACCTTGTTGTCCGACTTCCGCTTGCGGTTGCCGGTCTTATTTTGTGATGGCTCATTGTCGGCTTTCGCCTTCTGGTCGTTCTGCCGGGGCTCCTTCTTCTCGTCGAGGGCCTCTGCGACCGCTTCAGCCAAGTCGGCGTATTTGTTTGCCATGTCAAAGGGAGCCCGGACGGAGGATGGTGGCTTCCGAGTGAACTTCGCGATAAACGGGGCATCTTTTACTCCCTTGCGGAATGCGGCGATGACAGGCTCATCCTTGATCATTGGGATCTGGTTGCGCTTCTCAGAGAACCTTTTGATAAATTCACGTAGAGACTCGTTCTTCTTCTGGTGTAGTTGGTATAAATCATGCTCAGAAGAGGGCCTCTCGTAGTTCCCTTGAAAGTTGGCGATGAACCGCTCCCTGAGTTCTTCCCAGGAACCGATCGACCGCCTCGGGAGCCCTGTTAGCCATGTCCTTGCCGAGTCGGCTAGTGCGACTGGGAGGTAGTTAGCCATGGCTTTGTGGTCACCTCTGGCAGCTCGAATTGCCAGGGTGTAAACGGTGAGCCAGGACTCGGGGTTGGTTTTGCCATCGTATTTCTCGATCCCCGTAGGCTTGAAGCCCAACGGCCAGTCGATGTCCTGTAGATCGTGGGTGAAAGCTGGAATGCCTTCATCTTCGTGAGGGCTCCGGCTCCGATCACGGCGGTTAAACCGCTTGTGGTGAAGACCGAAATGCTCGTTCTCGTCCTCCAGTCGGCGGCGCTCTTCTTCTTCGCGTTGGCGGCGCCGGGCATTGATGTCGTGTTGGAGGTTGCGTTGTAGACGAACTCAGAGATCTTGGTTGGGCCGGCGATCGTACTGGTGACGCCGCCAATTGTTGTTATTGGTGTCGCCGAGTGATGTTTGCTGTGACTCTTCGTGTAGCTGACTTGAGCCAGCCGCCCGGCGTCGTGCTGATGTAGATGAGCTTGCTGCCGGAGAACCTGATCTGTTAGTCGGAACAATTGTGTCGCCCGACTGCTGTTGCTGTTGACGGGCAGCAGCTATAATCATTGCCTTGATCTTGGCGATGGTCGGGGTGGCCTGGTGATCAGTCCCGAGCTGGAGCGTGTCCAGCAGGGTTACGGCGGCCACAACGTTCTGTTGTGGTGTGATGAAGACGTCGTGGTCGCCGACTTTTGTCTGGAGGATCTGTTGCTGAGCGGTTCGCCCAGCCTTGCGTAGCTCATCGTTGCGAGCCTCACGGTCAGCTTCCTCCTGTTGGCGTAGTCGGCGCGCCTCCTCTTGTTGCTCCTCTTGTAGTCGGCGTACCTTCGGTGGAGGAGTCGAAGCCATGAAGATTTCACGGGGGATAAGGAGACTTACCAGACTGGAGTCCGAATTGGTGTTCGAACCGTTGTCCGACCTAGAGTCGGAGTCCGAGTAGTTTATCAGAGTAAGAACGACTCCGACCTCCCTAGATCCAATCTGGAGCGGCTCTGAGCCGTGCCCAAACTGAACCGTGGGGGATCGGGTCTGCCACATGAGAAGTAGATCCGCGGTGTTACCAAGCCCGTGTGGGAGATTGATGATCTCTCCCCTTCTTAGCCCAACCCGGGCTGGCTCAAGGCCTAGCACGAGTCAGACGCCGAAAGAGAGAGTTGTCCCAAGGCTCGACGAAGTGGAAGATCGCCGCAGCAGGTTGATGACGGTGGCTGTGGTGTCTTGTTGGCCGACTGGCGCTGAGTTGGCTAGTTCCTCGGCCGGTTGAGTTGGCTCTGCTTCGGCCAAGGTGAGATTGCCGATCTGGTTGGCGACGAAATCGAGGCTTCCGAAGGTTATTGTGTCTCCAGGGGAGAATTTGTCGCTGTCGACTCTACTTTTTGGATCCATCGAGATTGTGGATGTTGATTTCGCCAAGACCCCTACTTGGCGCACCAACTGTCGATGTTTTACACCAGCAATATGAATATGGGGCTACTCGGTGGATTGCAAAGAAACACAGAGAGATTTTATACTGGTTCAGACCCTCTATGTGTGGTAATACCCTACGTCTAGTTGTGGTGGTATTCCTTTGAGAATTTGTGTCGATCAATGATCTTCTCTGCCCTCATGGGGCGCCCTGCCTGCCCTTATATACTGAGGGATAGGGGTACAAAGTAGGAATCCTAGCCGGATGCGGCCAAGAGATCTCCTCTTAGAGATACAATTTACTCGACTAGGACTATATATTCCTTATCGTACAAGGCAAAGTCGCCCGGGTGCTACTATATCTCTAATTACAAGGCTAGGCGCATCCTCTATCCGAGTGGCCCATATGTTTGTGATGAGGTACCTGGGGCCCATGGCCTCCACAGTATCCTTATCCAAATCACCAGCGGAAGAATACTCACCATTCTCCTTAATAATCAGAATGCGTTGGCTAGGGCACTCTCTTTGTAAATGTCCAAAACCCTTACATTGATGGCATTGAACATCCCTGGTTCATCCTATGGAGGCAACTGAAGAAGCACACTTGGTAGGTGTTTGTACAGAACCTTTGGTTGCCTCTAAAACACGTGGTGGTGCTATAGTAGAAGGTGGTGGCCGCGGTTTGCTGTTGGAGGGCAATGGTGTAGCTGTACGGCTTGGGGGGGGGGGGGGGCAGCGGCACTCCCTGCAGAAAAGTTAGCTCTTGTGTGTGAATGTCGTCCCTGCCCTTCTCTTTTAGCTTTGCAAGCATAATGAAACAATCGAGTCATATTATTGTACTCTTTGTAGCTAAGAATATCATAAATTTCTTGATCTAAACCACCCAAAAATCTAGCCATAGCAGCCTCCTCATCCTCTACTAAACCACAACGCAACATGCCTATTTGCAATTCATGATAATATTCTTCCACACTTTTTTTATCCTGTTTCAATTGTTGCAGCTTATTTAACAAATCACGTGCATAATATGAAGGTACAAATCTAGCACGCATAATCCGTTTCAAACCATCCCAGTTAGGTGGCATAGCATTCATATGTGTACGACGGTACTCACTCCACCAAATAGAAGCATAATCAGTAAACTCACTAGTAGCAGCCCTAACCCTCCTATTTTCTGGGATATCATGGCAAGCAAACTTTTGGTCTACTGCTAACTCCCACGAAAGATAAGCATAAGGGTCATATTTACCATCAAAAGGAGGCATAGTGAATTTTATCATACCAAACGAATCATCATTGTCACGTACCTCACGGCATGGCCGGTTGGGAGCCATGCCGTGGCGGTTGAATCTAAGTCGTCGCCGGTCCGGATCATCCTCAGAGTTAGCAATATAGTCATGTTCATCCACCTAACTACCCATGACTCCATATTCGCCAGCAGCAACATTGGGCACAACTGGAGGTGCCACCCGGGGTGCTTGGGCGATCTCATCAAGGCGCCTCATG
This sequence comes from Oryza meyeriana var. granulata, assembly GCA_003991445.1. Lineage (NCBI taxonomy): Eukaryota > Viridiplantae > Streptophyta > Magnoliopsida > Poales > Poaceae > Oryza > Oryza meyeriana. The sequence continues at coordinate 245,070 of RYFJ01000621.1, read as the reverse complement.
ATATCAGCAAGGGCGGTGTTCACGGTGCCCATGGAAGTTTCTAGGGCCATGAGCTTGGGGTTGGTCACGATCTGCGTAGCCTCCATATGACCTAGCTGCTCATTGGTGATACGCACATCTTCCTTAAGACCTTCTGTGCGCACCCTCACTTGGGTAGCAAAATGTTGTATGATTCCCTTGGCTCGTGGTGAATGTGACGCTCCCTCATTCGGTTCTTCAATCCCTGCCATAGATAGGAAAAGAAAACGGAAAACAAGGACAAATATACACAAGAAGGTTCCTCGACACTACTAGGATGTAGCTAGTGTAAGTCCCTCACTCTCAACCTATTCAAATAAGCTCTTACCAATTCTTACCAAGCTAAATAGGAGGTGATGGCAACCGTCAGACTGGAGCAAACCCCTGGAGAAGGTGTATTGATGCCTTGGTTGCTGAATCCCTGTTAAGTGATAATCGAACCGGTGGAGCTATAGGAGGGCTGAAAGTGAACAAAGGAATACAAAACCCACGTTAGTCAAAGCAAGTTGAATAATCGTTCAAAGTTAGCACCGTGCTGGTCCTAGGCTAGGACGAACTAGAGACGCGAGCCTAACCACAAATGACGCCACAAAGCTCCCACCGGGAGCGAAGGTAGGGAAAGCAAGCTCCTGAACAGCAAGATTGCACACTTCTTTGGTTCTTTTTTTTTCGCTCTTGTTTTTTTTTGGCACCCTTTTTTTTCACAACTAGGACCTCAAGAACAGCAAAACCTTAGGAAGGTGCAGCTCAAAGTGATGTAAGATGTGGCCTGTAGAAATTCGTGAGCGTGCTTTAAAACTCGTGCTGAAACTTCGGACCTTGAAAACCTAATCTTCCTAGCCAAATTTCGCAAAATATTTTCAGACAAACCTGGTGAAGCAAGAGAGAACCTTCTAGGAAATTTTCTGTAGATGTCCGCAGAGTACTTATTTGCCCGATTCTGATACCGTATGTGAAAGTTATGCCTATTTTAAGGTAGGTAGCATGCGTTAGGGTTTCGCGGCTCAACCCCACCTCGGATTGGCAAGTGCTCCCACTCGGACTCAAACACAACTCCTACTTGGGTTCGACCAGACCAACTCGGACTCAGCAAACCCTAGATTGAAGACTCGACCGGCGGTGATGGCGATTATGGTGGCGATATGGCGTGGCAAGAACTCGAAACTCTAAACGACTAGACGCTAAGACCAGCAACTCGACACAACGATGCAACAAAAAACTCAACAAACTTAAACTAAGCAGAACTAGTAAAAGGCTCGAATTGTCTTGGACCTCGGTAGTCTAAGCTACTATTTTTTTTTTGGCTTTTGGACTGTAGGTAAAAAAAATTACGATACAAGAAATCTCTCACCGAACAACCTTGAGCTTTGATACCACTTGATGTGAACGTGGGTGTCCCGATCTTTCGATGAGAGGGTAAGTCGATTGGATGGAGCGACGTTGGTGATCTGGCTACAACCGTCCAGAGACGTTGCACCTTAGCAATCATTACACCAACTCCAGAGGCTGTTTGCAATCTTGACAGATGCACTATCAGCCCAACCACGAGGGTAATTGTTCCTATAAGTAATCGAGAACTAGCAAGAACAAGATGAACAAGCAACTCAATCTGCGAATAAAGATGAAGGTTTAACTCAAAGAGAACAAACGGTGGGGTTTCAAAGATGAGCAAACCGGCGATCTAACCGATCACGGGATTACACGGTAAAGTAGCGACGCTAACTTTAATCTAACAAAACTCAATCTGTTTGTGGCGGCTCTAAAGGTATTAATAGGATGGGAGGACGACCACAGGGGTGTTGGGGTCATTCTCCAACCCTAGGACGTGTCCCTAATGGACCCAACTTGATATATGGGCCTTTGGCCCAAAAACGGTGACGCAGCACCTTAACAGGAAACCTCTTGTCACTAAAACGATGACTGCGGACGATTCCGAGCAGATATGAGCATGAATCTGGATCCGTTGGAAAGTAGACTTGATAAACTTTCTGTGAAGTACTAGAACTCCCAATCGGAGTTCATATGAAGTCGTGGCAGCCGTCTCAAGTTGGTGCTGTCCTACAGTCCGAATCCAGCATGCGTGAATCCCTTTCCTTATTGATCTCCACCCTTTCCTTGTTGATCTCCTCCATTATTCCTGAGCAGCAACAACATGCGTGGATCTCCATGGTCTACATAAATTGGAGACAAACTTAGAAACGAACTCACCTGATAATTAAGTTGACGTGCACGAGCGCGCGTAAGCGGCGGCGTAGGTGCGGATGTATCGATGGTGTTGATGTCCTCATCAGATCAATTGGAAGAAGCAAGGGACATCGCAACTATCCAGTCGGTAAGATATCTCCAAGGACTACAGTGTTATCACAATCGTAATGTTCGTGGTTGCGTCTTGTCGGTGGGTGATCTCATTTTGAGAAAAATTCAAACCGCCAAAGATAGGCACAAACTATCTCCCTTATGGGAGGGACCATTCATTATTGCTGAGGTGACACGTCCGGGCGCCTACCAACTGAAGACTGAAGATGGCGCCATTCATATATATATAAATAAAGTTTTTTTTACTCTGACTCACTATGCCGATTGTTTCAACCGAGTAGTGAGTCGGGGACTACATGATGATAATATGTCTTTTGTTATTACTAAAGTTCATGTCTATTTTATCTAAGTCATGAAGTTTTATAATGATTACACTAAGTTTTTGCTGAGTATAGTCCCATGGGACAAATCCTTTTTGAAGTTGATTTCTACTCACTCGGCATAAACACCTTTTAATAGACAATGAAGGAACTTTTATATGATGAGTTGAAGGGATGTAACAAGTAGTACATAGTATTGTGCCCAGTGCTTGAATTTCTGAGGTTAAAAGCTAGGAATGGTTGGTCCAACAGTAGTTTCAATAGTTTGTTGGGTCTCTTGAAGACTTGCTTCCAAAGCCCAACTCTTTACCAACCAACACATATTAAGCAAAGAAATTTATATGTCCGCTGTCATTGGGTATGCAAAAGATTCATGCTTGGGTCAACCAATACATCCTGTACCGCAAAGAACATGCTTTGTTGGATAGATGCCCAACGCGTGATGCTAGTCGGTACAAATCGGGCAACCCATCTTTGGAGGAGATAAACAATTGATGAGGTAGAAACTGTTTCATGCGAGAACAACAAGAAGAAAATCCCTCAACTGTTAATGTGGTACCTGCCTATGAAAGATCGCATGAAGCGTTTGTACTCCAACCCAAGGGACGTCTAACTTATGCGTTGGTATTAAGAAAAGCGCAAGAAGGATGGGATGCTTCGATACCCCGCCGATTCTTGCCAATGGAAAATGTTTGATAAGAAGTACATAGAATTTGCTAATGATCTGAGGAATATAAAGTTTGCATTGAGTACCGATAGAGTGAACCCTTTTGGAGACTTGAGCAGTTCACATAGCACATGGCCAGTACTCCTGATCATGTATAACCTTCCCACATGGCTTTGCCAGAAGAGAAAGTATGTTTTATTGTCCATCCTTATACAAGGACCGGAACAACTTGGTATCGATATAGTTGTATTTCTTGAAGCATTGATGGAAGATATTGTAGATTTATGGGAGCACAGGATTTGGGTGTGGGACGAATTCTTAAGGGAATACTTCACATGCAAAGCCATCAATGATTATCCTACAATGTTTTCCTTGTCGGGACAGATAAAAGGGTAGACGGGATGTGTAGTCTACATAGATGGAACTGCATACAGATATCTTCCATCATCCAAAAAGCTAGTGTACAAGCGGCACCATTGGTTCCTAACCAAAAAACACATATACCACAAGATAGCACATTTCGACAATACTAAAGACAATGATGCTATATCAGTCCCAAAAATGGCCTAAAAGTGCTTGACATGACAAAGAAGGTAATAGTTGTTTTTGAAAAGGCGACGACGAAGGGTTCGAAGGGAACAAAGCGGAAGAAAGATACTGATAAAAAGGACAAGCCCTTCCTGCCGTTCAAGAAGCAATCAATTTTCTTGAAGTAACTACCATACTGGAAAGATTTAGAGGTTCGTCATGCAATCGATGTCATACACCTAGAAAAGAATGTCTTTGATAGTACAATTGGGCTCTTACTGGACATACCTTATAAAACAAAGGATGGACTAAAGTCACATAATGACCTGGTAAGTAATGGAGATCAGAGAAAAGCTTCACCCTGTAGAATGAGAGAATAGAAAAGTCTACCTACCCCCGGCCAGCTACACGCTAACACCCAAGGAGAAGAAGGCATTCTGTAATTGCCTTCATGGGATTAGAGTGCCTATAGGTTTCTCATCAAATATTAAGCAACTAGTTTTGATGAAAGGTTTGTTGATATCTGGTTATAATTCACATGACTGCCATGTGATGCTCACGGTATTTCTCGCTATTACAATCAAGGCCATCAAACCAGTTCATGTGAAGGTTGTCATAACAAAGATGTGTTACTTCTTTAATGTTGTTTCACAGAAGGTCATTGATCTAGAAGAATTAGGTCCTCTTCGTGTATTCGCTACCTAGACATTAGGCAAGTTTGAGATGAGCTTCCCTCGATCATTTTTTGATATGATAGTGCACCTTATGGTTCATATCGTGCCTCAGATAATTGTATTTGGTCCATTGTATTTACATCAAATGTGGTCGTACGAGCGATACATGTTCATTCTGAAGGGATACGTACGGAATCGTGCTCACCCTGCGGGGTCGATGATAGAGGGATATACTACAGAAGAAGTGGTTGAGTGCTATATAGATTACTTAAAGGATGGAAAAGCAATTGGTTTACTAGTACCTCAACATGAGGGGAGATTGTCTGGGATGGGGAAGGAGGGGAAGAAAAGATTCATCGACTTAGAATACAAAGCAGTGCAAGGAGCACATTATAGCGTTCTGCAACAGCTCACGATAATGAAGCGTTACATTGAGCAACACGTGAACCAGATAAAAGCTGAAAATGTTAGCCGCTCGGAAGATTGGATAATGAAAGTGCACAAGCATGGCTTCACCGAATGGTTGAAGGATCAAAACATACCGGATGGAGAAACCACCGATGAGATTACAATAAAAAGATTAGCATGTGGTCCTTCAAGTATAGTCAACTCTTGAGAAGCATATGACATTAATGGTTACACATTTTACACTAAATCAAAGGACAAGAAGACTTTAGCACAAAACAGTGGCATTCGAGTCGAGGCGATAGACACAACGAGCCAAAAAAGCACATACTATGGATTCACAGAAGAAATATGGGAACTCGACTAAGGACTCACTATGCAGATCTCATTCTTTAAGTGCCAATGGGTGAGATACCCTAAGGGTGTGTTCGTGGACAACTTCGGGCTTACCATTATTGGCCTTGATAATGTAGGACACAAAGATGACCCATGGGTACTCGATCATTGTGTTGCATAGGTTTTCTACGTAAAGGACCCATCAAATTTGAAGAAATACATAGCTCTATCTGGAAAACAAAGAATCTTGGGGGTTGATGATGTCGATAATGTAGAAGATTACAATCAATATGACAGCATGCCACTATTCACTGATCTACGAAACCTGATTAAGCTCGTTTAAGAAACCATTGGTGATTCGCCGATGCCCTACATGTGCACCGATGGAGTTGGGAGGACTGTCAGAAGCTAAAATATGTAATAGTAGTACAAGAGAGTTTTTGTAATCATACTTTCATCGTGTCTTGTTATGTAATATTTGAATTAGCTATGAGTTAATGTGCACCTTGAGAATAGTTCATCTAATTTCAAGTTTATTTGAATTAGTTATGAGTTTTTAAAAATATTGAGACTGGCTTCACTCATTTTAGAATTTTTAATTAGTAATGACTTTTTTTAAAAAAAAGACTAGTTTCAATCATTTTAGAAATATTTTTAATTAGTTATGAGCTTTTAGAAATATATATACATTGAGTTTCACTCATTTTAGACTTTTTTAATTAGGTATGAGTTTTTTAAAAAAATAGACTAGTTTCACTCATTTTAGAAATATTTTTAATTAGTTATGAGTTTTTAGAAATATATGTACATTGAGTTTCACTCATTTTAGACTTTTTATAATAAGTTATGAGTTTTTCTAAAAAAAATAGACTAGTTTCACTCATTTTAGAAATATTTTTAATTAGTTATGATTTTTAGAAAAAATAGACTAGTTTCACTCATTTTAGAAATATTTTTAATGAGTTTTTAGAAATATATATACATTGAGTTTCACTCATTTTAGACTTTCTTAATTAGTTATGAGTTTTTTAAAAAATATTAGACTAGTTTCAATCATTTTAGAAATATTTTTAATTAGTTATGAGTTTTTAAAAATATATATACATAGAGTTTCACTCATTTTAGACGGCCGGCTTAAGGCCATGGGCCCATGATCGTTTTCGCAGGCGGCCGTGTTAAGAGGCCTGCCTGCGTAAACAATCTTCGCAGGCAGCCGGCTTAAGGCGCCGCTTGCAAAAACAACCTTCCCAGGCGGGCACTGCCTGCATGCGAAGATCGTTTCCCTATATAACGCAGCGCGTGTAGGGACAAAATTTTCTAAGTCCCTACGCGCGTAAACCTAACCCTAGCTCCACTAGGCTACTGAGTTTGAACCCCGCCGCATCCTCATCCACTGCCCTCCAACGCCGCCGCCTCCTCGTCCGCCGGCTCCCAACGCCACCACCGGGACCGCACGCCGCCTCTGACGCCACTGGGACCGCCGCTGGCCTCTTCGCCTTCCCTTACCGCCAGCTCACGCGCCGTTGCCGGCCGCCACCTCCTCCGAGCGCCGCCGCCGCCTCCTCCAACTGGTCACCGCAAGCCTCTTCTAGTGCCGGCCGCCGCCCATACTTTTTTCCTTTTTGTTTTTTGTTTTTTTCTTTTTTCTTTTCTTCTTGCATGAGATATATGTACATGGACTTAGAAATAATTGTACACATGGACTTAGAATTTATATGTGGACATACAAATTAATTTCTATAGGGCTTAGAAATTTATTATACACGTGGACTTAGAAATTTTTGGACGATCGATATTTGTTATATGTATAAGGTCGCCCTATTTAGCGTGCTACGCGTTGTTTAATAAATAGCACGCCTCACATAAAAGATTTACATCAGTAAAATATTTACCACCCCTTTTCTCACTCTCTATTTTCTTTTCCTCGGTAAAAGATTTACACCACACATTTAGCAAGCTCTCCCACATCATCAATAAAAGATTTAAACCAACCAGCAAACTATCCCGCTTCATCAAACTGGTTGAAAAACAATTAGTTGTAGAAGAATTACTCCCACATTGGTAATTTATCTACTTGGTTTCCTCGACAAAACAATGTTCTAAATTTTTTACCATGTACATTGCTAAATTGAATCATATGACTCTGCTTGTTTTATATAACACATATCGATATTGGTTATATGTATATGGACTTAGAAATTAAATTTTTGGATGATCGATATTGGTTATACGCATATGGACTTAGAAATTAAATTATTTGACGATCGATATTGGTTATATGTACATGGACTTAGAAATTAAATTATTTGACGATCGATATTGGTTATATGTAGATGGACTTAGAAATTAAATTTTTGGACGATCGATATTGGTTATATGTATATGGACTTAGAAATTAAATTATTTGATGATCAATATTGGTTATAAGTACATGGACTTAGATATTAAATTATTAGACGATCGATATTGGTTATATGTACATGGACTTAGAAATTAAATTTTTTTTGCTAGTTAATGATGGACGCAAGAACAGACGAACCTAGTCGCACTGAAGACCAATAGGTGGTCAAGCCCAATGGACCTCCTCGCACCGACAATCAACCCGCTTCCACGTAGGGCGCTCAAGCTCGTGCTGCCTCCACACAGGTCGATCAAAATCAACCTGTGTCCACGGGGGAAATAATTCCTGAATGGTCCTCGTCTGAAGCGGAAGACTTAGAGGACCATGCAGATGAGTCGTACTCTTCACCAAGTGATCCGTATCCAGGCCCTAAAAGGAAAAAGAAGGGCGATGGAGATGAACTTGATGAGGACTATGCACCTCCAGAGAACGCAGTACATTTTAAATTGACTCGTTTGTTTACCGTGCATAGATTGTATTTCTCCATTACATTTAACCCCTTCTCGTGTTTACTCTGTAGAAAAGGCTCCCCGATGATCCCGACAGAAAACTCAAATTGCACAAGAAGATGTGATCGATCAGGAGCCAGCTTCGTCAGCCCCACAACCAACTGTTGTTCAGAGTAAACCTAAAAAAAGAAGGGGAGAGCGAGGCATAAATAAGCTGTTCGACGAGACCCACGTCGTAACCCGGATCAGACCTAAAGGGCAGCCTCTTTTGCCAAAAGATGCTCGCGCTAAGTTCCACAACCAATGTGGCGCAATTGTGAGAGACAGAGTTTCAATCACAATAAAGGAATAGGACCAAGTTTCAGCAGGGATGAAAACTTTCCTATGGGATGAGTTAAAGAAAAGGATCCAATTTCCCGAGGGAACAAAATCACTGGCAAAGGAGAATGCACTGCAGACAGTGGGGAAGGTATTTAGAGGATGGAAGAACGTCCTAAACAAGAATTATGTGCAGAAGAACAGGGAGCCTTTTAGGTTATACGGTAAAATCTCGCATGCCTAGTGGGACGAATTCGTCAAGTTCAAAGCCTCGCCAGAAGAAATGAGAAAAAGTAGAAAATGTCTGAACTGGCCAAAAGGAACAGGTACCCCCATCCCTTAGGCTCTATTGGTAATGCCCCTAAGATCAAGAAGTGGAGAAAGGAGGAGGACAAATTAAGGAAGGCAGGTAAACCCGTGCCAATGGAGGAATGTGACGAAAGAACCAGAAACTGGGTGAAAGCAAGAAACCTAGAAATCATAGACGAAGGCGATGTACAATTCGAAGACCCCTATCTTCAGGAAGTTGTCAGGACAACCAAGTTACTGATCTAGAAGAAGGAGGACATAATCAAGCTTAACAGGGAGAGGGACGAACTTAGCTTGGCACTGGGAAATCCCGAGCACTCTGGCAGCGTTTGAGGGATCTCCTCGAGGCTTAGCTAGAAAGAAGGCTTCCGTAAGGACCAATCTATCTACAAGAAACGTGACAGATATAAGGAAAAATTGGAGGAAAGGTTTCGGGTCACCGTGAGGGATGAATGCATGAACTTTTTGCATGTAAATAATCTCCTGCATGAACCTCTTGAAGATCGTACTGAAGATCCTCCTGAAGATACTATGTTGTTGGACCCCTCCATAGAACCTCCCAAATTCCCAACCCAGCCTCCAAACTATCCGGTTGACGAGATAACAGAAGACAAACCTTGCAGACTTCATATTCCGTTTGGAAGGGCTGGAAGGACAATTGAGGTTGCGAGAGACAGGGCTATCCCAGGCTGTAGGTTTCACGGTATGTATATTCCTGACAATTATGCCAAGGTAGAAGTGCAAAGTGTGAACGAAGGGCATAGCATGTACGAGATAGACATTCCTACGCCAGAGGGAATAATATATCTGGGCGATGCGGTGGACAATTTCATACTTTGGCACAAGACAGATATTGTCTTGACAAGACCGGTACCGTCAACGTTTGTGCCCTTCCTGCGTCTACCGGCACCAGCGCCTCTGCCCTTGGCAAAAAAACTTTCCTCCAACAAGCCAGCAACGCCACCTTGCCCGAGGCAGCTGGGCTGTCACACCCTGAGATTCTTCCCCCTTAATAGAGCCACACAAAAATATACTCAAGAAAGTATCCAAAGAAATTATTTAAATAAGTCTAAGGAATTTAATTAATGGTGAAAATACAAAATAACAATCCATCATGGCTGGGAATATTTTTCTTGTATTCCTCTTGCAAAAATACACTAACAGGAATTTTTACTGGAACTTTTAGAGCACTGGAAGTATTTTTAATAATTCAAAACGCATTATCAGAAATAAAAATCTCCTGGGAATTCATTTTCCCTTTTCCTTTTCTCTTTTTCTCTTTTCTTTTCTCTCCCTAGGCCGCAGCCTACTCCTGTTCCGGCCTTCCCCGTGGCCCACGCTCGCCCGCGCTTCCTCCCTATCTCTCTCGCTACCACTGGGCCCCGCCTGTCAGTGCGCCTGCTCCTCTCCACCGCTCTCCCTCCCGCTGCCATGTGGGACCGGGGCCCATATGTCAGTCCCGTCTTCAACCTTTGGCCGAATCGGCCAAAGGGGATCACCTCCCCATGCTGTTGGATTCCGCCCGTTCCCTCTCCCTCTGTCGATGTTTTACACCAGCAATAGAACTATAGGGCTACTCGGCAAGGGGAAACTCGGTGGATTGCAGAGGAACGCAAAGAGATTTTATACTGCTTCAGGCCCTCGATGTGAGGTAATACCCTACGTCCAGTTGTGGTGTTATTCCTCCGATGGGTTGTGTTGATCAATGATCTTCTGCCCTCATGGGGCACCCTGCCTCCCCTTATATACTGGGGGATAGGGGTACAAGATGAGGATCCCAGCCGGATACGGCCAAGAGATTTCCTTCTTAGAGATAGAAACTTATCCGACTAAGACTATATTTTCCTTATCGTACAAGGCAAAGTTTGTCGGGTGCTATCTTATCTCTAACTACATGATTCGGCCCATCCTCTATCCGTGTGGCCCATATGTAGGTGGTGAGGTACCCGGGGCCCATGGCCTCCACAGTAGCCCCTGAGACCTTCATAATTGAGCCATAGCTGATGCCGAGTGCTCATCCTCCACGGTGAAGATTGCCCGAGTGCATTGCTCCTGAGTACTCTTTGTCCGAGTGCTTCTTCTTCCCGAGTCCTGCTTCATGTCAGCTGGCAGCGAGGCTATGAAGGGCTTCATGTAGATATATGAATAGTGTGCACCGAATAGGCGCACCTATTAGGTGTAGCCCCCGACTTTGTGCTTAATTGTGAAGACAATTAAACATAAAGTCAAAGATCTTTAACTTGAAAGTCTTTCCTGAGTAGATTACTATTGGTATATGAGACTCTTCGGTATCATGTCAACCAGAATAAACTTTATAGTCTTGCCGAGTAGGATGCTACTCGTATATAGGACTCTTCGACTTCGTGTTAGTCGGAATGTGTGTTTATAGTCTTGCCGAGTAGGATGCTACTCGTATATGGGACTCTTCAGCTTTATGTCAGCTAGAAAGGGAGTTTATAGTCTTTCCCGAGTGGTGTCCCACCCAGAAGTTAGACTCCTCCGCATCATGTCAGCGGGAATGAGAGATTTATAGTCTCTCCCGAGTAGTGCATTACTCGAAAGTTAGACTCTTCAACGTCATATCGGCTAGAATAATGCTGCTCATGGCAACTGATGACCACGCTTGTAGGCCGAGTACCACTTTATGAAAATAAATCCACGGCGTGGTTAGGTGTACTCAAGAAAGATACCTGCATTCCCAATTTTAATAAAGACCAGCTTATGATCCATGTAAGGATATATCCTCGAGACCTGGTGGATAAAACAAATACCCAAACATATATGTTTAGCAATAAGGCTCTCATGAAGCATATCTGTTTACCTCATCGGCTCCTGTTAGTAGCACCAGCGCTATAATTTCAACTCAGCCTGCGGGAGGCCCACATGGAGCGTGTTACTGTAGGAACTCATATCTTGGTGGCCCAGTGCCAACTATGTAGGCCCAAGCCCATTTAGTTGGCATAGGCTCTATAAATGACGGGGAGAGAGAAAAAGATTCCTTCATCTTCCCCAAAGTGACCAATCGCTTCGTCTTCCGCCTCCACGCCCAACTTTTCGCCTCCTGCTTGGCTAGGGTTAGCTGCTGCTGCTGTTTCCCGCTCGAACTCGGGCGATTCCAATCCTCTCTGTCTGTTCCAAGCCCTCAATCGCTTTTCCCTTAAATCTCTCCACCCCCAACCATGTCGAAAGCTTCAGATCTTGCAGGTGCGCCGGGGAATGCCTGGCCGACTTCGGACACGGCACGGTGAAACTGAAGCTGATGGAGAAACAATTGAAGTTGCCTAGCCAGGAGGTGATCCGTTGGCGGCCGGCTAAGGGTGAGTCGGTCCCAAATCCCCAATCTGGCGAAACAGTAGTTTTTGCCTCTTTTTTCGATCGGGGTTTGTGCCTTCCCTCTTCTAACTTCTTCCGCTGCATCCTTGACTTCTACGGGTTGGAGTTGGTGAATTTGAATCCCAACTCGATCCTTCAAATCTCCATTTTCATGACTCTCTGCGAGTGTTATTTGGGCGTGGAACCCCACTTCAATTTCTTTAGGCATTTGTTCCACGTTAAACCCCAGCCCTCCGAGAATAATATCAATGTGATTGGGGGGCTGGTCTCCAGTTGAGGAGTGACGGGAAGAAATCATATCTTGATCTCCCCTTGAAATCATCCTTGAAAGGCTGGCACAAGGAGTGGTTCTATTGCGCAGATCTGGCACCCTCCTTGCGTCCATTCACCGGCTTGCCACCGATAGTTTCCCCAAATTGGTCATCAGACACAACCTTTGAAGAGATGGGCCAAGTGCATCAATTGTTGGTGAAATTAGGTAGCTTCAAGAAAGCTGGCCTGACTGGACCTTGGGTAGCTAGGCGGTTTCTGACTCGACGCTTCCAGCCACTGAAGCTAAGGAGCGTGTTCGGCTGGGATTATCTGGGAAAACATGACCCTGACCGGGTCAGCCACGAGTCGGCCAATGAGCAGAAGGTGACTGAGACCCTGTTCGGCTACTTCTCCAGTGGGGTGGTCGAGACCGAAGACATGAAACGACGCATTGCGTCTTATAGGCACAATCGGCCCTGCCCCAAGGTAACCTCCATCTTTCTTTTGTAGCGAATGCCTGTGAACTTGTATGTATGGTTGCCCGGCATTGTGTGATATATGTTATTGAATCTTCTGTAGTGGTGCGAGGAGTTAGATGAGGACTCCCACCCATTGTCGGCCGTCAAATCGAAGAAGAGGCAGAGGAGCCCCCCTGCTGCCCAACCTGACTCCAAGAGAGCGGGGAAAAAGCCCGTTCTATATCGGGGCGAGGGGGCCATGACACCGTGTGCTGTGGCAGGAAGTCTAAAAATAAAGGACACCGCCGCCGCGGCACCCAGGCGATCGAGTCCCAGATTAGGACCAGTACGGCCGAGCTCGACATTGCCGAGCCCAGTAAAAGCACCGCCGAGTACACTGTCCGAGCAGGCGCCGCCAAGCACCCAGGTGCCCGAGTCGGCCACACCACCAATGGGGCCACCTCCAATCGCCATGCCGCCGCTGATTGCTTCGCCGACTAGGCCGACAACCGGGCGTAGCACTCCGCCAGGACCCGGATCGCCCGGCGGGAAACTCAAGTTCTCCAAGAGGTAAGCTGCTCTGGATCTTCTGAGATTCTTGTCTGTTGCAGTAGTATTTTGATGACTGTTTCGCTATGCAGGAAGCGCGCCGATATCAATCTCAAGGAGACCGCTCCGACTGCTCCGCTTGAAGAGCCCGCCCCAGCCGAGCCGGCGCCTGTGAGCACACCCGTTGAGCCGGTGGCCAGCCTAGTCCCAGAGACTGAGGTGGTCCCGACTGCGGGGCCGCTGGTGCCGCCCGACCACGGGGCGGTTACTGAGGTTGCTGCCCCAGCCCCTGAGTCGGCGCCCACTGCCGAGGCCATTGCCGGAGCCCCCGAGTCGACCCTCGAGGCCGCAGGGGACGCCGGCGCGGGGGCCAGGACCCCGTCGCCGTCATGGTCGTCATTGTCGACGTCGTCGTTGCCGCCGCCGGAGATCCCGAACCTTCCCCGGATTGAAGCTCCTCCGCGTAAGTTTCCCCGGACATTCACTTGGACGGCGCCTGATGGAACCACGAAGAGGTTCAGGCTTGATGAGGCCGCGGCGAGAAGGGAACGCGAAAGCTTGCTTCGCGCCGCCATCACCGGGTCCCAGGGAGTTCGGGTATAATTCTTGAAGTGGAGTCCTGGGGGTCTTCCTGTTCTGACATCTGACTCTGCTCTTGACTTGTTCTCTCCTTGAGCAGAAACTTGTTGATCGTAATGAGGGGATGACCGAGATCCTGATCGAAATGGCCCCCCATCTCGCGGAATTAGAGTAGCTCCGGGCGTTGAAGGGTGAGATGGAGGAGCGCCACGCGGGGAGGGAAGCCTGGCTGAAGGATGCCGTCACCCAGCTCAGGGATGAAACTTGGGCCCAAGCCGGGAAGATTAGAGGTAAATCCCCCGAATGCATTCTCCTGACTGAACCCTTGATGTATTTCTCCAACTGCGTTGTTCCCGACTACCCAGTTGTGTCTTGGCTGCAAGGTTGAGTTCTTGACTAATCCGTTGTGCAGCCCTCAAAGCAGAGTTGAAGACCCGAACAGAGAGGGAAGCCTAGCTGAAGGAGGCCGAGGAAGCCAAGGCCGAGCTTGAAAGGGACAAGGCCGACCTGACAAAGGCCAACGCCGAGCTTGAACGGGAGAAGGCCGTGTTAATAGAGGCCACCATCAAGCTTGGCAAGAAAAAGCTGGACTGGAGAAGACCGTGGCCGAGTGGGAGGCCGATTACACGAGTAAATCTCCATCTCAATAATGATCTTAACCAATCCTTTAATTATTCCACCTGCAGCCGTGCCTAACAAGTTTACTTGTCGGTGGACCCGGGTAGACTTTAGAGCCAATGTCCAGGCCTAGTATCGGGCTTATACAGAGGAGATAAGGGTTATTAGGGAATCATGGGAAGCCCTCGTCGGGTCCGTGAAAGGGCTCCTTGATCTGATGGATCCCCACCCTATGGGAACCAGCTGCAGTCAAATCCCCCAAGTGGAGGCGCGTCTTGAGGATGCATCGAGTGCCCTGAAGAGGTACTCGGATGAGCATGTCATTGCCGGCGTGGCCCAGACCCTGGCGATGACCAAATCAATCTACCCGAGGGCAGACATTGAAGCCATCGGGGAGGGGTTTGCTGAGGAGACGACGCCCGAGGAGGCGCTAGAGCTGATAGCCTGGGCGAGGCTGACTGCTGAGCTAATTACCCGAGACCTGGGTCTGTAAGAGCAACATATCATGTAGTTGGTATGTATAAACTTTTGTGGAAAACATGTGTAAATACATGTGTAATGCCGCCAAGCTTTGAGTCATTACTCAGTTGTCATTAGCTTTACTCGACTGAGTAGTCTACGCCGAGTTAGTCTGTCGGAACTTAATAAAATCATTCACTGTAAGAAAGTGTTCTCGGGCAAACGTGGCAATCGTAGTAAGGCTTCATAACTGGAGTAAGACAGGCTCGTATATTATTGACAAAGCACATATAATACATGCAGCCCCTGACTCACTACTCGGTTGATACAAGCGGCGTAGTGAGTCAGAGAAACTGTACACATGAGAAAGTATAAAGCTCAGGTATAGAAAGGACATAGCTGTTCTATATTCCATGAGTTGCTGATAAGGGCACCGTCTTTGGTCTTCAGTTGGTAGGCGCCTAGCTGCGTGACCTCGGCTATAATGAACGGCCCTTCCCAAATTGGGGATAATTTGTGCCTGTCTTTGATGGTTTGTATTTTCCTCAAGACGAGACCCCCGACCAAAAAGGTGTGGCCATGGACATTGCGATTGTGGTAGCGACGCAGGCCTTGAAGATACCTTGCCGACTGGATTGTTGCGATGTCCCTTGCTTCTTACAACTGATCTAGCTCGACCAATCGGGTATTATTTGAAACGTCTTCTGAGTAAGCCCGGACTCGTGGAGAGCCGAACTGTAATTCTGTCGGTAGCATAGCCTCAGCACCGTAGACCAGAAAGAAAGGGGATTGCCCTGTTGCCCGACTAACTGTGGTTCTGAGAGACCAGCGAACAGATGGGAGTTCTTGTACCCACCGGCCCACATATGGTTGTAGTCGGTCGAATATCCTGGCCTTGATTCCTTGTAAGACCATACCGTTGGCTCGTTCGACCTACCCATTGCTTCGCGGGTGTGCCACAGATGCATAGCAGATCTTGATGCTGAAATCTTGGCAGAAGTCTTGGAATACACCGCCCGTGAACTGAGTACCGTTGTCGGTGATGATGCGGTTAGGAACCCCGAGTATGTATAGTATACTCATGATGAAGTCCTTTGCTCGTGCCACTGTTATAGTTGCAATAGGTTTTGCCTCAATCCACTTGGTGAACTTGTCAACTGCGACGAATAGATGTGTGAACCCTCCTGGCGCTTTCTTGAAAGGCCCGACCATGTCGAGCCCCCATACTGCGAATGGCCAAGAAATAGGGATAGTTTGGAGTTCCTGGGCTGGGAGATTTGTTTGTCTTGCGTAGAACTGGCAACCCTCGTATTTGCAAACAATTTCTTTTGCGTCTGTTACTGCTGTTGGCCAGAAAAATCCCTGTCGGTAAGCCTTTTCGACTAACGTCCTGGATGCGGCATGGTTGCCACATATGCCCGAGTGGATAGACTACAGAATCTGCTTGCCCTCCTCGGTGGTGACACAGTGCATGAGGACACCGGATGCACTTTTTCGGTACAGGTCTTCTCCGACTAGCAGGAAGCTCTTGCTTCGACGTCTGACTTGCTCGACTTGACTACGATCGTCTGGGAGTTCATCGTCCAGGAGGAATTTGATGACAGGAGTCCACCAGTTTTGACATATGTGCAGCAGCTCGTCTGTAGCCGGGGTAGGTTCGCCTCCTGAGTGCTCCGGCGCCGGTTTCTTCTTGACTGAAGGCTCCATGAGTTGCTCGACAAAGATTCCAGTCGGGACTGCTTCTTACTTGGATCCCATATTTGCCAGTTCGACTGCAGCATCATAATATTGGCGCAGGACATGTGTTATTTCCAGCCCGTCAAACTTGTTTTCTAGCTTGCGAACCTCCTGACAGTATGCCGCCATAGTATCATCAAGACAAGTCCAGTCTTTCATGACTTGGTTCACCACGAGTTGAGATTCCCCGCGCACAACCAGTCAACGAATACTGAGTGATATAGTGATGCGGAACCCATGGATGAGTGCCTCGTACTTGGCGACGTTGTGGGAAGCCGGAAAGTGGATTTGTAGAACGTACTTGAGTTTTTCGCCGGTGCTGGATGTCAATATGACTCTAGCCCCGGCATCACCGATTCGTAGAGAACCGTCGAAGTACATTGTCCAGTACTCTAGCTTTGCTGTTGATGTAGGCAGTTGAACTTCTGTCCACTCAGCCACGAAGTCGGCTAGAGCTTATGATTTAATTGCTGTCCGTGGCTGAAAGGTGATATCGAACGCCATTAACTCGAGTGCCCATTTAGCGATTCGGCCGGTGGCCTCGCGACTATGAAGGACATCCCCAAGTGGAAACGATGTGACCACCATGACTTGATATGCTTGGAAATAATGCACCAGCTTCCGAACTGTGATGAGTAGGCCATATAGCAGCTTCTGGACCTGCGGATATCTCGTCTTCGAGTCGGCAAGCACCTCGCTGACAAAGTAAACTGGCCATTGTATTTTCTGGATGTGACCCTGTTCAGATCGCTCGACCACCAGCACCGTGCTGACTACTTGAGTGGTTGCCGCCAGATATAGCATTAGCGGTTCTTGGGGCATAGGTGACGCCAACACGGGAGGTGATGTGAGAAATTTCTTGAAATCTTCGAAGGCTTGCTGGGCTTTAGGAGTCCACTGGAAATCGTCGGCTTTCTTCAATAGCTTGAAAAAGGGTATACCCCGTTCGCCCAGTCGGGAAATAAACCGGCTGAGTGCCGCCATGCAGCCTGTCAGCTTCTGGACGTTCTTCTGGTTAGTCGGGGGAGCCATGTTCATTATTGCGTTGACTTTCTCCGGGTTAGCCTCGATGCCGTGATGCAAGACGATGAAGTCGAGTAACTTTCTGGATGGCACACCGAAGGCACATTTTTCTGGGTTCAACTTCATCTTAAATCTTCGAAGATTTTGGAAGGTTTCTTCCAGGTCAGCGATGAGGTCTTCTTTGGACTTGGTCTTGATCACCACGTCGTCGACGTAGGCTTCCACGTTGCGCCCGATCTGAGTGTGCAGACACCGCTGAATTGCCCGTTGATATGTTGCTCCAGCATTTTTCAAACCGAACGGCATTGTGATGTAGCAATACGCTCCAAACGGCGTGATGAAAGATGTCTTTAAGCAGTCTTCCTCCCTCAGGCTGATTTGATGGTATCCCGAGTAGCAGTCGAGAAAGTTGAGTAGGTCGCACCCGGCCGTGGAATCTACCACCTGATCTATCCTGGGAGGACCAAATGGGTCTTTGGGGCACGCCTTGTTGAGATCGGTGTAGTCGACGTACATGCACCATTTACCTTTTTTTTGGGGACCAAAACTGGGTTTGCCAGCCAATCCGGGTGATAGACCTCCTTGACGAACTCGGCTGCGAGGAGCTTGGTGATCTCCTCCCGAATAGCATCCTTGCGGTCTTGAGTGAAGCGCCGCAGCTGTTGTTTGACCGGCTTGGCATCTGTCTTTACGTTTAGGGCGTGCTTGATCACCTCCCTTGGTACGCCCGGCATGTCGGACGGTTTCTAGGCGAAGATATCCTTGTTGGCTTGGAGGAAGGTGATGAGTGCGTCTTCCTATTTGGGGTCGAGTCCGGTCCCGACTAGGGCAGTCTTGGAGGGGTCGGAAGGGTCCAGGGGATCTTCTTCGTGTCAGAGTCCACTGAAATTCCCGACTTCGCCGTCTTTTTTGCCGGAACTTGGTCTTGCTCAACTTCAATTGTGGCGGCTTGCCACATGCTATTGCGCCCGACTGCCGCCTCTTGTGATTGAGCCAGTTCGCAACTCTCCTTGTCGCAGGTGAAAGCTTGCTTGACGTCGCTGCGGAGGGAGAGGACTCCTGCTGGTCCAGGCATCTTGAGCACCATATATATATAGTGCGGTATCGCCATAAATTTGGTGAGTGCCGATCGTCTGAGTATCGCGTGGTACGCGGTCTCGATGTCAGCGACCTCAAAGCAGACGTTTTCCGTGCGAAAGTTATCCCATGTGCCGAAGGTTACTGGCAATGTGATCTGCCCGAGTGGAGTTGATGATAGGCCGGGAATTATCCTGTGGAAGGGCCCAGTACTCGGCCGTAATTCTGAACGAGGAATCATCATCTCATCCAAAGTCTTGGCGAATAAGATGTTGAGCGCGCTGCCTTCGTCGATGAGGGTTTTCTTCAGCCTGATATTTCTGACAACCGGGTCCAGGACGAGTGGATAGTGTCCCGGGTGTGAAACCCGATCTGGGTGATTTGCGCGGTTGAAGGTAATGGCCATCTCTGACCAGCGCAGGTACTGGGGGGTGTCCGTCGTAGAGACCGTGTTGATGTCGCACGCTGATAGCTTCTGTTTGCGCTTGGACTCGTAGGCAGACGGCCCTCCGAAAATGTGATTGAGCTCGGCCTGGGGGTCTTGAAAGTCGTCGGCCGGGCCTGAGTCTGGCTTGTCCTTGTCCTTGTCGGCGCCAGACGATGAAGCCTGCTCGGAGGCAAACTTCTTGAGCATGTAGCAGTCTTTGGCCGCGTGCTTGCCCTTGGGATGGAAGGGGCATGGCCCACTCATGACTTTCTGGTAGTCGTTGTTCCGTTGGGGTCATGACTGAGTTCGCTCCATGTTGGCCACCTCGTTGTCCGACTTCCGCTTGCGGCTGCCAGACTTGTTTTGAGACGGCTCGTTGTCGGCTTTCGCCTTCTGGTCTTTCTGTCGGGACTCCTTCTTCTCGTCGAGGGCCTCTGCGACCGCTTTAGCCAAGTCAGCATATTTGTTGGCCATGTCAAAAAGAGCCCGGACAGAGGGTGGTGGCTTCCGAGTGAATTACGTGATGAACGGGGTGTCCTTTACTCCCTTGCGGAAGGCGGCGATGATGGCCTCATCTCTGATCATTGGGATCTTGTTGCGCTTCTCGGAGAATCTCTTGATAGAATCTCATAGAGACTCGTTCTTCTTTTGGTGTAGTTGATATAGATCGTGTTCGGAAGATGGCCTCTCATAGGTTCCCTGAAAATTAGCGATCAACCGCTCCCTGAGTTCTCCCTAGGAACCGATTGACCGCCTCGGGAGCCCTGTCAGCCATGTTCTCGCCGAGTCGGCTAGCGTGACTGGGAGGTAGTTAGCCATGGCTTTGCTGTCGCCCCCAGCAGCTCGAACTGCCAGGGTATATACGGTGAGCCAGGACTCGGGATTTGTTTTGCCGTCATACTTTTCGATCCCTGTGGGCTTAAAACCGGTCGGCCAATCGACGTCTTGTGCTCCCGTGTGAAAGCTGAATGCCTTCATCTTCGTGAGGGCTCGGGCTCGACCACAGCAATAAACCGCTCGTGATGGAGACCAAAGCGCTCGTTTTTGTCCTCCAGTCGGCGGCGCTCATCCTCTTCTTGCTTGTGGCGCCGGGCGTTGATGGTATGGTGGAGGTCATGTTGTAGGCGTACTCGGAGATCTTGGTTGGGCCGGCGGTCATGCTGGTGACGCCGCCGATTGTCGTAGGAGTTGCCGAGTGACGTTTGCCTTGACTCCTCGCGTGGCCAACTTGAGCTGGCCGCCCGGCGCCGTGCTGATGTAGATGAGCCCGCCACTGGGGATCCCAACCGATTAGTCAGCACAATGGTTCACCCGACTGCTGTTGTTGTTGCTGGCAGGCAGCAACCATGATCATCACCTTGATCTTGGTGATAGTTGGGGTGGCCTGGTGATCAGGCCCGAGCTGGAGCGTGTCCAGCAGAGTTGCGGCAGCCACGACACGTTCTTGCTGGTGTGCGTGAAAAGACATCGTGGTCGCCGGACTTTAGTCTGGAAAATCTGTTGCTGGGCGGCTCGCCCAGCCCTGCGTAGCCCATCATTGCGAGCCTCGCGATCAGCCTCCTCTTGTTGTCGTAGTCGGCGGGCCTCCTCTTGATGTTCCTCTTGTAGTCGGCGCACCTCCAGTGGTGGTGTTGAAGCCATGAAGATCTCTTGGGACAGAAGAAGACTTGCCAGACTGGAGTCCGAGCTTGTGCTCGAACCGTTATCCGACTTAGAGGTCGGACTCCGAGATAATTTATCGGAGTAAGAACGACTCCGACCTTCTCTAGATCCATCTGAAACTGCGCTTGGCCTTGTCCAAACTGAATCGCAGGAGATTGGGTCTGGTGCGCGGGATGTAGATCCACAGCGTCGCTAAATCCGTGTGGGAGATTAACGATCTCTCGCTTTCTTGGCCCAACCCGAGCCGGCTCAAGGCCTAGCACAAGTCGGACGCCGAAGGAAAGAGTTGTCCCAATGCTCGGCGAAGTGAAGGACTGCCACAGTAAATCGTTGAAGGAGATTGTGGCGTCCTGTGGGCCGACTGGCGCAACGTCCGCTGGTTCCTCGGCCGGCTGGATTGGATCTGCTTCGGCCAAGGTGAGGTTGCCGATCTGGTCGGCAATGAAATCGAGGCTTCTGAAAGAAATTTTGTCTCCAGGGGAGAACTTGTTGCCGTCGATTCTAGTTGCTGGATCCATCAAGCTTGTGGATGTGAAACTCGCCGGAGCCCCTACCTGGCGTGCCAACTGTCGATGTTTTACACCGGCAATAGAACTATAGGGCTACTCGGCAAGGGGAAACTCGGTGGATTGCAGAGGAACGTAAAGAGATTTTATACTGGTTCAGGCCCTCGATGTAAGGTAATACCCTACGTCCAGTTGTGGTGTTATTCCTCCGATGGGTTGTGAATTCATCAATGATCTTCTGCCCTCATGGGTGCCCTGCCTTCCCTTATATACTGGGGGATAGGGGTACAAGATGAGGATCCCAGCCAGATACGGCCAAGGGATTTCCTTCTTAGAGATAGAAACTTATCCGACTAAGACTATGTTTTTCTTATTGTACAAAGGCAAAGTCTGCCGGGTGCTATCTTATCTCTAACTACATGATTCGGCCCATCCTCTATCCGAGTGGCCCATATGTAGGTGGTGAGGTACCCGGGGCCCATGGCCTCCACACCCTCGCACTTCGGCTCTTAGATCAAAACGTGCGGACCAAGTCCCCACCCGTTTCCCCCACCTTTTCCGCCCCTCTCACCCACGTCCACGTACGAATTTCACCCCACTACCGCTGGCCGCCATTCCATGATTTTGCAAAAATCCGCAGGCCACAGCCGTGATCTCCCATGGCCGCCCCTATTTAAACGCTCCACGTGCCCCTCTGCTCCTTTTCCCTCAAACGCCCAAGCTTCCCATGCATCCTAAACCCCCCAGCGACGTGATCCCGAGCCTCCGCCACGCTCCGCCATCTCCAGCCGAGCGCCACCACTGGTCACCGTTCTCGCACCTGCTAGCTCCCACTGCACTCAGGCGCACCTCATCTGGCCGCCGTTCGCCACAGTTCATCACCGGATCCCCTTCGTCCCCGTCAAAGCCTTCGGTAAGGGCAACTACCGGCCTTCAGCCACAATCTCCCGTCGACTCGTTCGGCCATTTCTCCCTCTAATTCATTCTACACCTTTGCCAGGGTCCCCTAAATCATGTCCGCGCCTCCGTCACCAGTTTGCGCTGTCGTCCTGAGGCATCATCACCACTAACCCCTCCTTCTCGTCACCGGTTCACATCCTCCAACCGTCACAAGCCTCGGTGAGGTCCCCCTCAGTTGCTCTTCTCCTCTGCCGCTCGCCACGCGCTCTTCGGGGGTCAGATGGTTGCCGTGGTGGACCATCGGGCCGCTTGCCCCGCCATGGCTCGGCCGCACTGGCGGGGGCCGAGTCCCGTTCGTCTTGGGTCATTCTATCTGCCTCAGCAGATCGGGGCCGTCCATGTGGCGCCATCACAGGCGCCTGCCCTATTGCCACGTCAGTATCACCACGGCGCCGTGTCGGCCTACCTGTCTGCCGTGGCTGCCACGGTGGCAACCACGTGTTGTGGTCGTGCTGGCCCGTGGTGGACTGTCTCGTTGACCCATGGGGCCCGCCTATCGGTGCCGGTTCCTGGGTCGGTTGACGCCATAAATCTTGATTAATGCGCAATAATTCATTTAGGGTTTATTTCTGCATATTAAAAACACAGTAAAACTTGAAAATTCATAACTAATTCGTACGAGCTCCGATTAATTCCATTCAAATTTCATTTGATCTAAAAAATGTCAAGAATCCATTAAAATACTTTTAGCTCATGTTTCAGTGGTCACATGTACTGTTTTTAATTGTTTGTGCCTTGGTTGCTTTAGAAACCAACATGTCCGACCCTTCCCTTTACTACGAGGTCATTGCTAAGTTCGCAGAGCCGGAGCATGGCAAATTACATCGTGTTCTTGATCATTTTGCACCTAATTTATGCCAAATGCTTTGTTTTATTTAAATAACCTTGCATGTTTTATTATTTCATGTGGACTGGGAATATAACCTATATGTGTTTAGAAGAATACCTTAATTTGGCGACCCCATTCCTTTGTAACTTGGGTAATAATATGACAAGGGAATATTTCTAGGATGCTTAGCCATGCTTAGAATCAATTAGCTCACCTTGGGAATAAATACTCATTATTATATTCATTATTCGACTTTATGTCGGGAGGATGGAACTTTGGACATGGTTACTTGTACCAATAAAATATGACCTTAACGGTGGGCTGTGGGTGCATGGTTTTGATGATCGCATCCATGGCAATTAAGGACCGGTTCACGGGATCTCCTTGAGCAGTTATTCGTACATACTACAAGCCAGCGTGGGCAACGGCTAGGCTTGTCATGTAGCTTCTCCCTCTCCTAGGCACTGTTGGTGAGAATGGGCGTGATGGAGTTGGGTCGGCTCAGGGTCAGATTGATCAGCTTCCGAATCCATTGTGGTGCAAGGGGGATAGCCTGGCCGATATGGTGTGCCCTATCGACAGGTCCAACCTCAGCGTAGTGTGGATGGTTGGGGAGGAGTAGTGTGAACGGTCCTGTCACAGCCTCTTGCGGGGTGTTGTGGTGACACACTGGCACACAGGAACGTGTGTGGGGCTATGTCTTGTAGGTACAGTTGTACACCTCTGGCCAGAGTTAAAATCTATTCGAATAGCCGTGCCCGCGGTTATAGGTGTTTGGTCAATACTCACTGTGATTAATCTCACTTTAATAAATTGACTTAAAATATGTTGTAGGGATAGGATAGATGGTTGGGCCTGATCAACGTGGTGTAGCGTTGATCGGTGAAGGATTAAGATTGTTTAATTAATCAACCTTTTACCCGTTTGCGAACTACTATTGTTTGCAACTGCTTTTACGCAAATGAACCCAGAGCCTATCTCTGTCTCCCGTGCATGGTGCATAATTGCGGGTGTGACTTGTTGAGTACTGTAAGTGGTACTCAGTCTTGCTCTCTTTCCTTCTCTCAGAGATGGAGTACCTCTCTGACAAGGATCGTCAGGAGGAATAGGCTGGATCCGCCGTCAAGCTGCCTGTGGAATGGAAGCCTCCACATGGCTAGTTGTTTATAGGCTTTCTTTATCATTTTCCACTGCATTTATGTAAGATAATTTTTATTCTGTTTGTAAAATACACTCTGTATGGCAACTTGGTATTATGTACCCTGGCTTTCCTGGACAGGGATTTAATACATAGAAATATTCAGAATTTTGGTTGTGAATTGCTGGGCATTACATGGACGTGCCGATGACTACTGAAGATCCTATGTTATTGGACCCCTCCGCTACAACTCTCCAAGCCGCTACGCCGCCTGCACAAGATTCCTGCCCCCAGGTGCTACAAGGCGCGACCACGACTACACAAGAGCCTCTACCAGAGGAGCCAGAAGCCGCGCCGGTTGAAAATATTGTTTGAGAGGACCTAGAACCTGACGTGTAGGAAGAAATAATAATTCCCAAGGACAAACCCAAGGAAATAGGAGTGCCAAAGAAGGTTAGTAGGCACAACCCCAAGGAAAGGAACAAGGATGCTGAGAAGTGGATGATATCCACCTTTCCTGGTAGAGGGAAAAGGAAGAAGGACACCTAATATGACAAAAAGAAGGTTGACGACCTTATTAGTGATTTATTCTTCCTAACAGACGACGTGCCAGCATGACCACACTCTCCAAGACGGGCCATGGGAGATGAGAAGATTGCACAACTAGTACATGTCTGCCTCTAGGAAAGGCCTTAGGTCGCTAACGGTCAACGCCCCGGCCGATGCTTTCATGAGCGGTGTTGGTATGTTGTATGTCGACTTCAATAGCTTGCACGCACTGTATCACCGCAACAAATTGGACATTAATCTCATGGCCGCATGGTGCCTGTAAGTGAATATACTACATTTTATTTTATACACAATATCTAGATAACTTCCTAATGTTTTTATCCCTTTTAGGTATCAAGTCATGGATGCACAGAAGTTGGGTGAACCCATCGGCTTCTTGGACCCAACTAGAATATGCAAGCCCCAGCATATAGTTAACATAAAACATGACTTGGATGGGCTGAAGGATAAGACTCCTGAGGAGAGGGCCGCTTACAAAAAGGAACTCCACAATACCAAGAAGCTAGAGGTGGTGGCCTATGTCAGACGAGCTATGCTATCATTTCAAAAATAAAAGATGCATACTGGCTGCGTACAACTTTAGGTAATTTTTGTTTTGATGTTAGTCTATATATTTATCGTCAATATACTTATATAACTTCCTATTTATGTAGCGATGCTATTGGATATGTTTTCCTTATTTTATCTTAAAGTATGGATCAGTTACAGTCCTCGACCCGCTCGATTACTCTTGGAAGAAATACAAGGAATTTCTTAGCATTTTAGAGTTGTAAGCAACAAAATCCTTATCCATGTGAAGTTAACTATGAAGTATTATTTCTCCATTTATAACACTAAATTTAAATGTTTAAACAGTGCCTATAGGTACTATAAGGCAAAAGGCGGGGAACAAGTGGTATCAAGAGAGAATATGTTCATCAATACATACTGGCTGGGAATGTGCAAAGCACTTATTTTATGCGAGGATATGTTTATAACTAATTTGCATTCTCTGTATGTTTATTTCATGAAGTGCCACAAGCAACCTTCAGGCATCGTGCTCTGTTGGTACTGATGTGTGCAAGTACCTCAGGGTTAATGGGAGATACTGTACCAATCCTGAAGATGTAAGTCTATCACTATTTGTCATTTCAAATTTCACTGTCCACTATTAATTATATATGTTTGATTGTTGCTAGCTAGGACATAAGTACTAACATCCTTATGTTCTCTCGATGCAATTGCCTAGAATCGAAACTACTGAAAGAGAGATGGCAAAAGCATCGAAAACATACAACGAGACATGTGCCACTTTATCTACCACGACTGTTGTCATCATAAAGGCAGATTTTTTGATTACAATGGGCATTTGGCAGCAGAAGAATACAAAACTCTTTGGGACTGGACCCATACTATTATCTAAAATTTTTGTGTGCATTGTCATGAAATTTTGTAAATATATATACCATGTGTACATATACATATCTTACTTTGTGTATTATTGCAGTCATATATATGTATCGTTGTTTACAAATGTCACTTATATTGGTCCTATCATTTACTCATTATAGTAATTATTTATTCATCGACCACGAATTACAATAAATAATATATAGAAATATATTTGAAATTGGTCGAAACACTTTTGGTGGTAAATTGAAAAATTGGCACGAATATTAATACAAGCGGCTAGCTGGCATTTTCTACACGTGTGGAAATAAATTTACACGAGCAGGCCTCATAGCATAGCCGCCTGCGTAGATAGTTTTCACAGGCCACCTGCAAAAACCTATCTACGTAAGGCAGGCCGGTACCGTCCCCTGCGTTAATGGTTGATTTTCGTAGGCCCTTTTTTTATCAGCGATGCGTATGCCCGCCTGTGAAAACCTATTTTGGCCACCTGTAAATATGATTTTCGTAGTAGTCACTTTTCCCCTTTATAAAACAATAATGTAGTTTCTTCAATTTGGTAATTAGAGTTGTTATTTGAGAATTGTGAAGAAATAGAAAGATTACCAGTCAAAAATGCTTTACATGAACATTAGTTTGGGTTTAGACCTTCAATTGGTAGTTATGTTCCAAATACTAGGATATGGTATATGCAGAAAATACAAATACAAGAAGCCACTGACTCATTGAGTTGTTCCTCTGACTATTGAGTTGTTGCAGGAGTTACTCAGTTAGATGCAGACAGTGCAAAACTGGCATGGAAAACATAGGAAGCTGTTGAGCAAGACTCACAGGTATGTTCCAAACACCAAAGTTCTTCCATATTCCACCATGTCCTTCATGAGATCCATTGTTATCTGTTCTATTATGGAATGGGTTTATGTATAGAATTTCGTACTAAGTAACTTTATTGTTTACTCCTTTGCATTAAAATGCAGATCCGTTGCTTTGCGACAAGAATCAAGTACCCTATCGTTCATTTCATTGTCAGCAACCGTTTTATATGTTTATGTAAATGTAGAAGCTTAGTTATTCAGTGAAGTGGTAGGTTCCTCCGCTTTATCCTGTCCTCCGCCCCTTCTCACGTTGATGGAATGTGGTGTCAGAAGGAGGAGCAGAAGCGTTAGGATCGAGAGTCTGATACCATGATAGCGATTGTAACTTATGCGATGAATTGCATTGATCACCAAACGTGGATACATATAGGAGCAACAGAACCATATCCCCTTTGATTGACTTATAGAAGTAAGGTTAAGAGAGGAGGAAGATGCGCCAGCAAAAGCGAACCCAAAAATATGGTGTTAATAAATTTTGACAATGAGAGCAGGAAGGTGGGACGGCGGTGGAGTTGTCACATAGAGTGCTTACTCTTCCATATTGTTTGGCAGATTTTTTTCGTTCTAAAATTTTAGACCAGACATTAAAACTATTCTTTATATTTGCCTAGAGCTCATTAAGACCAAGCACAACGCAAGAGCATAGCGCCACGTCACGTTAGACGGCCGCTTCCGTGAAGGAGAGAGGGTGAGGCGAGTAGCTTCTGCAAGTCGTGCGTGCCTTCCAGGCACGTGTAGCCTCACCCCAAAAAGGCAGCGGCATGTGGTCCCTCCCTCGAATCTTCTCGAGCACGTACTAGGAGCCTCGATCTTGCCGCTGATAGGTCGTTGCGCTGTTGGCAAGCTCCGCCGGCCTCGATCTTGCTGCTGGGAGGTTGCTAGCCTCTATATTGCCACTGGGAGGTCATCGCCCTCTCGTCTCGATACGTGCCGCCGTGACCATCTCCCCACGTGACCATTGCCGCGTCCGTCTCCATGCGGAACCGCCACGACCACCTAGAGCTTCTCTCATTCTCGGTGGCCTCCACCTCCTGCCGTCTTGCCGCCCCTAAGCCGCCGTAGCGACAGCCGGAGATGGGGAAGGTTGCGTTGACCGAGTCAGGGAAGAGACGAGCAGATCCACCACCTTGGGCGCCAGATCTGAAGCGGTAGCGAGGAGGACGGGAACAAGCTGTGCCGAGGGAGGCATGGTGGTGGTGGGGGGAAGAAGGAGATCCCAATGACGACGACCGTGCGGCCCGATCCGCTCGCGCACGCTGCCGCCACGACGAGGTAGGAGCTCCTTGACCGCTGCACGGGCGACCTCGCCAACGGATGGAAGGAGCAGCCCGATATCCGGATGCCGCCGCCTTGCCGACGTAGGAGCTCATCGGCCTCGAGGCCCGATCCACCTTGGAGCGGCAGTGGTGGAAGGGGAGGACATGGAGAGGCCGGTGGTGGTAGAAGGGGAGAGGCGTGGCAGTGGACGAGAGGACGGGGAGAGGCCGGCGGCGGTGGAAAGGGGATGACAAGGGAGAGGCCAGCGGTAGAAGTGAGGAAGAGGAGTGGATTTGGTCAAAATGTTATTTTATTTCTGGTTTTGGGGTTATTAGTGTAAAATTTTGAACTCATACGTAAATTAAAGAAATATAAGGACTGAAGCAGAAAATATAAGAGCCTAAAATACAATACTAAAGCTACCACCTGAACCCACTTGTATTGTGGGAGATAAACTTTTCAGTTGTGTGGCCTTAGCCTATATGACGATCACGTGGCATATGAGACCATTTAAATGAGTGGCTTGCATTGTTTATGCCCTAATCCTTTTAAGTTTCAATGGACCATACTTTATCAGAGGTGTTGAATACTCTGTGCAAGGTCATTTGGAAAGGTATGCAGGAGGATTCTTTTGACATTCCACCCCTATGTTTAAAGGTGGCTGATCAATTAGTTATTTTCATCCTTTTTCCTACACCAGTCATGTGCCCATGCATTGCAAGGGAAATACAAGTATGAAACAACTATCATCCATGTTAAATGTTCATTGTTATGTGTAATTTCGGCTTTTTAATTAATCAGTAACAATCACCTTGCAAGTTTCATTGTATACTGCCGGTCAATTTATTTGGTATTTGCATAAACAATTGAGATGGTGTAGTTTATGACAATGTATATTATATATAGATTGATCAGATAAAGGGAAAAAAAAAAGGTGATGTGACTTCATAGGAGAAGAAAACAAAGGGAGATAATTTAGACCATAAATTCATCAACCAAAGGCTAGAAACAATTGTGCTGATGTGGCTTAATAAGAGAAGAGAGAAATAGTATTAATACACTTAGTGGGAATGAACGGTATGGAAATTGGACAGTGCAACTTAGCATCTGGACACATCCACCAATGTACTCACTGTTGTCCCGTCAGTTGGGCTCATGCAAAATTCAGATTTTATTTTATATCAAAATACATTAATGATCATTTCTATTGGTTCGAACCCAACATCAGAAAAATTTTAAACAAAACAAAATCTTAATTTCTGATTTAAACTAACTACATGTCTACGGTATGCAAATGTCTCCATTTTGGTGCCCTGCTTATAACACATCTAAAACCAGTATTAGGAGCAGATGTAAATGAGCTACGGAATGCACTCAACACCAAATTTAGTGGCACATATATAAGTAACAACTGTATGTTATGGGGGCAATTTAATGATTACATAATGGTTTGATAACTATTCTGTAGTGTAGTTGAGCAGGATCATGATATGCAGGGCATAGCCATGGAACTTGTACTACCGAAGTGTGTCTTATCTAATAAGTTTATTCAACCGAGCATTACCACAAAATTACCTCTTTCATGGAGTATGTTGAAACAAGAGATAATAAATCTTTGTTGAGGGTTTGATATAGTCTCTTAATGTTGTAGAGAAAGCTCGCAAACATAATGATGTGGCAAAGAACGAGGGACATTTTAGCACCAATGTGGGATAACAAAATGGGAAAAAAAAAGAGAGATTTAAAACCAAACAAACCATCATCGATTCACCATACCAGAGCATGCCACTCAATCTCAATGGATATATTTTGCTCCGCCTACTTCGAGTTGTTGCCATCTTGCGTGTGGTCTGTGATCTAGTGGTGGCTGTGGTAAATCTTTGCGTGGTGATGCTTGGTCACGGATGCGAGGCAGTAGTGACCTACTTTAACTTGGTGTCAGTTGTGGGATTTGTCATGTCAAGATCTGGCCCATAGCTTCCCAGTCACAGGGTGGGGGGAGAGAGAGATAGGGAGGGAGGTAGTAGCGTAGCCAACAATTTTTTATTAGGTGTGTCTACTTCATATATCAAAATTTTTTAACACACCTCAAATTCCATATAAAAATCCTATATAAGTACAAATTTAGTTAAAAGTTTTTTAAGATAATGGATAATCGGCCTTTACTCTAACCAAAGCTAGAACTGATTATTATAAGATTTTTGGCTATATCACAACCAAAAACAAATAACAAAACATGATGAGAAGACAAATACTAGACAAACCAAACTGGAAGGAAGAGACACAACTTATTCAAAAAGTAATCCTAAGTTGGCAAAAATTTGCATAACCATTTGTCTCTAGATTACGGCATGCAAGATATATAAGCTATTTGTCCTCGTCATACCTTTAACCCAAGCCAGTATGTTACTCTGAAAAGTATCTACATATAAGATTTAGATGGAGTTTTATAAAAAACTAACTCATTTCTACTTAGCCATAGAGCCCAACATAAAGCAGATGCTCCAACTAAAATTAGTTTTTTAGTTTTTGGATCACAACTAACCACCCAAACCCCACCAATATGAAAAAACTATTTGGTAGTTTCAAGCCAAAAGATACATAGACCGTCCTCCAAAGAAATTTAGTAAAATGATAATCGAAGAATAGATGTTGGATAGATTCATTATGTGTAAAAAACAACATTTTTTACTACCACTCTAATTCCTTTTTGCTAAATTATTCTTTGTTAAAATTACCCCTTTGAACAGACACCACATAAATATCTTAATTTTAAGAGGTAACTTCAATTTCCACAATATTTTATTCCTCGCTACGTATCCATTATTAATTAGAGCTAAATACATGGAACAAATTGTAAACTGACCAAATTGATGAAGATTCCACCTAAAAATATCTTTACCATTATTCAACTGAATATGTACAATATTAGAAACTAGATTATGCCAATTAATTAGATTCTGACCCACTAAAGCCCTTCGAAAAGAAATATTAAGTGGAATGGAGCTCATAATAGTTGGCATTGATGAATTCCTCCTTCTAACAATATTATACAAAGATGGATACTGCTGCTTAAAAGAAGTGTTTTCAATCCATTTATCTTCCTAGAATCTAATTTGTCTCCCATTATTGATTATAAATGATCCCAAACTCAAAACTTGTCTTTAACTTTCATCAGCTTAGACCAGAAGTGGGAGTCACCTGGTTTCCTTATAAGAGCATCTCCAAGAGAGGCCCAAAAATTAGTCCCAAAAATCTTACATTGGGACCATCCTAAAAATTTTTGGGCTCAAAAAGCTTTACCATCTCCAAGAGAGGCCCACAAATTTGTCTGTTGGCCACGTAGGATAGATGGGCTCATCATTTGCTTGCCATCGTTTTCTTTTGATGATACCGTGCTGTGGAGGCCATGGGCCCCGGATACGCTCAAGGAAGGCAATTACAGCCACTCAGACAGAGTGGTGCGCCATTCCCTACAATTGGAGATAGACTAGGACTCGGCTTCATATTACCTTGCATGACAAGAAAAGTGATATAGTCTTAACCGGATATTCTATGTACTGATAAAGAAAGTCCTTGGTCGTATCCGATTGGGTTTCCTACCCTGTAACCCTCATCCCTCTAGTATATAAGGAGGGGTAGGGAGCCCTCTGGGGTATAGGACAATCTTGCCAAAGAGGATTCCACATGCCGCGAAAGCAATACACCACAACTAGAAGTAAGGTATTACCTCTCACCGAGTGCCTGAACCAGTATACATCGTCTTGTCTTTCAAAGTCCATCAAGTTTCGGTCCGACGAATAGCCCCATATAATTATTGCCGATATAAAACATCGACGGTTGGCGCGTTAGGTCGGGGCTTTGTTGAGATCATCGTCATCAAGCCCGATGGATCCAACTGTAGGAGTCGATGGCATCAACTTCACCCCTGGACAAGCCATCAGCTTCGGAAGCCTCGACTTCATCGCCGACAATCTCAGCAATCTCACCTTGTCCGACTCAGTTTCAACCTGATCGGCTAGGGACCAAGCCAACTCAGCACCGTTGGCCTACTCAATGCCGCAGCAGTTTTCAACATCCTGCTTCGAAAACACGCAAGATCTACGAGTTCTGGGACAACTCCCTTTTCTGATATTCGACTCGAATTCAGCTCCAAGCCAATCGAGATTAGGTCCAGGGGAGACAAGATCGTCAATTTTCCACTCGGACTCGACAATGCTGCAACAATCTTCAATTCCAATTTGATGCGGTAGACTCAATCCTCTGGAATTCGACTCGGATACGGCCTAGAGCCACTCAAGATCGGGTCCAGGGAGGTTGGGGTCATTATCACACCACTAAACTACAGCGAATCCAACTCCTAGTCGGACAGTAGCTTAGGAAGCTTTTCTCCAAGCGAGGTCTTCATGGCGTCAAAGGGATCAACTCCAACACAAGATGCACGCCGACTACGCGACCAGGAGGCTCGCCGACTGCGTGAGTAATAGGAGGAGGACACATGACGCCTGCAAGCCGAGTGCGACGCTTGCAATGACAACTTGTGCAAGGTTGGGCGGACTGCTCAACAAGAGATCCTTCAAACTCGAGTAGGCGACCACGACGTCTTTGTGACCCCACAACAGAACGTTGTGGCCGCTGCCACTTTGTTAGACACCTTCTAGTTCGGGCCCGACCACCAAGCCACCCCGACCATCGCAAGGATCAAGGCAATGATGATGAGGACATCATTTCTTTAGATACACACTTACAACCTCCTCATGTTGAACAAGATGTGCCACAAATTCAAAGACCAATTACTCGCGCACATGCCTGTCAACTTAATCGCCAAGTGAATGCGTTCCTAAGCTTACATGGAAATATTTCTACGAATGTCATGCTATTTAATTCTTGTAATGATTTTATTGTTATTAGGAACCTGGGAGAAGATCATGGAGAATAGCTCAATAAACCACATATTAAAGTGGAGACAACGAGTGCAAGTAAACTCCTATTCCCGAGACCGATTCAGTTTTGGGCTGGGAGACAGCATCAAATTCAAACGGCCATAACTTTTGATCCAGAAGGAGTTACAGGGCCTACAAGTACTTGTTGCAAAGCTTATAAAGTCAACTTTCAGATGGTTTTAGTTTCACATCAAAATTCCTCCTAAGCTATCCGGAATCGTCGAAACAAGACACATATCTCTTCCAGTCTGAGTCTGTTTTGGGCCTTGGGCCTTGTAATTGTGTCGTGGGCTAAGCCCAAGGGTTGTCCGCTCTAGGGTTAACCCTAGGACATCCCAATTCATATATATTCAGTAGTCATCGTCGTTTAGAGTTGGGTTTTGCTTAGATTATTCTGCCATTGCAGTTTCACCATCTAGATCGGTTTGTAGAACCCCAACTTCGTGTGCTAAATATTCATCTGCAATTCAGGATTGTGTTTTCTTTGTTTTTGCAAATTTCTTCGATTGTTTACAGGAGCAAAACCTTCATGGTTAGGTCGACTGCGTGAGAGCATGGCCAATAACAACAAGACGCGCGGGTGTAGCGAGTGCAAGGTGACGATCTGCTGATCGGAAGCCTCAAAACGTGAATGTCCACACGTCGCCAAATCGAACCTACCGGAAGATCATGCACCTAGTCTCGCATCAAATGACCACTGCTGCAGCATGCCAGCAGCGACAACAATCTGGAGACACTTTCATACTGTCAAACAAGACGGCTTCAGACACGGCGGTTTCATCTACTTCAGCACGGCACCAAGCAGTTGGCTTTTGTCAGCATCACTCGGAGTCACGACATACGTTACTCGGCAATCCGAGTAACGATCGACAGCAGCATCATCGTGACGACCGCCACAATAACCAGGACACCCGAGGACGACTACGGCGGGATCTCCACCACGATATAACGCTCGACACCGAGAACACGAGAGGATGAGCGCCACCGACTAGAAGATGAGCATGAGCGCTTCAGCCTCCACCACGAGCGATTTCATCGCCATAGTCAGAGTCGGAGCCCTCACCCAGATGAAGGAGTACTGGCGTTCACCCACGAACTACAACAAGTCGACTGGCCATCTGGCTTCAAGCCGACTAGAATAGAGAAGTACGATGGGAAGACCAACCCGGAGTCTTGGCTCACAGTTTACACCTTGGCAATCCATGCGGCCAGAGGCGATCACAAGGGCATGGCTAACTACCTGCTAATCGCCTTGGCTAACTCGGCAAGGACACGGCTGACAGGGCTTCCTAGGCGGTCAATTGGCTCCTGGGGGAACTCCGTGAACGTTTCATCGTGAACTTCCAGGGAACATATGAGAGGCCATCTTCCGAGTACGATCTATATCAGTGTCACCAGAGGAAGAACAAGTCCCTCTGCGATTTCATCAAGTGTTTTTCTGAGAAAAGAAATTCAATACCTAAAATCAAGGACGAGGTCATCATCGCTGCCTTCCGCAAGAGAGTCAGAGACGTGCCGTTGATCGCCATGTTCACTCAGAAGCCACCCAATTCCATCAAAGCTCTCTTCGAGATGGCCAATAAATATGTTGATTCAGCCG
The DNA here is from genome assembly GCA_003991445.1 of Oryza meyeriana var. granulata. Taxonomy (NCBI): domain Eukaryota; kingdom Viridiplantae; phylum Streptophyta; class Magnoliopsida; order Poales; family Poaceae; genus Oryza; species Oryza meyeriana. The sequence goes on along the minus strand of RYFJ01000621.1, from coordinate 210,088 downwards.
ACATAGTGTGATGTGGGCATGGGTGTCCCAATCTTTTTGATGAGAGGATAAGTCAATTGGATGGAGCGACGTTGGCGATCCGACTACAACCGTCCAAGGACGTTGCACCTTAGCAATCGTTACACCAACTCCAGAGGTTGTTCGCAATCTCGACGGATGCACAATCAGCCCAACTACAAGGGTAATTGTTCCTGTAATCAATCGAGAACTAGCAAGAACAAGATGAACAAGCAACTTAATTTGTGAATAAAAGATGAAGGTTTAACTCAGAGAACAAATGGTGGGATTTCGAAGATGAGCAATCCGGCGATCTAGCCGATCACGGATTACACGGTAAAGTAGCGACGTTAACTTTAATCTAACAAAACTCAATCTGTTTGTGGCGGCTCTAAAGGTATTAATAGGATGAGAGGATGACCACACGGGTGTTGGGGTCATTCTCCAAACCTAGGACGCGTCCCTAATGGACCCAACTTGATACATGGGCCTTAGGCCCAAAATCGGTGATACAGTACCTTAACAGGAAACCTCTCATCACTAAAATGATGATTGTGGATGATTCCAAGTAGATATGAGCATGATTCTAGATCCGTTGGAAAGTAGACTTGATAAGCTTTCCGTGAAGTACTAGAACTCTCAAATCGGAGTTCGTATGAATTCGTGACGGCCATTACAAGTTGGTGCTGTCGTACAGTTCGAATCCAGCCTGCGCGAATCCCTTTCCTTGTTGATCTCCTCCCTTTCCTTGTTGATCTCCTCCATCATTCCTGAGCAACAACAACATGCGTGGATCTCCATGCTCTACATAAATTGGAGACAAACTTAGAAACAAATTCACCTGATAATTAAGCTGACGTGCACGAGCGCGAGTAAGTGGCGGCGTAGGTGGACGTTATCGACAGTATTGATGTCTCATCCTGTCCCCCTCAACTTGCATTTGAGTCGTCTCGACTCAAGCTCATCTTCTTCGCCCAAATATGGCTTCAAATCTGCAATGTTAAATATGGGACTAACCCCAAAATCTGTAGGCAAATCAAGCTTATATGCATTCTCATTAATTCTCTCTATCATTTTAAAAGGTCCATCAGCTCTAGGCATCAATTTAGACTTTCTCAAATCAGGAAACCTATTCTTCCTCAAATGCAACCAAACCAAATCTCCAAGTTCAAAAATCAATTGCCTTCTACCTTTATCACTAGCTATCTTGTACTTAGCATTCATACGCTCTATGTTTTCTTTGGTGGTCTCATGCAGTTTTAACATCAATTCAGCACGTTGCTTCACATCAAAATTCAATGTTTCAGAAGATGGCAAAGGCAACAAATCAATTGGAGCGCGAGGCACCAACCCATAAACAATCTCAAACGGATACATCTTTGTAGTAGAATGCAGCGAACAATTATAAGCAAATTCAATATGAGGCAAACAATCTTCCCACATTTTAATGTTTTTCTTCAAAACTGCCCGTAACATAGTAGACAAAGTTCTATTCACAACTTCAGTTTGACCATCAGTTTGAGGATGACAAGTAGTAGAAAATAAAAGCTTAGTTCCCAATTTAGCCCATAAAACTTGCCAAAAGTGACTAAGAAATTTAGTATCACGATCAGAAATAATTGTATTTGGCACACTATGTAAGTGAACAATCTCTCTAAAGAACAAATCAGTAATATGAGTAGCATCATCAGTTTTATGACATGGTATAAAGTGTGCCATTTTAGAAAATCTATCCACAACAACCAAGATGCTATCATGCCCCTTCCTAGTCCTAGGCAATCCCAACACAAAGTCCATGGAAATGTCTTCCAAGGAACGCTAGGTTAGTTGCAGCAGAAACAAACCTCTCCACGTCCCTTCATCTTGGGCCAAGAAGAAATGACTAGCAAGAACGTCTTCCCGTCTTCTTTGCTCCAAAATGCCCCATCAGCCTGCCTCCATTGCGCTCCTGTAGCAACAACAAACGAACGGAGCCAGCTGGAATGCATAGCTTGTTAGCTCGAAACACAAACCCATCATTGAGGACAAATTTATTCCATGTCTTTCCATCCTTACAATGCAACAACACATCTCTAAAATCAGCATCACTTGCACATATTAGTCTTAATTGTGCCTAATCCAAAGATTTTATAGTCAAGTTGGGTTATTAAGATATACCTCCTAGACAAAGCATCAGCAATGATATTCTCTTTCCCCTTCTTATGTTTTATTACATAAGGAAAAGATTCAATAAATTCAACCCACTTAGCATGTCTACGGTTCAATTTACTTTGACTACAAATATGCTTCAAAGATTCATGATCAGAATGTATAACAAACTCTTTGGGCCACAAATAATGCTGCCAAGTTTCCAAAGATCAAACTAAAGCATATAATTCTTTATCATAAGTAGAATAATTCAGCATAGGCCCAAATAATTTCTCACTAAAATATGCAACAGGTTTACCTTCTTGAATCAGCACGCCTCCAATCCCTACCCCACTAGCATCACACTCAAGCTTAAAAGTCTTATCAAAATCAGGGAGTTGGAGCAGTGGTGCATGAGTCAATTTATCTTTAAGTATATTGAAAGCGTCTTCTTGTAGTTATCCCCATTGAAAATGGACGCCTTTCTTTGACAACTCGTTCAATGGTGCAGCAATTGTGCTGAAATCCCGCACAAAATGATGATAGAATCCCGCGAGTCCAAGGAAACTCCACACCTGTGTGACTGTTTTAGGAGTCAGCCAACTCTGAATTGCCTCAACCTCGGCTTGATCAACCTCAATCCCCTGTGGAGTAACAACATAGCCAAGAAACGAGACTCGATCGGTGCAAAAACTGCACTTCTCAAGGTTACCAAACAAACGTGCAGCGCGCAAAGCATCAAAAACAACACGTAAATGATCAAGATGATCCTCTAAAGATTTGCTATAGATCAGAATATCATCAAAATATACCACCACAAAGCGACCAATAAAAGCATGTAAAACTTCATTCATTAATCTCATGAAAGTGCTAGGTGCATTAGTTAAACCAAAGGGCATCACTAACCATTCATACAATCTAAACTTAGTTTTAAATGTTGTTTTCCATTCATCTCCCAATTTCATGTGAATCTGGTGGTAACCACTACGCAAATCGACTTTAGAAAAAATGATAGAGCCACTTAATTCATCAAGCATATCATCTAACCTAGGAATAGGATGACGAGAGCGAATTGTAATATTATTAATAGCTCTACAATCAATGCACATACGCCATAACCCATCTTTCTTAGGCACCAATATCACCGGAACAACACATGGACTAAGAGACTCGTGTACGTATCCCTTGTCAAGCAATTCTTGAACTTGACGCTGAATCTCCTCTGTTTCCTCCGGGTTGGTCCTGTATGGCGCACAGTTGGGTAGGGAAGCTCCGGGAATCAGATCGATTTGATGCTCAATCCCACGCATCGGTGGTAGCCCCGGTGGTGTCTCCTTTGGAAAAACATCCTCATTCTCCTGCAAAAGGTTAGTGACCGCAGGAGGAAAAGAGAAAGGTATATCTTGAAATGAAAATAAAGCCTCCCTGCATACCAAAGCATAGCAAACAACATTACTTGTATCCAAATTGACAATATCAGATTTAGTACCAAGCAAACAAACACCTTTCATTTTAATCACATTTTTCTTATCATGTTCAGATTTAAATTCCTTCTTCTTATGTTGCTCAAGTTCCTTTGCTACAATTTGATTTTCACTTTTAACATGCCCCTGATTTTTCTCCTTATTAGCTCTAGCAACCTCATCCTTCAAAATAGCTTCAGGAGACATAGGATGTAACACAATTTTCTTCTCATCATGCATAAAAGAGTATTGATTTGTTCTACCATGATGCAACATGTCTTTATCATATTGCCAAGGTCTACCCAACAACAAAGAGCAAGCATGCATAGGTATGACATCGCAATCAACAATATCACAATAAGAACCAATCGCAAAATTCAACCGAACCTGTTGTGTTACCTTAACTCTGCCGCTGTTGTTGAACCACTGAATGTAATGTGGATGCGGGTGCGGTTTAGAGTGCAACGCAAGCTTAGTTACCATTTCAGTACTTACTAAGTTTCTGCAACTTCCCCCATCGATAATGGTGCGACAGGATCGCTTGTTGACGATGCACTTCGTCTGAAATAAGTTATGCCGCTTGTTCTGCTCCGCTTTACTCATTTGTGCACTCAACACACGTTGCACAATAAGACTCTCATAGTGCTCGGCATCTTCAGCACCAATATGTTCCTCATCTTCACTTCCTGCATCATTAGCTACAAGCAATGCAAGTGTATCCTCATCCAAATCACTAGCAGAAGAATACTCACCATTCTCCTTAATAACCAGAACGCGTTTGCTAGGGTAGTCCCTTTGCAAATGTCCAAAACCCTTGCATTGATGGCATTGAACATCCCTTGTTCGTCCTGTGGAAGCAACCGAAGAAGCACTCTTGGCAGGGGTTTGTACATAACCTTTGGTTGCCTCTGAACCATGTGGTGTTGTAGTAGAAGGTGGTGGCCGTGGTTTGATGCTGGAGGGCGCCGGTGCAGCTGAATGGCTTGGTGGTGCAGGGGCGCTCCGAGGTGTCCATGAAGCTCTCCTTGCAGAAAAGTTAGCTCTTGTGCGTGTACGTCGTCCCTGCACTTCTCTTTCAGCTTTGCAAGCATAATGAAATAATCGAGTCATATTATTGTACTCTTTGTAGTTAAGAATATCATAAATTTCTTGGTCTAAACCACCCAAAAATCTAGCCATAGCAGCCTCCTCATCCTCTACTAAACCACAACGCAACATGCCTATTTGCAATTCGTGATAATATTCTTCCACACTTTTATTACCCTGTTTCAACTGTTGCAGCTTATTTAACAAATCACGTGCATAATATGAAGGTACAAATCTAGCACGTATAACCCGTTTCAAACCATCCCAATTATGTGGCATAGCATTCACATGTGTACGACGGTACTCACTCCACCAAATAGAAGCATAATCAGTAAACTCACTAGTAGCAGCCCTAACCCTCCTATTTTCTGGAATGTCATGGCAAGCAAACTTTTGGTCTACTGCTAACTCCCACGAAAGATAAGCATCAGGGTCATATTTACCATCAAAAGAAGGTATAGTGAATTTGATCTTACCAAACGAATCATCATTGCCATGTACCTCACGGCGTGGCCGGTGGGGAGCCATGCCGGTGCGGTTGAATCTAAGTAGGCACTGGTCCGAATCATTCTCAGAGTCAGCAATATAGTCATGTTCGTCCACCTCACTGCCCATGGCTCCATATCCGCCAGCAGCAACATTGGGCACCACTAGAGGTGCCACCCGGGGTGCTTGGGTGATCTCATCAAGGCGCCTCATAATATCAGCAAGGGCGGTGTTCACAGTGCCCATGGAAGCTTCTAGGGCCGTGAGCTTGGTGTTGGTCATGATCTGCGTAGCCTCCATATGACCTAGCCACTCATTGGTGGTACGCACATCTTCCTCAAGACCTTCTGTGCGCACCCTCACTTGGTTGGCAAAATGTTGTATGATTCCCTTGGTTCGGGGTGAATGTGATGCTCCCTCATTCTGTTCTTCAATCCCTGCCATGGTTAGAAAGAGGAAATGAAAAACAAGGACAAATATACACAAGAAGGTTCCTCGACACTACTAGGATGTAGCTAGTGTAATTCCCTCACTCTCAACCTGTTCAAACAAGCTCTTACCAATTCTTACCAAGCTAAACAAGAGGTGATGACAACCATCAGACTGGAGCAAACCCTTGGAGAGGTGTATTGACGCCTTGGTTGCTAAATCCCTATCAAGTGATAGTCGAACCGGTGGAGCTATAGGAGGGCTGAAAGTGAACAAAGGAATACTAGAACCACGTTAGTGAAAGCAAGTTGAATAATCGTTCAACGTTGGCACTGTGCTGGTCCTAGGCTAGGACGTACTAGAGACGCGAGCCTAACCACAAATGATGCCACAAATGGTCCTAGGTAAGTAAAACAAGCTCCTGAACAGCAAGACTGCACACTTCTTTGTTCCTCCTTTTTTTTTCTCCTTTTTTTTCCTTTTTTTTTTGCACCATTTTTTTGCTTTTCTTTTTTTTTCTCAACTAGGAGCTCAAGAACAGCAAAACCTTAGGAAGGTGCAGCTCAAGCCAATGTAAGATGTGGCCTATAGAAAATTGTGAGCTTGCTTTAAAAACTGTGTTGAAACTTCGGACCTCGAAAACTCAATCTTCCCAGCCAAATTTCGCAAAATATTTTCAGACAAACCTAGCAAAGTAGGGGAGAACCTTCTGGGAAATTTTCTATAGATGTCCGCAGGCTACTTATTTGCCTGATTCCGAGTCCGTATGCGAAAGTTATGCCTGTTTGAAGGTAGGTAGTGCGCGTTAGGGTTTCGCGGCTCAACCCCACCTCGGATCGGCAAAGGACTCCCACTCGGACTCAAGCACAACTCCTCCTTGGATTCGACCAGACCAACTTGGACTCTGCAAACCCTGCATTAAAGACTCGACCGGTGGTGAGGGCGATGATGGTGGCGATATGGCGTGGCAAGAACTCGAAACTTTAAACGCCTAGACGCTAAGACCAGCAACTCGACACAACGATGCAACAGAAAACTCAACAAACTTAAACTAAGTAGAACTAGTAAAAGGCTTGAATTGGCTTGGACCTCCGTAATCTAATCTACTATTTGTTTTTTTGGCTTCTGGACTATAGGTAAAAAAAATTACGAAACAAGAAATCTCTCACCGAGCAACCTTGAGCTCTGATACCACCTGATGTAGGCGTGGGTGTCCCGATCTTTCGATGAGAGGATAAGTCGATTGGATGGAGCGATGTTGGTGATCCAACTACAACCGTCCAAGGACGTTGCGCCTTAGCAATCGTTACACCAACTCCAAAGGCTGTTCGTAATCTAGACGGATGCACAATCAGCCCAACCACGAGGGTAATTGTTCCTGTAATCAATCGAGAACTAGCAAGAACAAGATGAACAAGCAACTTAATTTGTGAATAAAAGATGAAGGTTTAACTCAGAGAACAAACGGTGGGGTTCCGAAGACGAGCAATCCGGCGATCTAGCCGATCATTGGATTACACGGTAAAGTAGCGACGCTAACTTTAATCTAAAAAAACCCAATCTGTTTATGGCGGCTCTAAAGGTATTAATAGGATGGGAGGAGGACTACATGGGTGTTGGGGTCGTTCTCCAAACCTAGGACGCGTCCCTAATGGACCCAACTTGATACATGGGCCTTCGGCCTAAAACCGGTGACACAGCACCTTAAGAGGAAACCTCTCATCACTAAAATGATGATTGCAGATGATTCCGAGCAGATATGAGCATGATTCTAGATCCGTTGGAAAGTAGACCTGATAAGCTTTCCGTGAAGTACTAGAACTCCCAAATCGGAGTTCTTATGAAGTCGTGGCAGCCATCACAACTTGGTGCTATTGTACAGTCCGAATTCAGCCTGCGCGAATCCCATTCCTTGTTGATCTCCTGCCTTTCCTTGTTAATCTCCTCCATCATTCCTAAGCAACAACAACATGCGTGGATCTCCATGCTCTACATAAGTTGGAGACAAACTTAGAAATGAACTCACCTGATAATTAAGCTGACGTGCACAAGCGCAAGTAAGCGGCGGCGTAGGTGTGGACGTATCGACAGTATTGATGTCCTCATCACAGTGGCAGAGGCACTTGATGACAACCCCCGACAGAAGGAGCGACGAGAGACAGACGACGCGGCCCTATCCAAGTCTGGAAACCTCATTGCGGCAATCGATTCAACCATCCTCGACCTCCTAGAACCGAAGATTATCAGAATGACAAGTGGCAAGCTCGGGGGCTCAATAGCTCAAATGCAAGGATGGAATCCTGTCGATGTTTTACACCGGCAATAATAATATGGGGCTACTCATGAGATCTAAACTTGATGGATTGCAAAGAAACACGGAATAATTTATACTGGTTCAGGCCCTCGAGATGAGGTAATACCGTACGTCCAGTTGTGGTGTATTGCCTTTGAGGTTTCTATGGTGAGATTTTCGGTATCTGATGATTTTGCCCTCAGGGGCACCCTGCCTCCCCTTATATACTGGGGGACAGGGTTACAGAGTAGGAATCCCAGTCAGACTCCGACCAAGAGATTTCCTTCTAGGAATACAGCATGCCCGACTAGGACTATATTCTTTCCTTGTTGTGCAAGGTAATACATGTCGAGTCCTATTGTATCCCTAATTACAAGGTTAGGCCCATCCTCTGTCCGAGTGGTCCAATAGCTTCTCACGAGGTACCTGGGGCCCATGGTCTCCATAACAGCCCCTGAGACCTTTATAGTTGAGTCACAGCTGATGCCGAGTGCTCATCCTCCACGGTGAAGAATTCCCGAGTGCATTGTTCCCGAATACTCTTTGTCCGAGTGCTTCTTCTCCCGAGTCCTGCTTCATGTTAGCTAGCAACGAGGCTATGAAGGGCTTCATGTAAAAATATGAATAGTATGCACCAAATAGGCGTACCTATTAGGTGTAGCCCCCAACTTTGTGCTTAATTGTGAAACAATTAAATATAAAGTCAAAGATCTTTAACCTTTTAGTCTTTCCCAAGTAGTATACTACACGGTATGTAGACTCCTCAGCATCATGTCAGTTGGAATAATGTTTACTCATGGCAATTGGTGGCTAAGCATGTAAGCCAAGTACCACTTTATGGATTTTAACCCAATATATGGTCAGGTGTACTTGAGAGATACTTGCATCCCCAATTTTAATAGAGACTAGCTGTCGATCCTTATAAGGATGTATCCTCAATACCTGGTAAATAATGCAGATACCTGAACACATGTGTCCAGCAATTAGGCTTTCATGAAGCATATCTGATTATTTAATCGGTTTCTGTAAATAGCATCTGCACTGTGATTTTAACACAGCCAGCAAGTGGCCCAATAGAGCATGCTATATAGAAACTCATATCTTGTGGCCCAGTACTGAATTTGTCGGCCCAAGCCCACTTATCAGCACAGGCTCTGTAAAAGCAGGGAGAGAGAGAAAAGATTCCCTCATCTTCTCCAATCCGCCAATCGTTTCGTCTTTCAGCCTCCACGCCCAACTTTCGCGCTCCTCTTCGCTAGGGTTTGCAATAGCTCGCACTCCCGCATGAGGCTCGCGCGATTCCGCTCCGCCTCATCCATTCCAAACCTCCACAAACATTTCCCCCAAATCTTCTCACTCCCAGCAATGCTGAGAGCCCCATTCGAGATCCCAGAGATGTCCGCCGAGGCTTGGCCGACGTCGGATTGCAGTTCGACGAAGTTGAAGTACTTGGAGAAAATACTGAGATTGCAGCGTCATGACGTCATCCATTGGTGCCCCTCCGAAGGGGAATCTGTGTCGGCACCCCAATCTGGTGAGACTGTTGTCTTCACCTCTTTCTTCGATTGTGGTCTTGCTCTTCCTTCTTCGGATTTTCTTCGCCAACTTCTGTCTTTTTACCAAATAGAGTTGGTGAATCTGAATCCCAACTCCATCTGTAAATCTCAATCTTCACCACCTTGTGTGAAGCTTTTCTAGGGGTTAAGCCCCATTTTAATCTTTTTTTATACTTGTTCCATATCAAGCCCCAACCATCCAAAAACAAAGTCCAGGTGATTGGGGGAGCTGGTCTCCAACTTAGGAACGAAATGAAAAAGATCTATCTCCATGTTTCTTTGAAAACCTCCCTCAAGGGCTGGCATAGAGAATGGTTCTACTATTCCAATCTCGAACCTTCTCTGCCCCCTTTCACTGGTTCTCCACCGGTGGTTCTACCCAGCTGGTCTTCTGTGCCAAGCTATGAAGAGATAGGCCAAGTATTCCAACTGATAGAGAGGATTGATCTGTTGAAGAGCTCGGGGTTGACTGGTCCCTAGGTAGTGAGATGTTTCTTGAACCGCTGCACTAGGCCTTTGAAGCTTATGAGCCACTTCGGTTGGGATTATTAGGGCAAAAATGATCCTAGTCAAGAATACCCGGACTTAACTAATAAGAACAAGGTGACCGATACCTTGCTCGGCTTTTTTGTCAACGGGGTAGTGGAGACAGAAGACATAGAGCGCGCCACCATGGCCTATAGCCAGAAAAGGCCTCGGCCACAGGTAATCTTAAAAAACTGATGTTGAATTGCTATCCATCTATGATGAATGTCTATGGATATCTGTTTTGGATTGTTCTGCAATGTATGATGTATGTTGTTGAAACATTTGCAGGACTTTGAGGAGTTTGATGATGACTCCCAAACCCTATCGGCCACCAAAACGAAGAAACGGCTAGCTAGCCCTTCTGCTGACCAACCCATCTCCAAGAAGGCTGGGAAGAAATCCATTGATGACCTCGGCAAGAAGAGAGCAAGCAAGCTGAGTGCAGCACCAGGCAGCTTGAGGATCAAGGACCCCGCCATCATAGCTCCCAGGTTGCCAAGCCCAACTCCAATGTCTCCAAGCCCTAGGCTAGCAACATCGAGCTAAAGGCCAGCACCGCCGAGCTCTAGATTAGCAATATCGAGCCCAAGGCCAGCGCTGCTGAGTACAAGATCAGCAACATCGAGCCTAAGGGCGGCGCCGCTGAGTACCTCGACGCCCTAGTCGGCTGCGCCAGAAATAGAGCCAACTGGAGGTAAATCGCCACCGCTGACTGCCGCGCCGACTCTCTCCACTGCCGACATCTTCGGGGGCCCCTCATGGAAGTTCAAGACTTCCAAGAGATAAGCAATCTTCAATCTTCCAAGAATCTTGAATGATGTGATAGTGTCTTGATATTTGTCATATTGTGCAAGAAGCGAGTTGGCATAGATCCCAAGGGGACTGTGCTAGCTTCTCCTGTCATCGAGCCAACCCCAGCTGAGCCGACTCCAGCAATTGCTCCTACCGAGCCAGAGACTACTCCAGCTGCTGAAACTGAAGCAGTTCTAACAGCATGATCACTAGTGCCAGCCAACCAGGAGGCAAGTGCTGTTGTTGTTGCTCCAGCCCCCGAGCAAGTCACTGAAGCCCCTGCAGCTGCCGAGTTCGGAGCCAGGACCCCATCACCAACCATTTCATCATCATCTTCTGATGAAGTGGACCTCCCCAGGCTCGAAGCCCCTCCTCACAACTTCCCGAGAACATTTCATTGGGTCTCCCCCGAGGGAGTTGCGAAGAGTTATGAGCACGATGAGCAAGCAGCATCAAGGGAATGTGAAGTTCTTCTTCGTGCTACAATCGCTGCGTCAAGGGGAGTCAAGTATGAATCCTGCCATGTTGAATTCTTGATAGTTTTCCTTACTCTGGTACTCTGCTATTTGACTCTGTTTTGCTCTGAGCAAAAGATCATCGACCGCTCAGAAAAAATGAACAAGGTCCTGACCCAGCTCGCCCCCCATCTCCAACGACTAGGCCAGCTCCAGGTTGCCAAGGATGACCTGGAACAGACTAGCCAGGAGAAGGAAACTTGGCTAAGGAGAGCAGTAGACAAGCTCAGGGATGAAAAGTGGGCTCTAGCCGAAAAGATCAGAAGTAAGTCTTTTGTGTTATCCTCCCGAGTAAATCTCGAGTAGACTTCTCCAGCATTGTTGATTCCCGACTGCCTTCTTCAGTTTTGACTGCAATCTTGAGTTCTTGACTGTTTGATTTGCAACCCTCGAAGCTGAGTTGAAAAACCAAGAAGAGGAGAAGAAACAACAAGATATCAAGCTGAAGGAAGCGGAAAAGGCCAAAGCCAAATAGGAGAAGGCTTGTGGAGGCCATGGGCCCCGAGTACCTCATCACAAGCATATGGGCCACTCGGATAGAGGATGGGCCGAGTCTTGTAGTTAGAGATATAGTAGCACCCGATAGATTTTGCCTTGTACAATAAGAAATATACAATCTTAGCCAGGTAAGATGTATCTCTAAGAAGGAAATCCCTTGGCCGTATCCGGCTGGGATTCCTACCTTGTACCCCTGCCCCCCAGTATATAAGGGGAGGCAGGGCGCCCCCTGAGGGCAGAACAACACACGAGATCATTGATCCACATACATCCTCAAAGGAATACCACCACAACTGGACATAGGGTATTACCTCACATCGAGGGCCTGAACTAGTATAAAATCTCCTTGTGTTTCTTTGTAGTCCATCGGATTTTCCCCTGCCGAGTAGCCCCCTAATCATATTGCCAGTGTAAAACATTGACAGTTGGCACGCCAAGTAGGGGCTTCGGTGATATCTTCATCAACAATCTCGATGGATCCAACAAGCGGAGTCGACGGCAACAAGTTCTCCCTCGGAGACACAATTTCATTCGGAAGCCTCGACTTCGTTGCTGACCAAATCGGCAACCTCACCTTGGCCGAAGCAGATCCAATCCAACCGGCTGAGGAATCAGCCGACGTTGCACCAGCTGGCCCACAGGACGCCGCAATCTCCTTCATCGATCTACTACAGCAATCCTTCACTTCGCCGAGCATTGGGACAACTCTCTCCTTCGGCGTCCGGACTCGCCGCTAGGCCTCGAGCCAACCCGGTCAGGGCTAGGAGGGGAGAGATCGCCAATCTCCCTTACGGACTCGGCAACGCCGCGGATCTACATCTCACGCGGCAAACCCGATCTCCCACAGTTCAGTTTGGACAAGGCTCAGAGCCGTTTCAGATTGGATCTAGGGAGGTCGGAGTCGTTCTTATTCCGATAAACTACTCAGATTCCGACTCCAAGTCGGACAACGGTTCAAAAACTAGTTCAGACTCCAGTCTGGCGAGTTTTCTCCTCCCCCGCGAGATCTTCATGGCTTCAACACCACCACCCGAGGTGCGCCGACTACAAGAGGAGCAACAGGAGGAGGCGCGCCGACTGCGACAATAGGAGGAGGCTGACCGCGAGGCTCGCAATGACGGGCTACGCAAGCCTGGGCGAGTCACTCAGCAGCAGATTCTCCAGACTAAAGTCGGCGACCACGACGTCTTCGTCACGTCACAACAGAACATCATGGCCACTGCAACTCTGCTGGACACGCTCCAACTCAGGCCTGATCACCAGGCCACCCCGACTATCGCCAAGATCAAGGCGATGATTACAGCTGCTGCCTGTAAGTAACAACAATAGCAATTGGGTGACACACTTGTACCGAACCAACCAGTTAGGGGTCTCCATGGCGAGTTCATCTACATCAGCGCGGGCCGGTGGCCGGCTCAAGTGGCCACGAGGAGTCACGGCAACGTCACTCGGCAACATCAACAATGACAACCGGCAGCGTCACCAGTATGACCGCCGGCCCAACCAAGATCTCCGAGTACGCCTACAACATGACCTCCGCCACACCATCAATGCCCAGCGCCACGAACAAGAAGAGGGCGAGCACCGCCAACTAGAGGACGAAAACGAGCGTTTCGATCTCCACCACGAACGGTTCAACCGCCGTAATCGGAGCCAGAGCCCTCATGAAGACGAAGGCATTCCAGCTTTGCCTCACGAGCTCCATGACATCACTGCCATCGGGCTTCAAGCCTACAGGGATCGAGAAATACGACGGCAAAACCAACCCCGAGTCCTGGCTCACCGTGTACACCCTGGCAATTTGTGCTGCCGGAGGTGACCATAAAGCCATGGCTATACCTCCCAGTCGCACTAGCCGACTCAGCGAGGACATGGCTGATAGGGCTCCCGAAGCGGTCGATCGGTTCCTGGGGAGAACTCAGGGAGCGGTTCATCGCTAATTTTCAGGGAACTTACGAGAGGCCATCTTTCTGAAGCACGATTTATATCAACTACACCAGAAGAAGAATGAGTCTCTACACGATTTTATTAAGAGATTCTTTGAGAAGCGCAACATGATCCCAATGATCAGAGATGAGGCCGTCATCGCCGCCTTCCACAAGGGAGTAAAGGACGCCCCGTTCATTGCAAAGTCACTCGGAAGCCACCATCCTCTGTCCAGGCTCTCTTCGACATGGCGAACAAATACTCCGACTCGGCAGAAGCGGTCGCAGAGGCCCTCGACGAGAAGGAGTCCCGATAGAAAGACCAAAAGGCGAAACCTGATAACGAGCCATCAAACAAGACCGGCAGCCGCCAAGCGGAAGTCGGACAATGAGGTGGCCAATATGGAGCAAACTCGGTCGCGGCCCCAACGCAACAACGACTACCAGAAATTCATGAACGAGCCTTGCCCCTTCCACCCCAAAGGCAAACACGCGGCCAAAGACTGCTTCATGCTTAAGAAGTTTGCTTCCGAGCAGGCTTCTTCATCTGGCGCCGACAAGGACAAGGACAAGTTAGATCAGGGCCCGGCTGACGATTTTCAAGATCCCCAAGCCGAGCTCAACCACATCTTCGGAGGCCGTCTGCCTACGAGTCCAAGCGAAAGCAGAAGCTTACAGCGCGTGATGTCAACTCAATCTCCACAGCAGACACCCCTAATACTTGCGCTGGTCAGAGACGTCAATAACGTTCACCCACGCAGATCACCCAAATCGGGTTTCACACCCAGGGCGCTACCCACTCGTCCTAGACCCGGTCATGAAGAATATCAGATTGAAGAAGGTTCTCATAGACGGCAGCGTGCTCAACATCTTCTGCGCCAAGACCCTCGATGAGATGAAGATTCCTCGTTCAGATCTGCAGCCGAGTATGGCGCCCTTCCACGGGATAATTCCCAGCCTGTCTTCAACACCACTCGGGCAGATTACCTTGCCAGTCACCTTCGGCACGCGGGATAACTTCCGCATAGAAAATCATCTGCTTCGAGGTCACGACTTCGTGACTATGTACCACGCGATACTCAGACGACCGGCGCTCGCCAGATTCATGGCGATACCGCACTATACATACATGGTGCTCAAGATGCCAAGGCCAGCAGGAGTCCTCTCCCTCCGTAGCGACGTCAAGCAAGCCTTTACTTGCGACAAGGAGAGCTACGAGTTGGCTCAATCCCAAGAGGCGGCAGTCGGGTGCAACAACATTCGGCAAGCCGTCACAACTGAAGTCGAGGAAGACCAGTTCCGGCCAAAAAAGTGGCGAAGTCAGGAATTTCAGCGGACTCTGACACGAAGAAGATCCCCCTAGACCCTTCCGACCCCTCCAAGACCGCTCTAGTCGGGACCGGACTCGACTCCAAATAGGAAGACGCGCTCGTCACCTTCCTCCAAGCCAACAAGGATATCTTCACGTGGAAACCGTCCGACATGCCGGGCGTACCAAGGGAGGTGATCGAGCATGCCCTCAACGTGAAGACAGACGCCAAGCCAGACAAACAACGGCTGCGGTGCTTCGCTCAAGACCGTAAAGATGCTATTCGGGAGGAGATAACCAAGCTTCTCGCAGCCGGGTTCATCAAAGAGGTCTATCACCCAGATTAGCTGGCAAACCCAGTTCTGGTCCGGAAGAAAAACGGTAAATGGCGCATGTGCGTCGACTACACTGATCTCAACAAGGCGTGCCCCAAAGACCCATTCGGTTTACTGAGAATAGACCAGGTGGTGGACTCAACTGCAGGGTGCGACCTTCTCAGTTTTCTCGATTGCTACTCGGGATACCACCAAATCAGCCTGAAGCAGGAGGACTGTCTCAAGACGTCTTTTATCATGCCGTTTGGAGCATACTACTACATCACTATGCCGTTCGGTTTGAAAAACGCTAGAGCAACGTATCAACGGGCGATTCAGTGGTGTCTACACACTCAGATCGAGCACAATGTGGAGGCCTACGTCGATGATGTGGTGATCAAGACCAAGTCCAAAGAAGACCTCATCGCTGACCTAGAAGAAACCTTCCGCAATTTCGAAAGATTCAAGATGAAGTTGAACCCGGAAAATTGCGCCTTCGATGTGCCATTCGGCAAGTTACTCGGCTTCATCGTCTCGCATCGCGGCATCGAGGCCAACCCGGAGAAAGTCAATGCAATAATGAACATGGCTCCCCCGACCAACCAGAAGGACGTCCAGAAGCTGACAGGTTGCATGGCGGCACTCAGCCGGTTTATTTCCCGACTAGGCGAACGGGGTATGCCCTTTTTCAAGCTATTGAAGATAGCAGACAACTTCCAATGGACTCCCAAAGCCCAGCAAGCCTTCGAAGACTTCAAGAAATTTCTCACATCACCCCCCGTGTTGGCGTCACCCATGCCCCAAGAACCGCTAATGCTATATCTGGCGGTGACTACCCAGGTAGTCAGCACGGTGCTGGTGGTCGAGCAATCCAAACAGGGTCACATCCAGAAAATTCAGCGGCTAGTTTACTTTGTCATCGAGGTCCTTGCCGACTCAAAAACAAGATATCCGCAGGTCCAAAAGCTGCTCTATGGCCTACTCATTACTGTCCGGAAGCTGGTGCACTATTTCCAAGCACATCAAATCACGGTGGTCACATCGTTTCCACTCAGGGACGTCCTGCACAACCGCGAGGCCACCGGCCGAATCGCTAAATGGGCGCTCGATTTGATAGCGTTCGACATCACCTTTCAGCCAAGGACAGCAATCAAATCACAAGCTCTAGCCGACTTCGTGGCCGAGTGGATAGAACTTCACATGCCTACATCAACAGCGAAGCTAGAGTACTAGACAATGTACTTCGACGGTTCCCTATGGATCGGCGGCACTGGGGCTGGCGTCGTACTGACGTCCCCCACCGGCGAAAAACTCAAGTACGTTCTACAAATCCACTTCCCGGCTTCCCACAACGTCGCCGACTACGAGGCACTTATCCACGGGCTCCGCATTGCTATATCAGTCGGCATTCATCGACTGGTCGTGCGTGGAGACTCCCAACTCGTGGTAAACCAAGTAATGAAAGACTGGACGTGTCTCGATGACACCATGGCGGCATACTATTAGGAGGTCCGCAAGATGGAGAACAAGTTTGACGGGCTAGAGATAGCACATGTCCTACGACAATACAATGATGCTGCAGACGAGTTGGCAAACATGGGATCAAAGCGAGAAGCGGTCCCGACTGGAATCTTTGTTGAGCAACTCATGGAGCCGTCAGTCAAGAAGAAACCAGTGCCAGAGCAGTCGAGAGGCGAACCTACCCCAGCAACACAAGAGGCGCTGCACATATGTCATGATTGGTGGACTCCTGTCCTCAAATTCCTTCTAGATGATGAACTCCCATAAGATCGCAGTGAAGCCGAACAAATCAAACGTCGAGGCAAGAGTTTCATAGTTGTCGGAGAAGACTTGTACCGAAGAAGTGCATCTAGTGTCCTCATGCGCTGCGTCACCACCGAGGAGGGCAAGCAGATACTACAGTCAATCGACTCGGGCGTATGTGGCAACCATGCTACGTCCAGGACGTTAGTCGGAAAGGCTTACCGGCAGGGATTTTTCTCGCCAACAGCAGTAATAGATGCCAAAGACATTGTTCGCACATGTGAGGGTTGCCAGTTCTACGCAAGACAAACCAATCTCCCAGCCCAGGAACTTCAAACAATCCCAATCTCTTGGCCCTTTGCAGTATGGGGGCTTGACATGGTCGGGCCTTTCAAGAAAGCGCCAGGAGGGTTCACACACTTGTTCGTCGCAGTGGATAAATTCACCAAGTGGATCGAGGCCAAACCCGTTGCAACCATAACAGCGGCACGAGCAAAGGACTTCATCATGAGTATACTATACCGATTCGGGGTCCCCAACCACATCATCACCGACAACGGCACTCAGTTCACGGGCGGTGTATTTCAAGATTTCTGTGATGACTTTGGCATCAAAATCTGCTATGCATCTGTCGCACACCCGCGGAGCAATGGGCAGGTTGAACGAGCCAATGGTATGGTCTTACAAGGCATCAAGACAAGGATATTCGACCGACTACAACCATACGTGGGCCGGTGGGTGCAAGAACTCCCATCTGTTCTCTGGTCTCTCAGAACCACCGTTAGTCAGGCAACAGGGCAATCCCTTTCTTTCTAGTTTACGGTGCCGAGGCTGTGCTACCAACCGAGTTAGAGTTCGGCTCACCAAGAGTTCAGGCTTACTCAGAAGACATCTCAAATAATACCCGATTGGTCAAAATAGATCAGTTGGAAGAAGCCAGGGATATTGCAACAATCCAGTCGGCAAGGTATCTTCAAGGCTTGCGTCGCTACCACAATCACAATGTCCGTGGCCGCCCTTTTTGGTCGGAGATCTCGTCTTGAGGAAAATACAAACCACCAAAGACAGGCACAAACTATCCCCAATCTGGGAAGGGCCGTTCATTATAGCCGAGGTCACTCGGCCAGGCGCCTACCGACTGAAGACTGAAGACGGTGCCCTCATCAGCAACTCATGGAACATAGAACAACTACGTCATTTCTATACCTGAGTTTTATACTTTTCCATGTGTACAGTTCCTCTCTGACTCACTACGTTTCAACCGAGTAGTGAGTCGGGGGCTGCATGTATCTTATGTGCTTTGTCAATAATATACGAGCCTATTTTACTTAAGTTACGAAGCCTCACTACGACTTTATTATGTCTGCCTGAGTATAGTTTTCTGCGATCAACGCTTTTATTAAGTTCTTATAGACTAACTCGGTGCAGACCGTATAATCGAGTAAAGCTAATGACAACTGAGTATTAGTTTAAAGCTTGGCGGCATTGCACATATATTTACACATGTTTTTACAAAAGAGTACAATACACCGACTGCATGACGTATTGTTTTTATAGATCTAGATCTCTGGTGATAATCTCTGCAGTCGGCCTCGCTTGGGCTATCAGCTCCAGCACCTCCTTAGGAGTTGTCTCCTCGGCAAACCCCTCCCCGATGGCTTCAACATCTGCCCTTGGGTAGATGGACTTGGTCATAGCAAGGTTTCGGGCCACGCCGGTAATAACATGCTCATCCGAGTACCTTTTCAGGGCACTCGGTGCATCCTCAAGGTGCGCTTCCACTTGGGCGATCGAGCTGCAGCTGGTTCCCACGGGGCGAGGATCCATAATGTCAATGAGCCCTCTCATGGATTCGAGGAGTGCCTCCCGTGACTCCTTGACGACCCTTATCTCCTCTGCGTAAGCCTGAAATTGAGCTTGGGAATTGGCTCTAGCAGCTACCCGGGTTCACCAACAAGTAAACTTGTTAAGTAAAGCTGCAGGTGGAGTAATCAATGGATTGGTTAAGATCAGCATCAAGAGGGGGACTTACTGTCGTAGTCAGCCTCCCACCTGGCTATGGTCCTCTCCAGTTTGACTTTGTCCTTACCGAGCTTGTCGTTGGCCTTTTTTAACTTGGCCTTCTCCTGCTCAAGCTCAGTCTTGGCCTTTGTCAGGTCGGCCTTGTCTTTTTCAAGCTTAGCCCTAGCTTTCTCGGCCTCCTCCAGCTGGATTTCCCTCTCTGTTCAGACCTTCAACTCAGCTTCGAGGGCTGCATGACAGATTAGTCAAGGACTCGACATTGCAGTCAGAATACAACTGGGCAGTCTGGAGCAACACAGCTGGAGAAATATACTATGGATCTGGTCAGAAAGATACATCTTGGAGGATTACCTCTTATCTTACTGGCTTGGTCCCAATTCTTGGCCCTGAGCTAAGTAACGGAGTCCCTCAGCCAAGACTCCCTCTCCTGGCAGCGCCCTTCTACTTCGACCTTCAGGGCCCGGAGCTGGTCTAACTCTTGGAGCTGGCGGACAACCCGCATCAAGACTTCGCTCATCTTCTCTGAGCAATCAACGAGCTTCTACTCGGGGAAAAACAGAGCAAAACAGAGTCAGTCGTCAGGTAACTCGCACGAGCAAGAAAACCAAGACTGTGAATACAGCGAAGGTCATACCTGAATCCCCTAGGACGCAGCGAGTGTGGCGCGCAGCAAGCTTTCGCGCTCCCTTTCCGCCGCAGCCTCGTCATGCCTATAACTCTTCGTGGTTCCATCAGGTGCCGTGCAATGGAACGTTCGCGGGAACTTGCGAGGAGGAGCTTCGAGCCTAGGGAGGTCTGGCTTATCCAAAGGTGGAGACAGCGATGACGACGATGACGACCACCACGACGGCGATGGTCTCCTGGCCCCCAACTCGGCGGCCTCTAGGGCCTTGGGGATTGGCTCAGGAGCTGCTACCACGGCTTCACCAACAGGCGCCGGCTCAGGGGCTGGAGTAGCGGCCCCGGCAACCATCCCCTGGTCTACCGGTGTCGGTGGCCTTGCAGTTGGGGCCGTCCTAGTTTCTGCAACTGGGACCGTCACCGGCTCAGCAGGTGTGCTCGCTGGCACCGACTCGGCTGGGGTAGGATCGGCAGCAGGGATGGCCGACATGGTCCTCTTCAGATCAATATCGACCTGCCTCCTGCACAATGAATCCCACATCAAGACGACACAATCATAAACATGATTCTTGGAAGAACCAGAACGACCTACCTCTTGGAAAAGTTGAGCTTCTGTCCAGGAGATCCAGAGGCCGGTACTGGGGGGCTGCTGGCTGTCAGGCCAGAAGGTGCGGCAGTCGGCGGTGGCATTTTATCCCTAGTTGGCCCCGCCTATGGTGTGACCAGCTGGGGCGCCCGGGTACTCGGCAGCGCCGTGGTCGACCTCGTACTTGGCGGCACTCCGGTTGGGCTCGACAATGGGGAGCTCGACTGCGCGGGTCCCGGCCTGGGACTCAATGGCCTAGGTGCTGCGCTGGCGGTGTCCTTTATCTTCAGACTCCCGGCTGCGGTGCTCGGCTTTACAACCTTCCCCTTGCCCCGATCAGTAATGGTTTTTTTCCCCGCTCCCTTGGAGTCGGGCTGGGCGGCAGAAGGACTTCTCGGCCTCTTCTTTGATTTTGTGGCCGACAACGGGTGGGAGTTGTCATCAAACTCCTTGCACCACTACAAGCAATTCCATAACATACATCATACAATGCTGGACAATTATGGATACATGTCTACAAGTAGTCATTACAGAAGAGAAGCAGATGTTACCTTGGGACGGGGCCGATTCCGGTTATAGGCCGCAATGCAATGCTCCGCGTCCTCGGTCTCGATCACCCCATTGGAGAAATAGGTGAACAAGATCTCGGTCACTTCTTGCTGGCTGATCACCTCTCGGCTTTCTTGGTCGGGGTCATCCTTCCCTTGATAGTCCCAGCAGAACTCACTTCTCAACTTCAGCGGCTGAATGCGCTAGGTCAGGAAACGCTTGGCCACCCAAGGGCCAGTCAGGCTGGCTTCCTTGAACTTCTCCAATCTACCCAGCAACTGATGCACCTGGCCCATCTCTTGGAAGGTTGGGTCCAATGACCAAGTTGGCAAGATCGTCGGGGGCTTCCCAGTGAATGCAGGCAAGGAGGGCACCAGATCGGAACAATAAAACCACTCCTTGTGCCAACCTTTCAAGGAAAACTTCAAAGGAAGACTTATATATATCTTTTTCATCTCACTCCTTAACTGAAGGCCAGCCCCCCCCAATCACCTGAACCTTATTTTTGGAGGGTTGGGGCTTTATGTGGAATAAGTGCCTAAAGAAGTTGAGGTGGGGTTCTACGCCCAAGTAGCACTCACAGAGAGTCACAAAAATCAAGATTTGTAGGATCGAGTTGGGATTCAGATTCACCAACTCCAATCCGTAAAAATTGAGAAGACGGCAGAGGAACTCGGAAGAAGGGAGAAACAAACCCCGATCAAAGAAAGAGGCAAAAACAATAGTTTCGCCGGATTGGGGATTTGGGACCGACTCACCCTCAGCCGGCCGCCAGCAGATAATGTCATGGCTCTGTAGCTGCAGTGACCCCTCCAATCTCTCTAGCTTTGCCCGGCTGCAGTCCGAGGTCGGCCACCCTTCGTCTGACGCCACAACAACATCTGGAACCTTCGGCATGGCTAGGAGAACAAAAGATTTGGGGGAAATAAGGTCGGGGGCTTGGAATCGACAAGCGGATGCGGAATCGCTCGAGCTTCGGTGGGGGGGATCAAGCAATGGTGAACCCTAGCGGAGCGGGAAGCGAAATTTCAGCGCGGAGTTGGGAAGACGAAACGATTGGTCACGTGGGGAAGATGAGGAATCTTTTTCTCTCTCCCTCAGCCTTTATAGAGCCGGTGCCAACTAAATGGGCTTGGGCCTGCAAAGTCAACACTGGGCCACCAAGATATAAGTTTCTACAGTAGCACGCTCAATATGGGCCACTCGCAGGCTGGGTTAAAATCGCAGTACTGGTGCTACCGACAAGAACCAATGAGGTAAACAGATATGCTTCATGAAGGCCTAATTGCTAAACACATGTTTGGGTATCTGTTTCATCCACCAGGTATCGAGGATATATCCTTATAAGGATCACAGGCTGGTCTTCAATTAAATTTGGGGATGCAGGTATCTTTCTCGAATACACCTGACCACGTAATGGATTTAATTTCATAAAGTGGTACTCGGCCTACATGTTGGCCACCAGTTGCCATGAGCGACATTATTCTAGCCGACATGACGCTGAAGAGTCTAACTTCCGAGTAGTGCACTACTCGGGAGAGACTATAAATATTCTTTCCAGCTGACATGACGCTGAGGAGTCTAACTTCCGAGTGGGACGCCACTCGGGAAAGACTATAAACCCTCTATTCCAGCTGACATGAAGCTGAAGAGTCCTATATACGAGTGGCATGCTACTTGGCAAGACTATAAATCATATTCCAGTTGACATGATACCGAAGAGTCTCATATACCAGTAGAAATCTACTTGGGAACGACTACAAGGTTAAAGATCTCTAACTTTATGTTTAATTGTCTTCACAATTAAGCACAAAGTCGGGGGCTACACCTAATAGGTGCGCCTATTCGGCGCACACTATTCATACAGCTACATGAAGCCCTTCATAGCCTCGCTGCCAGCTGACATGAACCAGGACACGGGAAGAAGACACACTCGGACAAAGAGTACTCGGGAGCAACATACTCGGGCAATCTTCACCGTGGAGGATGAGCACTCGGCATCAGCTGTGACTCAACTATGAAGGTCTCAGGGGCTACTGTGGAGGCCATGGGCGCCGGGTACCTCATCACAAGCATATGGGCCACTCGGATAGAGGATGGGCTAAGTCTTGTGGTTAGAGATATAGTAGCATCCGGCAGGCTTTGCCTTGTACAATAAGGAATATACAGTCTTAGTCGGGTAAGATATATCTCTAAGAAGGAAATCCCTTGCCGTATCTGGTTGGGATTCCTATCTTGTACCCCTGTCCCCCAGTGTATAAGGGGAGGCAGGGCGCCCCCTAAGGGCAAGATAACAACACACGAGATCATTGATCCACATACATCCTCAAAGGAATACCACCACAACTAGACGTAGGGTATTACCTCTCATTGAGGGCCTAAACCAGTATAAAATTTCCCTGTGTTCCTTTGTAGTCCACCGAGTTTCCTATTGCCGAGTAGCCCTATAGTTATATTGCCGGTGTAAAACATCGACACTACCAAATCAGCCTAAAGGAGGAGGACTACCTAAAGACGTCTTTCATCACGCCGTTTGGCTCATAATGCTACATCACTATGCCGTTCAGTTTGAAGAATGCTGGAGCAACGTATCAGTGAGCAATTCAGTGATGCCTACACACTTAGATCGGGTGCAACATGGGGCCTACGTCGACGACGTGGTGATCAAGACCAAGTCCAAAGAAGACCTCATCACTGACCTGGAAGAAACCTTCCAAAATCTTCGAAGATTCAAGATGAAGTTGAATCCAGAAAAGTGCGCCTTCAGTGTGCCATCCGACAAGCTACTCGGCTTTATCGTCTCGCATCGTCGCATCGAGGCCAACCCGGAGAAAGTCAATGCAATCATGAACATGGCACCCCCGACTAGCCAGAAGGACATCCAGAAGTTGATAGGCTACATGGCGGCACTCAGCCGGTTTATTTCCCGACTAGGCGAACGGGGTATGCCCTTTTTCAAGTTATTAAAGAAAGCAGACAATTTCCACTGGACTCCCAAAGCCTAGCAAGCCTTCGAAGACTTCAACAAATTTCTCACATCACCACCTGTGTTGGCGTCACCTATGCCCCAAGAGCCACTAATGCTATATCTGGCGGCAACCACTCAGGTAGTCAGCACGGTGTTGGTGGTTGAGCGATCCGAACTAGGTCACATACAGAAGATACAATGGCTAGTCTACTTTGTCAGCGAGGTCCTAGCCGACTCAAAAATGAGATATCCACAGGTCCAAAAACTGCTCTATGGCCTACTCATCACTGTTCGGAAGCTAGTGCACTACTTTCAGGCGCATCAAGTCACGGTGGTCACATCGTATCCACTTGGGGACGTCCTGCATAACCGCGAGGCCATTGGCCGAATCGCTAAATGGGCGCTCGAGTTGATGGCGTTCGACATCATCTTTCAACCATGGACAGCAATTAAATCATAAGCTCTAGTCGACTACGTGGCCGAGTGGATAGAAGTTCAGATTCCTACATCAACAGCAAAGCTAGAGCACTGGACAATGTACTTCAATGGTTCTCTACGGATCGGTGGCGCCGGGGCCGGCATCGTACTGACGTCCCCCACTGGCGAAAAACTCAAGCACGTTCTCTAGATCCACTTCCCGGCTTCCCACAACGTCACTGAGTACGAGGCACTCATCCACGGGCTCCGCATTGCTATATCACTTGGCATCCGCCGACTGGTTGTGCGAGGAGATTCTCAGCTCGTGGTAAACAAAGTCATGAAAGACTGGACATGTCTCGACGATACCATGGCGGCATACTATCAGGACGTCTGAAAGCTGGAAAACAAGTTCGACGGGCTGGAGATAACACATGTCCTACAACAATACAATGATGCTACAGACGAATTGGCAAACAAGGGATCCAAGCGAGAAGCGGTCCCAACAGGGATCTTTGTCGAGCAACTCATGGAGCCATCAGTCAAGACGAAACTAGTACCAGAGCTGTCGATGTTTTACACCGGCAATAAATATATGGGGCTACTCGGCGGATGGAAACTCGGTGGATTGCAAAGGAACACAGGGAGATTTTATACTGGTTCAGGCCCTCGATGTGAGGTAATACCCTACGTCCAGTTTATATGTATTCCTTTGAGGAATTATGGTGGTGATTCTGGTGAACCAACTCAACCTGCCCTCATGGGGCGCCCTGCCTCCCCTTATATACTAGGGGACAGGGTTACAAGGTAGGAGTCCCCATCGGATTACGACTAGGAGATCTCCCCTTAGAGATATAACACACCCGACTAGGACTGTATATTCCTTTCTATACAAGGCGAAGTCTACCGAATCTAGCTATATCTCTAATTATAAGGCTAGGCCCATCCTCTATCCGAGTGGCCCATATGCTTGTCATGAGGTACCCGGGGCCCATGGCACCCACAGTAGCCCCCGAGACCTTCATAGTTGAGTCACAGCTGATGCCGAGTGCTCATCCTCCATGGTGAAGTATTCCCGAGTGCATTGCTCCCGAGTACTCTTTGTCCGAGTGCTTCTTCTCCCAAGTCCTGCTTCATGTCAGCTGGCAGCGAGGCTATGAAGGGTTCCATGTAGATGTAGGAATAGTGTGCGCCGAATAGGCGCACCTATTAGGTGTAGCCCCCGACTTTGTGCTTAATTGTGAAGACAATTAAACATAAAGTCAAAGATCTTTAACCTTGTAGTCTTTCCCGAGTAGTATACTACTGGTATATGAGACTCTTCGGTATCGTGTCAACCGGAATATAATTTATAGTCTTGCCGAGTAGGGAACTACTCGTATGTGGGACTCTTCGACTTCATGTCAGTCGGAATGTGTGTTTGTAGTCTTGCCGAGTAGGATGCTACTCATATATGAGACTCTTCAGCGTCATGTCAGCTGAAAAGGGGGTGTTTATAGTCTTTTCCGAGTAGTATATTACTCGAAAATCAGACTCGTCGGCATCATGTCAGCCGGGATGATTATTTATAGTCTTTCCCAAGTACTCAAAAATTAGACTCGTCAGCTTCATGTCAGCTGCAAAAGGTGTTTATAGTCTTTCCCGAGCGGCGTCCCTTTCGGAAGTTAGACTCTTCAGCTCGTCAGCTGGAAGAATGTTTATAGTCTTTGCCGAGTAGTATACTACTCGAAAGTTAGACTCCTCCGCATCATGTCAGCGGGAATGAGAAATTTATAGTCTCTCCCGAGTAGTGCACTACTCGTAAGTTAGACTCTTCAGCGTCATGTCAGCTGGAATAATGTTGCTCATGGCAACCGATGGCCACGCATGTAGGCCAAGTACCACTTTATGAAAATAAATCCATGGCGTGGTCAGGTGTACCCGAGAAAGATACCTGTATCCCCAATTTTAATGAAGACCAGCTTGTGATCCTTGTAAGGATATATCCTTGAGACCTGGTGGATAAAACAGATACCCAAACATATATGTTTAGCAATAAGACTCTCATGAAGCATATCTGTTTACCTCATCGGCTCCTGTCGGTAGCACCAGCGCTATAATTTCAACTCAGCCTGCGGGCGGCCCACATGGAGCATGCTACTGTAAGAACTCATATCTTGGTGGCTGCTACCAAATAAGCCGGCTTGAGCCAACCTGTCCGGTGTAGCTCTATAGAAGTGGCATCCATCGCATGTCAGGATGAGTACAGCGGTGTTGGTAACCGCAATCAGCCAGAGAAATCCTTGTCTGCAAGCCTTTCCGACTTATGCTTTGGATGCAGCCTGGTTGCCACGATGCCTGAGTAGGTGTATTGCAGAATCTGCTTGCCCTCCCCAGGTGTGACGCAGTGCACGAGAACTCCGGATGCGCTTTAACGACACAGATCTTCTCTGACTTTGGTAAAGCCGGACAAGGTACTCGAGCTTTGCATTAGCATAGGACTCGGCTGGCGACCCTCATGGGGCGTACCCTACCCAACAGAGTTGTACCCGAGCCCCAACTGGCGCCGGAGGTCGGTTATTAGCCGAATAAGGTATCCGAACCTTGCATTAGCATAGGATTCGGCGGGCGACCCTCATGAGGCATACCTTACCCAACCGAGTTGTGACCGAATAAGGTACCCGAACCTAGCATTAGCGTAGAGTTCGGCTGGTGACCCTCATGGGGCATACCTTACCCAGCCAAGTAGTATACGACCCCCGACTAGCGCCAGAGGTCGGTTGTTAGCTCACATGGAGCGTAGCCGGGGAAGTTGACGTCCCGACTGGCGCAAGTACTCGGTAAGTAGCCCTCATGGAGCATCCCGAGTGTATTTTGGTAGACTTGTCCAGCCCCTGAGCGTAGGAGATAGGCTCGCGGCCCTGAGTTCCTGTCACGCGTATCCGGAGCTGGGCCTGCAATATAAAGATATCGAATAAGTAGCATCTGATGATGAAAACAATTATCCGGATAAAATGTATTTTACAATATATGTAAATTCATGTTCTTCCTCTTATTGATATTAATTTCCCCAAGTAGTTGACCCCTTACGTTTAAGCACTCTGCCCGACTAGTCATAGCCCCCGAGCGTCGGGAGTTGGCTCATGGCTCTTTCCCAGACACGCGTTTTGGGTGACTTGAGTTCGTCTTTCATGGAGCAAAGTTTCACGGATCAGGATTTATGCTACTTGAGTACTTTTGCAATCATTTAAGAGCAAAAACAGAGAAGAGTGCAGCTTGTGCACCTATTAGGTGTAAGCGGCATTGGCAAGGCCGAGTGAAGAAATATTTATCAGGAAGCGACTTAGCTGTTCGGTATTTTGGAGTGGGGATGCCATCCTTGCGTTTGAGCTTGTGAGCCCCCGAGCATGTCACTTGTTGTTCTGATAATCTTCAATTGTTGGAAGTCGAAGACGATTGTGACCGACTGCCACAATGAAGCCATCTAACTTGCGTTTGCGATTCCCGGCTTTAGTCGGGACCGCGTCGTTGGTGCCCTCCCGCTTCTTCTGTCAGGATGCCTTTTTATCTTCAAGGGCCTCAGCAACAGCATGGGCTGAGTCGGCGTATTTGTTCGCCATGTTAAATAGAGCCTTGATAGAGTTGGGAGGCTTCCGAGTGAATTTGTCGATGAACGAGGTGTCTTTTACTCCTTTTCGAAAGGCGGTGATGACGACCTCGTCCTTGATGTTCGGGATTGAATTTTTCTTCTCAGAGAACCTCTTGATGAAGTCACGAAGAGACTCGTTCTTCCTTTGATGCAACTGATATAAGTCGTACTCGGAAGATGATCTCTCGTAAGTTCCCTGGAAGTTGGCGATGAAGCGTTCTCGGAGTTCTGCCCATGAGCCGATTGATTGCTTGGGAAGTCCTGTTAGCCATGTCCTCGCTGAGTCGGCTAAAGCGACTAGGAGGTAGTTAGCCATGACTTTGTGATTTCCTCCAGCTGCTCGGATTGCCGTAGTATAGACCGTGAGCCAAGACTCGGGATTGGTCTTGCCGTCGTATTTTTCGACTCCTGTAGGCTTGAAACCCAATGGCCAGTCGGCCTGTTGTAGCTCCTGGGTGAAGGCCGGTACTCCATCTTCATGAGGACTCCGACCCCGACTACGGCGGCGAAACCGCTCGTGGTGGAGGCCGAAACGCTCGTTCTCGTCTTCCGGTTGGCGTTGCTCATCATCTTCTCGTTCGCGGTGTCGAGCGTTGATGTCCTGCCGAAGATCACGTCGTTGTCGGCCTCGAAGGTCCTGATCATCCCGACGGTTGCTTTGACGTCGCCGGTTGTCGTTGGGGCTGCCGAGTGACGCCTGACGTGCCTCCGTATGCAGCTGACTGGAGCCAGCCGCTCGGCGTCGCTTTGAGGTAGATGAGGCTGCCGTTGGGAATGTCGACCGGTTGGTCGGTATAAGGGTATCACCCGACTATTGGTGCTGCTGACATGCAGCAGCGGTAAGCAGGGCTTTTATCCTTGTGATCGTCGGGGTGGCCTGGTGATCAGGCCCAAGTTGGACCGTGTCCAGTAGGGTCGCGGCGGCCACGACGTTCTGTTGTGGCGTGATGAAGACGTCGTGGTTGCCGACTTTTGTTTGGAGGGTTTGTTGCTGAGCGGTTCGCCCAGCCCTGCGTAGGCCGTCGTTGCGGGCGTGCAGGTGTCTTGCTTCTTCCTCCTGTTGTTCTTGCAGTCGGCAGGCCTCCTCCTCTTGTTGTTCGTGTAGTCGGCGTGATTCCTGAGTAGGAGTAGAGCCTTTGGATGCCATGAAGATTTCTCGTGGCGGGAAGAAGCTTGCCGAACTGCTGTCCGACTTAGTGTCGGAATCCGACTGGGAGTCTGTTAACGCCAAAATTTGGCACAGTTCGCACCGGACTCGGTTAAGGAAAGAAGTGATATCAGCCGTTGGGAGCTAATCCAGAAGATGCCGGATTCGGGAAGGAATCGTGAAGACCACGCTATGGCAGTTAATTACCTTATCTATAAATTAGGTAGTCTTGATAATTTTTAGGAAAACCTGATCTCGTATCCGATCAGGGCTTGTTAGTTTTCCTTTTATAGATAGGAAGTTGTGTGCCGTGTTCCTATAAGGACTCATGTAACTCGGTATAAATACGTTATGCCCGGACCTTGTAAACTATCTCAACGATCAAAAATACAATTCGGCGCATCGCCCACCCTTTACCAACGGGTTCTTTCTTCTCGAGCCGGCTGCATCGTAGGTCCGAACTCCAGCGAGAGGGTAAGTCTCGTACCCCGGGCTACCAATCAGGCTAGGACTTCCTCGGTTAGGTCCGATATTTCTAGTCGTATATGTAGCCGGCTTACCACGATATATCTGCTTTGTCTACGGCTGCATCGGTTCGGTCGATCTCTTAGGCCTATCAGGTATATCACATCACGCGTGCTAGATCTTATCAGCTTACTGGAGTAGCTTATCGCATTTGTGCTGCATCGGTTGGTCCGACCTACAAACTGTCGCGATAAGTTCTTCCTGCTAGGTTGATGTTTTTGCGCAAGTTTTATCGGAATGTATAGCCGATAAGTATCTTATTACATCACAGTTGCATTAGATCTATCGTTTTTGAGGTTCCTTTACTATTATCGATCTGTGCTGCATCAGTTAGTTGAACTACTAGATCGATAATAATAGATTTATCCTTTCGACCGATCGTGTATGCGACGTTCTATCGAGATGCTTAGCCGATAGGTTATCTTTTATAAAGCCCGATTGTATATCTTTACTATTTGGTCATCTATATATCATCGGTTCTCTAGCCGATGCACATGTGGTTCCTTGGCAGTCGGCTCGTTCACTATTTGCCTATCTATTTTATCATCGGCTTCTAAGCCGATGCACATGTCTATACTGACAGCTTTTATCCATTTTATCTATAGCGTATCGGTTTCTAGCCATACACATGCCATCGCATCGGCTACAAGAAGCCTACATCAGACCGTATCGGCCGATAGCCGATGTGCAATGCCGCTGATCCGGGCGCGACACAAGCGAGGACCTGAGCGAAGAACCCGAGCACGAGACCCGGCGCGTAGTACAGCGAGGGGCCCGGCACGAGCATAGCGGCGATCGGCTGAAGGAATCCGTATCGGCTTACTGACCCGATTTGAAATCAGTAATCAATTTCTTCATCTCCTTGTCAAGTGCCGGGGGTCAAATTGACTGGCACGCCTACGAACCCTCAAATATTTTAGACCTGCACTGGAGCTAAGCAGATCTCCCAGGCCTTCGCTGTCACCAGATGCCGAAACCAGATCATCAGCAGCTTTTGGCACACCCGCGGTTTCGGCGTCAACAGAGTCGTAGTCCGACTGAGAGCGTAGTCGGAACATGAATGGGGATTACAACTCCGACCTCCCTAGATCCTATCTCGAGCGGCTCGCGGCCGTATCCGCAGTCGAACTCCAAGATCGGGTTTCCGGCCGCTTGGATGTAGATCGGAAGATATCCGACGCGTCGCCGAGTCCAAACGGGGATATTGACGATCTCCCTTCCTTTTTTCCCGATCTCGCCGTCTCAAAAACCGAGTCAGAGTCGAACACCGAAAAAAATGCCCCTGGACTTCGGGCATATCGTGAGATCACCGGCAACATGTCGTGAAAATCGCTGCAGCATCGTGTAGGACCGATTAGCGCCGGATAAATCGGCTGGTTCCCCGCAGATCGGATCGAGTCCGAGTCGCCAGGTGAGATGACCGATCTGGTCGCGACAAGTCGAAGGCTTCTGAATGCGATGGTATCTCTGGGGAGAGTTTGCCGCCGTCACTTCTGTTGCTGGACCATCGACTGTAGATGTAGAATCGCGCCGAAGCCCCTACCTGGCCGCCAACTGTCGATGTTTTACCACCGGCAAAAATATATGGGGCTACTCGGCGGATGGAAACTCGTGGTGATGCAAAGGGAACACACAGGAGATTTATACTGGTTCAGGGCCCTTCGATGTGAGTAATACCCTACGTCCAGTTATAGTATTCCTTTGAGAATTATGGTGAGTGATTCTGTTGAACCAACTCAACCTGCCCTCATGGCGCGCCCTGCCTCCCTTAGTATACTGGGGGACAGGGTTACAAGGTAGGAGTTTCCCCATCGGATTACGACTAGAGAGATCTCCCCTTAGAGATATAACGCACCCGCTAGACTGTATATTCCTTTCTAGGGTACAAGGCGAAGTCTGCCGAATCTAGCTATATCTCTAATTATAAGCTAGGCCCATCCTCTATGCCGAGTGGCCCATATGCTTCATGAGGTACCCGAGGACCCATGCACCCACAAGAGCAGTCGGGAGGCGAACGCTACCCTACGCAACAGACGAATACTTGAACATATTTCAAAACTGGGGACTCCTATTCTAAATTCCTCTTGGAACGACGAAACTCCCAGAAGACCGCGAATCAAGCTGAACAAATCAAACGTCGAAGCAAGAGTTTCTATCGTCGGAACGACCTGTACTGAAAAGTGCATCCGGTGTCCTCATGCATTGCGTCACCACCGAGGAGGGTAAGCAGATTCTGCAATCGATCCACTCGAGCATATGTGGCAACCATGCCGCATCTAGGGCGTTGTCGAAAGCGTACCGATAGGGATTTTTCTGGCCCCAACAGTAGTAACAGATGCACAAAAACATAGTTCGCACATGTGAGGGTTGCCAGTTCTATGCAAGACAAACAAATCTCCCAGCCAAGGAACTCCAACAATCCCAATCTCTTTGGCCCTTTTCAAGGATGGGGCTTGACATGGTCGGCCTTCAAGAAAGCACCAGGAGGGTTCACACACTTGTTCGTCATAGTGGATAAATTCACCAAGTGGATTGAGGCAAAACCCGTTGCTACCATAACAGCGACAAGACAAAGGACTTTCATCATGAGTTATATTTACTGATTCAGGGTCCCTAACCGCATCATCATAGACAACGGTACTTAGTTCACGGGCGGCGTCTTTCAAGATTTCTATGACGACTTCGGCATCAAGATCTGCTATGCATCTGTGGCGCACCTGCAGAGCAATGGGCAGGTCGAGTGTGCCAATGGCATGGTCTTACAAGGTATCAAGGCTAGGATATTCGACCGACTACAACCATACGCGGGCCGGTGGGCGCAAGAACTCCCACCCGTTCTCTGGTCTCTAAGAACCACGGTTAGTCGGGCAACAGGGCAATCCCCTTTCTTTCTGGTCTATGGTGCTTAGGCTGTGTTACCAACCGAGTTAGAGTTCGACTCTCCATGAGTCCGGGCTTACTCAGAAGACATCTCAAACAATACCCAATTGGTCGAACTAGATCAGTTGGAACAAGCAAGGGACATCGCCATAATCTAGTCGGCAAGGTATCTTCAAGGCCTGCGTCATTACCACAATCACAATGTCCGTGGCCGCGCCTTTTTGGTTGAGGATCTCGTCTTGAGAAAAATACAAACCACCAAAGACAGGCATAAACTATCCCCAATATGGGAAGGGCCATTCATTATTGCAGAGGTTACATGGCCAGGCGCCTACCGACTGAAGACTGCAGACGGTGCCCTCATCAGCAACTCATGGAATATAGAACAGCTACGTCCTTTCTATACCTGAGTTTTGTACTTTCCATGTGTATAGTTTTTCTCTGACTCACTATGCCGGTTGTTCCAACCGAGTAGTGAGTCGGGGGCTGCATGTATTATATATGCTTTGTCAATAATATACAAGCCTGTTTTGCTTAAGTTATGAAGCTTTGCAACGACTTTGATGTTTGCCCGAGTACAGCTTTCTGTAGTGAACGATTTTATTAAGTTCCTATAGACTAACTCGGCATAGACTATATAGTCGGGTAAAGCTAATGATAACTAAGTTAGAACTTAGAGCTTGGTGGCATTGCACATATATTTACACATGTCCTTACAAAAGTTTATATACACCGACTGCATGATGGACTGTTCTTACATACCCAGGTCTCGGGTGATCACCTCTGTGGTCGGCCTCGCCTGGGCTATCAACCCCAACGCCTCCTCAGGTGTCATCTCCTCAGCGAATCCCTCTCCGATAGCTTCAATATCTGCCCTGGGGTAGATTGACTTGGTCATCACCAGGGTTTGGGCCACGCCGACAATAACATGCTCGTTCGAGTACCTCTTTAGGATACTCGGAGCTTCGTTAAGGCACGCCTGCACTTGGGAGACCGTGTTGGAGCAGGTTCCCATGTAGTGAGGATCCATGATGCAAGGGAGCCCTTTCACGGACTCAGCAAGGATGTCCCATGACTCCTTGACAACCTTCATCTCCTTTGCAAAAGCCTGAAACTAGATCTAGGCATTGGCTCTAGCAGCTACCCGGGTTCATCAACAAGTAAACTTGTCAGGCAAAATTGCAGACAAAGTACTGATTGGATTGGTTAGGATCATTGTCAGAACGGAGACTTACTCTCATAATCGGCCTCCCACTTGGCTTTGGCCTTCTCCAGTTCAGCTTCTTCCTTTTCGAGCTTGGCGTTGGCCTTCTTCAAGTCGGCCTTCTCTTTTTCAAGCTCGGCCTTGGCATTCTCAGCCTCCTCCAGCTTGGCCTCCCCCTCTGTTCGGGTCCTCAACTTGGCTTCGAGGGCTGCACATCAGAATAGTCAAGTACTCAACATTGCAGTCGAGACACAACTGAGCAGTTGAGAAAGAACATAGCTAGAGAAACATACTAAGGGCTCAGTCAGGAAGACGTATTTGGGAGACTTACTTCCGATCTTCTTGGCTTGGTCCCAATTTTCGTCCCTGAGCTGATTAACGGCTCCCTTCAGCCAAGACTCCCTCCCCTGGCTACGCCGCTCCAATTTGTCCTTTAAGGCCCGGAGCTGGTCCAATTCTTGGAGCTGGGGGGCAAGCTGGGTCAGGACCTCGTTCATTCGCTCCGAGCAGTGGACGATCTTTTGCTCAAAGCAAGAACAAAGCAAAGCAGAGTCGAGCATCAGAACATCCAAACAGGGAAGACCGACAAGAGCCTGTCAAGGCAAAAATCATACCTGAATTCCTTGAGACGTGGCAATCGTGGCGTGAAGCAAGACTTCGTGCTCCCTCTCCGCTGCGGCTTCATCATGTACATACTTCTTTGCTACCCCATCGGGACTTATCCAACGAAAAGTTCTTAGGAGCCTGTGGGGAGGGCCTTCAAGCCTGGGGAGGTTTGGTCTTTCCGAAGACAATGATGATGACGACGACAACGACGGTGACAAGGAAGGCGATGGGGTCCTGGCACTCAACTCGGCAGCCTCCGGGACCCCGGAGGTTGGCTCAGGGGCTAGAGTAACAACTCCGACATCCGCCCTTTGGTCGGTCGATGTCGGCGGCCCTGCAGTCGGGACGACCATGGTTTCTGCGACTGAGACTGTCACCGGCTCAGCAGGTGTGCTCGGTGGCGCTGGCTCGGCTGGGGCTGGCCCGACAACGGGAGTAGCCGGAGTGGTCTCCTTGAGATCGATGTCGGCTCGCTTCCTGCGTAACGGGTCAAACATCAAAACGCAACTATGCCGAACAAGATTTTCAGAAGATTCAGTGCAACCTACCTCTTGGAGAACTTGAGCTTCTATCCAGGGGATCCGGAAGCTGGTGCTGCAGGGCCACTGGCTGTCAGGCCTGATGGCGCGGTGGTCGGCGGCGGCGTTTTTATCCTAGTCGGCCCCGTTCGTGGTGTGGCCGGCTGGGGTGCTCGAGTACTCGGCAGTGCCATCCTTAGGCTCGATATTGCTAAGCCGAGCAGCGCTTGACCTGACCTTGTACGCGGCGGCACTCTTATTGGGCTCGATGATGCTGAGCTCGACTGCGCTGGTCCCGATCTGGGACTCGGCAGCCTGGGGGCCGTACTGGCAATGTCTTTTATCTTTAGACTTCCGGCTACGGCACTTGGCCTCATAACCTTCTTCTTCCCCTAATCTTCAACAGGTCTCTTCCCCGCTCTCTTGGAGTTGGGCTGGGCAGCAGAAGGACTTAACGGCCTCTTCTTCTTTGACTTCATGGCCGATAAAGTTCAGGAGTCATCATCAACCTCCTCACATGACTGCAAGCAGTTCAACAATATATATTACATATTCTGGAGCCAACCTGGGCATATATTTGCAAGCACTCATCACAGATGAACAGCAAGGGTTACCTTGGGACGAGGCCATTTTTGGCTGTAAGCCACGACGGAGCGCTCGGCATCTTCGGTTTCAACTACCCCATTGGAGAAATAACTGAACAGCACTTCGGTCACTTTATGCTGGTTAGCCAGATCTCGGCATTCTCGGTCGGGATCGTCTCTCCCTGGTAATCCCAACAGAATTGGCTTCTTAACTTCAACGGCTGGATGCGCTGGGTCAGGAAATGCCTGGCCACCTAGGGACCGGTCAGACCGGCACTCTTCAGCCTATCTAGTCTTTCAAGTAACTGATGCACTTGGCCCATCTCCTTGAAAGTTGGCAATGATGACCAATCGGACGAGACCACCAGAGGTAAACCAGTAAATGGAGGCAGGGAGGGTTCCAGATCAGAACAATAGAACCACTCCTTATGCCAACCTTTCAAGGAAGTTTTCAGGGGAAGATGAAGATATGTCCTTTTCATTTCACCCCGGAGCTAGATACCGGCCCCCCAATCACCTGGACCTTGTTCTTAGAGGGTTGGGGCTTGATGTGGAACAAATGTCTAAAAAGATTCAAATGGGGCTCCACACTCAAGAAACACTCGCAAAGAGTTACGAATATGGAAATTTGCAAGACTGAGTTGGGATTCAAATTCACCAACTCCAATCCATAGAAGGCAAGAAGACGGCGGAGGAAGTCAGAAGATGAAAGAAATAGACCTCGGTCGAAAATGGAGGCGAAAACAACAGTCTCGCTAGCCTAGGGTTCTAGAACTGATTCACCTCCAGCTGGGCGCCAACGGATGATATCACGGCTTTGCAGCCACAGCAACTTCTCCAAGTGCTCCAGCTTGGACCGCCTGCAATCCAAAGTCGGCCACGCCTCGCCCGATGCATCCACAAGATCCGAAGCCCTCGGCGTGGTTAGGGATGAGAAGATTTAGCGGAAATGTGGCTGGAGGTTTGGAATGGACGAGGAGGAGCAGAATTGCCCGAGTTCTAATAGGGAAGAGCGAACAATGGCAAACCCTAGCGGAGCGGGAGGCAAAATTTCGGCGCGGAAGCTGGAAGACGAAACGATTGGTGGATTGGAGAAGATGAAGGAATCTTTTCTCTCTCTCCCCACCTTTTATAGAGCCATTTTTGATTCATGGGCTTGGGCTTACACAGTCAGTACTGGGCCACCAAGACATGAGTTTCTACAGTAGCACGCTCAATATGGGCTGCTCACTGGCTATGTTAAAATCATAGTGCTGGTGCTACCAACAGGAACCGATGAGGTAAACATATATATGTGTTCGGGTATCTGTCTTATCCACCAGGTATTGAAGATATATCCTTATAAGGGTCACAAGCTGGTCTTTATCAAAATTGGGGATGCAGGTATCTCTTAAGAACACCTAACCACATAATGGATTAAATTTCATAAAGTGGTACTCAGCCTACATGCTTGGCCAACAGTTGCCATGAGCAAATCCTTTTCCAACCGACATGACGCTGAGGAGTCTAACTCCTGAGTAGTGCACTACTCGGGAGAGACTATAAATATTCTTTCCAACTGATATGACGCTGAAGAGTCTAACTTCCATCCGCTGAGTAGCCCTATAATCATATTGCCGGTGTAAAACATCGACAGAAAGGCTACCAACAACCAGGGCAGCCTAATGCACCACAGGACACCTATAGCTCATTTAGTTCCTCTAGCGTTGAAGGTGGTTATCCAACATACACATACAACCGTCCAGAGGCTTCTGATTGTCCTCATGTTACGTGGGTGTATGAGTGGGCAGAGCCTGAATGGTATGTTCAGTTGTATGGTCAATGGCAATCAATAGCTGCATGGACAGGCCAAAGTTGGCAAGATTAAAAGGCGGGGTGTCACACCCTAAAATTCCCTAAATAATTAAGTCTTGAGAAAAATACATTTTTAGAATATATTAAAAAGCCCAAGCAGTGAAATAATAAAAATCCATGAAAATTTTCAATAGAAAGTGGGCCTAGATAAAATTTTATTAAATACTTTCCTTAATCCTTTAGCTCCAAGAATTTTCTGGGAATTAATAGAGCAAGGGATGTATTTTTAATAAATGGAAGAGCATTTCAGCAATTAATTTAATTGGAATATTCACAGAAAATCCTTTCTCTACCATCGGGCTGAATCTGGCCCAGTCCTGTTCCCTCCCCACGCACACACTACGGTCAGCCCATCTCCCGGCCCGGCCTGCTCTCTGCGCCCGCGCCCTTGCTCTCACTGACAGGTGGGGCCCACTCGTCAGATCCGTCTCCGACCTCAAGTCGAAGGGCACCTGTTCCTCCCCGTTCCGGCACCGCACAATCCGGTTAAATCCCATCGTTTCACACAGTTTCCTCAAAGTAGCTAAGGGGTTTTGCTCCCCTTGATCTCCTCTCCCTTTTCCCCCAAGATCTGCAGAAGAATCCCAAAGAAATCAGCGTCATTTTGAGCTCGTGAAGTTTCGGGATTCTGAGAAGAACCCTAACCACCGTAGAAACCGAACCCGAGCGGATCTCCCCTCTCCTCCGCTATAAATAGGACCCCAGGACCCCTCTCTACCTCACCTTGCCGCCACCCGACCTCGCTAGCCCCAGATTGCTCTTGCGCCACGCCCGTTCTGCTCCGCCGCCGCAGCCGTTCTTCAGCCGAGCTTCGCTGCCATTCCTCTCGCCACCAACGCTTGCCGTCATCACTGTCGGGACCGTAGGAGCAAGACGAACTAGGACCATCCCCTCTTCACCGTCCAGGACCACCGAAGCACCGCCATCACCGACACCCCGAAGGGCCTCGCCACTTGAAGCTCGCCGCCAGCCGCCTTCCGTCACAGTTCATCGTCGTTCTTGCCTTGGTAAGCATCGCCGCATCCTTCTCTACATCTCGGTGCCGTTGCCCTGCTCCGTCGCCCCACCATTCGCCGTCGACCATCGGGATCAGTGCGCCGCCCCGCTCCGGCAAAGCCATGCCGATGTGGCGCTACGTCGCTGTCCCCATCAGCTGCCACATTGCCCTCCCGTCCGACATGTTCGCCACCTAGTGCTCGCATGTCCGCCCACATGACCGATCTATGGAGATTCAATCTCAGCTGTCCAATATCCTTGATCAAATCCTAGCCGCCCGATCTAATCCCTAGTCCAATCCAGGCCGTCCAGACCTGCTGGTACCCTCCGTGCACCCGGTCTATGGTGCACCGGTCCCTTCCCTCTCTCTGCCGGTGGGACCCACATGTGAGCCACTGGTTTTCCCTCTGCTCCTTTCGGGCTGATGTCATAAACCGTTAATTAATTTCTTTAACACATGAAATATGCAGTAAATTTGGAAATTCATAACTAATTCATCCTAACTCCATTTGGGGTGATTCAACTTGCATAATTCTTTAAAAATTAAAACCTACCCATTAAAAATATAATATTATACTGTTGATGTGTGCTTATGTACTATTTTTCTTGTTTTTGTTTATTGTCTTTAGCCGTCGACGTTCCAGAAGAGGCAGGATTCTACGAGGAGAGTCCGAGGCCTTCACAGAGCAGCAAGGCAGGTCACACAGATCCTAAATACCTTTGAGCATGTTGTACCCATGGTTTCAAGCTATATTTCCTTCAAATGTGCATTTATTTTTGCAATTACATTGGGAGGGAAACCCTATTCCTTGATCATGGCCCTTTTGCTTTGATCACCTGTTATTTGTACCTATGGGATAATATGACTAGCTAGCTTTAATTATTGGTTAACTAGAATAACTTTAGGGCCCTGGTTAGTCATGCTTAGAAACTGTAGTGGAACTTATGGGCTATCACCTAACTATTACTCATGACATCTGGTTAACATAAAATGATGATCTAGTTCACGACCGAGGCCGTGTGTGGTTAATTAATTGGTCAACTAAAATTTGACTAAATGGTGGGTTGTGAGCACATGGTATGTTGTTGATGCTAGTGGTTCTCATGACATTTAAGGACCAGTTCGCAGACTAACCACAAGCTAGAATGTGTGTTGTGGCAATCATCAATAAGTCCACACTTGACAGTCGTCAATGAGTCCATGCTTCGAGCGCTGGACCGTCTCCCTGTTGGGTGCCTGATCAGTTCCTGCTGGAGACAGGTGGTTTGGTGGGTGGTTCTCTTCTTGTGCAGGTTACATAGATGGTCATGTCACAACTCCTTTCCGAGGTACCATGGTGGCATTGAGGTGCATAGTAACGTGTTGTGGGGTTGTGTCTTGTGGGTAAATTGGTACACCTCTAGCTAGAGTAAAACTATTCGAATAGCCGTGCCCGCAGTTAATGGGTGGCCTAGTAATGTTTTTCGTCATTAGTCCCACTTATAATAAATTAAATTGGACATGAATTGGAGTAGCTCTAGGTTGGGAGTGGTTGGGCCTGTACTTCTTTGGAGGGTTTTACAGTGGTGGTTAATCTTGTTTAATGATTATTTTTTTTACTCTCTTAAATGTTTTATTAAATGCTATTTATGTAAATGAGCCCTATTATGCCCTCCTTTGTATACTTGTGCACTTGCATCTTTGCTGTGTGGCTTGCGGAGTATTCCATGTACTCACATTGCAATCAACAATCTTCATTGGAGGAGTACTTCAGTGATGAAGGATTCTTGGAGGACTAAGCGGGCGCCTAGTCAAGCGCCTGTGGAGTTGGAGCCGTCATGCCTATCGCTACTTATTTTCCGCTGTCTAGACATTTTTTATTTTGAGATTTGAGAGGTGCCATTTGTCTCTGTAATAATTATACTCGGTTTATGTAAAACAATTACTTTGACATCAATTATGTCATTTGTGTGCCCCTAAGAGCCTTCTGAATAAATTGAGATTTTGAAATTTTAGTTCTACTCTCAATTTTGAAAATTTAGTTCTACTCTCATCTCTTTCTTTTAGAAACAAAATCTGAAATTGATTATGGTCTAAAAAAAGAGATTATTCCCTTCCAAACCTCAAGATGAAAATTTTGCTAAGTTTTTTTGAAAAAATATAGTTCTGATTTTTCTCCTTTAATTTCAAAAAAATACAAAATAAATTTTGAAATTTGTCCTATTCTGAAAAAAAAACTCTTTATGTTTGTTGTTTTGAAAAGAAACATAAATGATTACCTGAAATTTTTCTTTTTTCTAAGCCATTTATTGTTATTTCTGTACTTAATTATTTTAACTTCCTCCTTTTTTTACCTTTGTTCATTTAAAGTATGTCGTGGTAAAACCAAAAAATGTCTCTGTCACTCTTCTATAGATGCTGACGAGATGAGAGCCAGAGTACTCCTTGAATGTGGGAGGATTCGTGAATGAGCTACACGCCTTGTCCCTGGTTCTAAACTTCAACCCAGCTCTAGAATATATGGTGGTTCCTAGTGGTATCAAACGTGACGTGCAGGTCATCATGTCACTACTCAGAAATAGGAGAGACGTTCCGTCGGTCAGGTACCAAGCTAGAGGAAGGAATTTCGAGCACGCCTGTCAGGAAGCAGCATTGGTAGCTATCAAAGATCTATGTTAGACGTTCAAATCAAGATTAGCAGCTTCGTCTTTCCGTTTCCACCCATCTCGACACTTCAATGTAGAGTTCAGCACATACGAGATACCTCAAAGAGAGAACAATCCAGTGGTGGATCGACTGGAACGGATGTTGAGTGTGATGGACCGTGCCCACTCCAATGTGGCCATTGTAGCTCATGATCAGGAGAACCAAAACCGTATCGTCATCATGGGACTAGAGAGGCAGATCCAACGCTTGAAGACGGAGGTTTGCTGCACTCATGGGAGAGATGCCACCACCAGGGATCATGATTCGCAACACTCCTGTGAAGAGGACTCAACCCCTGGCCGTTTTTCAGCTAGCAGAAACGAAGACCCAAGCAGTGGGAAGCGATGCTCCGCTTCGTATTGGAGCCCCTACACTGGTGTCACAGCCCGATTTTTCAGGAATTAAATAATTAATTAATAATGGATTTTATAGAATTTATATTAAATTGTAAAGAAAATTAATTAAGTAAAGTAAAAATGGGAAATAAAAATTTCTTTAATAAACCATGGTTGAAATCATTTTTAATAAATTCATTGTGTAACATACCAGAATTTCGACTTTCAAAATTCTAACCAAATCAAATCAACAAAAAGACCTCGAAAGTAAAATCTTATACTTTCTATACAAAGGAGTAAAATGAGAGGTAGATGTGGGCACCCGGAAATTATACCGTCCAATGCATTTTGTGACCGCCACATAATTTTGGATGAGTGGGATCCATACACGCATAAATAGCCACTCATACCTCAATGTGCCCATGATCACAAAATTACAA
Source organism: Oryza meyeriana var. granulata (assembly GCA_003991445.1). NCBI lineage: Eukaryota > Viridiplantae > Streptophyta > Magnoliopsida > Poales > Poaceae > Oryza > Oryza meyeriana. The sequence continues at coordinate 168,440 of RYFJ01000621.1, read as the reverse complement.
CATTCGGTATAAAATCCATAATGCCAAACAATGAGCAAAGGAGATATTGTTCGGACTCCGCATGCCAGTCAACTTCAGCCTGAGACATGCCCGTCAAACCACACGAAGGCGGCAACCAGATGTGGTACACATCTCAGGAGACTAGACTCAAATTGCGAGAGCTCTACAACATCTCAATTGATCAAAATTCATACTCGTGCTTAGCTAGTCCCCAGGAATGCGACTAGCCTCACACTTTCATCGCAAGCGATTAATAAACATAGCAAGTACCATAATAGGGATAAAGTGCAGCGAGGTACATGATACATAATAGGGTCCGAGGTCCCAACATACAACACATAAATATAGCAGCAAAAGTCTCAGACAGAGCTCATAAGCAAAAGATAAAACCGGTGGTGCCACAACCCCACTAGGGCAAACCAACCGGGCAAGATCCAAGCTGCAAGAGATCACTCATCACCCTCGCCGCCCTCGTGTTAACGCCAAAATTTGGTACGGGTCGTTACCATGTTCGGTTAAGGAAAGAAGCGATATCAACCATTGGAAACTAATCCAGAAGAGTCCGAGCTTGGGAAGGAATCGTGAAGACCACGTTATGGCAGCTATTTATCTTATCTATTAGATAGTTTTATCTTTTAGGAAACCTGATCTCTTGTCCGATCAGGTCTGTTAGTTTTCCTTTTCTAGTTAGGAAAGTCCTGTTTCGTGTCCTATAAGGACTCTTGTAACTCGGGGTATATATACGTATGCCCGGGGACCTTGTAATCTATCTAATCGATCAATACAATTCGGCGCATCGCCACCCTTTACCAACGGGTTCTTGCTTCTCGAGCGGGGCTGCATCGGTTAGGTCCGAACTCCTGCGAGAGGGTAAGTCTCGTTACCCCGACTACCAATCGGCTAGGACTTTCTCGGTTAGGTCCGATATTCTAGTCGGTCTATGGTAGTCGGCTTACCACGGTGTATCGGATCTGTCTACGGCTGCATCGGTTCGGTCCGACCTCTTAGGCTGGTCAGGTATATCACATCACGCGTGCATAGTTTTTATCAGTTTATCGGGGGTAGTTTATCATCAGTTTGTGCTGCATCGGTTGGGTCCGACCTACTAAACTGCTAGCGATAAATTATTCCTGTTAGGCTGATATCCTTTGTGCAAGCGTCTTATCGGAATGTATAGCCGGTAAGTTATTTTCATCACAGTTGCATTAGGTCTATCGGCTCGTTGAGGTTCCTTTACTATTATCGATCTGTGCTGCATCAGTTAGGTTTGAACTACTAGATCGATAATAATAGATTTATCCTTGCCGAGCCGATCGGTGTGTATGCGACGTTCTATCGGAGTGCTTAGCCGATAGGTTATCTTTTTATAAAGCCGACTGTATTATCTTTACTATTCTGGTCATCTATATTATCATCGGTTCTCTAGCCGATGCACATGTGTTTCCTTGGCAGTCGGCTAGTTCACTATTTCTGCCTATCTATTTTATCATCGGCTTCTAGCCGATGCACATGTTATACTGATAGCTTATCCATTTATCTATAGCGTTATCGGTTTCCTAGCCGATACACAGGTGCCATCGGCCATCGGCTACAAGGAGCCTACATCAGACCGTATCGGCCGATAGCCGATGTGCAATTGCTGCTGATCCGGGCGCGAGCACGAGCGAGAACCCGAGCACGAGACCCGGGCGCGAGTACAGGCGGGGACCCGGGCACGAGCATAGCGGCGATCGGCTGGAAGGGATCCGTATCGGCTTGCTGGCCGATTGGATCAGTAATCTAATTTCTTCATCTCCTTGTCAATTGTGAGGTCAAATTGACTGGCACGCCTGCGAACCTCAAGATTTTAGGACCTGCACTGGAGCTAAGCAGATCTCCCAGGCCTTCATATGTTCTCGTATCAAACCAGATTCATCAAAAGCTTCTTGGCATACCCGGGTGGTTTTTGGTGCGAACATATTTTTGGCACGACCTGGTGGGACAACAGCAACTTCGACATGGCTGGAAAAGAGGTCAGCAAAGATGATTACAATCCCAGTTTAACAAGGGAGACTTGAACCGAAGAACAGAGACAACACAGTGGAGCACGAATATTGCTGAATTTTCAAGAAGCTTTGTCTGGAATCCTTCGTATGACAGACCAAAGGCCGATTTCAAAAGTCCCCAATTTCCAAAGCTGTTCTGGTTGGTGAATCGAGCCGATACATCGTCTGCAAGTTTCACAAAAGCGCATCCACGACATGTTAAATGAGAGCAGTTCATCATGCGTTGACCATCAATCTGGGATATGATCGAACACATTACAGAGCTGATCAAGAGTCAAGTGGAGCCGATTTCAAATACCCGGTGGGGCATCAACAGAGGTATTCAGACAGCTGTTCCCTGAGTACAATTATCAGAGGGATATCAGATCAAGAATCGGCTACAACTCCACCTCTGCGTTGATCACGATGAAAATCCGAAAGAGAAGAAAGATTTGACAGCAAGAATCACGGACGGTATGAAGCACCAATTCGGTTTAAGACCGAAGAAGGATAACATTTTATATACGGCCTCCATATCCAGATTGGTTTGATAGAGCTCCTGTTTGCTGTCGATGTTTTTACAGGCAAATAAATATATGGGCTACTCGCGAATGGAAACTCGGTGGGATGCAAAGGAACACAGAAAGGATTTTATACTGTTTCAGGCCCTCGATGTGAGGTAACACCCCTACAGTCCAGTTATATGTATTCCTTTGAGGCATATACGGTGGGTGGTTCTGATGAAACTTCGTGCTGCACCTTTGAGCTATGAGTGCTCTTTGCCCTCACTGGGGCGCCCGCCTCCCTATATTACTGGGGACAGGGTTACAAGTAGGAGTCCCTCATCGGATTTACGGACTAGGAGATCTGCCCTTAGAGATATAACGCACCCGACTAGGATGATAGTTCACTTTCGTATACCAAGGCGAAGTCTGCCGAATCTAGCTATATTCTCTAATTTAAAAGGCTAGGCACATCCTCTGTCCGAAGTGGCCATATGCTTGTCATGAGGTACCCGGGGCCCATAGCACCACAGTTGCCATGCCGATACAGAGAAGTACCAGACTTCTCCAAAATTCTCAGGGCAAGATGATGTGTTACAGTGGAGCATGTCAGCCGATTCCTGCGTGCCCAGTGTGGAGAAGCATCGGCTGTAGAAGCTTTGAGAGTTAGACTCTTCCCGTTATCATTATCCGGATCGGCCTTACGATGGTTATTCTTCATTGCCACCTAACTCAGTTCGAGGTTGGGCCGATCTGGAAAAGGGGGCAATTCCACAAGTTATTTCTTTATGGGAAGTCAGGAGATGAGTTTGATAGACTTAACATCGGTAATACAGAGCCGGAGGAATCAGTCGCAGAATATATCTCAGCGATTTCGTAATGTTAGAAGCCGACTGTTATAGTTTAAGTCTGGACGATGCACAGGGCTTGGCCGAGTTAGCATTCCAAGGTTTGTTGGCTACCGATCAAGGAAAGATTTTCATCAGAAGACTTTGAGAGCCTAGCACACCTAGTACAGAAGTATTGGTTCATGAAAGCCGATTTCAGGAGGCCAGGAAGGAATGATAAGGCACCGAACAGAAGAATTTCGAAGTTTGATAACAAACTCCGACAATTGGGGGGCATGTGTTAACGCCAAAATTGGTACGGGTCGTTACCATGTTCGGTTAAGGAAAGAAGCGATATCAACCATTGGAAACTAATCCAGAAGATCCGAGCTTGGGAAGGAATCGTGAAGACCCACGTTATGGCAGCTATTTATCTTATCTATTAGATAGTTTTATCTTTTAGGAAACCTGATCTCTTGTCCGATCAGTCTGTTAGTTTTCCTTTTCTAGTTAGGAAAGTCCTGTTTCGTGTCCTATAAGGACTCTTGTAACTCGGTATATATACGTATGCCCGGGGACCTTGTAATCTATCTAATCGATCAATACAATTCGGCGCATCGCCACCCTTTACCAACGGGTTCTTGCTTCTCGAGCGGGGCTGCATCGGTTAGGTCCGAACTCCTGCGAGAGGGTAAGTCTCGTTACCCCGACTACCAATCGGCTAGGACTTTCTCGGTTAGGTCGATATTCTAGTCGGTCTATGGTAGTCGGCTTACCACGGTGTATCGGATCTGTCTACGGCTGCATCGGTTCGGTCCGACCTCTTAGGCTGGTCAGGTATATCACATCACGCGTGCATAGTTTTTATCAGTTTATCGGGGGTAGTTTATCATCAGTTTGTGCTGCATCGGTTGGGTCCGACCTACTAAACTGCTAGCGATAAATTATTCCTGTTAGGCTGATATCCTTTGTGCAAGCGTCTTATCGGAATGTATAGCCGGTAAGTTATTTTCATCACAGTTGCATTAGGTCTATCGGCTCGTTGAGGTTCCTTTACTATTATCGATCTGTGCTGCATCAGTTAGGTTTGAACTACTAGATCGATAATAATAGATTTATCCTTGCCGAGCCGATCGGTGTGTATGCGACGTTCTATCGGAGTGCTTAGCCGATAGGTTATCTTTTTATAAAGCCGACTGTATTATCTTTACTATTCTGGTCATCTATATTATCATCGGTTCTCTAGCCGATGCACATGTGTTTCCTTGGCAGTCGGCTAGTTCACTATTTCTGCCTATCTATTTTATCATCGGCTTCTAGCCGATGCACATGTTATACTGATAGCTTATCCATTTATCTATAGCGTTATCGGTTTCCTAGCCGATACACAGGTGCCATCGGCCATCGGCTACAAGGAGCCTACATCAGACCGTATCGGCCGATAGCCGATGTGCAATTGCTGCTGATCCGGGCGCGAGCACGAGCGAGAACCCGAGCACGAGACCCGGGCGCGAGTACAGGCGGGGACCCGGGCACGAGCATAGCGGCGATCGGCTGGAAGGGATCCGTATCGGCTTGCTGGCCGATTGGATCAGTAATCTAATTTCTTCATCTCCTTGTCAATTGTGAGGTCAAATTGACTGGCACGCCTGCGAACCTCAAGATTTTAGGACCTGCACTGGAGCTAAGCAGATCTCCCAGGCCTTCATATGTTCAATCGTATCAAACCAGATCATCAACAAGCTTCTTGGCATACCCGGTGGTTTTTGGTGCGAACACCTCGGCAGAGCAATGACCACACAAGAAGCATAACTCATAACCGGTATCCTCACCTGAAACAGTGGCGCCGGGTTAAGTACAAGATTGTACTTGCAAGTCTTACCCAAAATTATATACACATAAGGGAGAGAGAAGTATGCAAGCTTTCTAGCTATAGTGGGTCTCTAGGTTCACATGTTGCATAAAGCTAATTTTATTGAGCAATTAATGAGTAAAATAAGCAAGGACGAGCAAATCTAGCATCATTTTAATTTATGGACAGCAAGTATATAATTCTGAAATGTATAAGCAAAAGAGCCCAAACGGCGCCCTCATCATCAACCATGGACTACCAAAGTCCATACCAACATGGCACAACATGCCAACCCCACCATCAAACAAAAAATCCCATCCATAATAATCCACATTTGATGCTAACATAACTGACTAACACATCAAGCATTGTCCATAACCGAGGACGCGGCTATTCGAATAGATTATACTCTGATCAGAGGTGTACAACTGGACCCACACGAAATAAACAAGCATCAAATGCTACACACCCGTCGAGTGCGGTACACAAGTGATTCAAGCTCATTACATGCCCTTTCTTAGCCCCACCCCAACCACCTATACCACGCTGGGGTTCCCGACGACTCAGTCACGTGCGTGCGTGATGTGACCAAGGCGGGCGCGCCACGCGGGAGGCACCCCCGCCAAACCTAGGCACCCGAGGCCCCTCCAAAGGCTACCTGCCTCACGACTCTCTCCAACGTGGTATAAATGATCACAGTAGAACTAGTAAGAACAAGCCGGTCCCAAATAAGGCATGTGGTAAGTACGTAGGGTGCTTGATTAGATGTCAAAAAAGTTCGGCTCCTTAACGACCTAGACGGGGCTACTTGCATCAGGGGAAACCAACCTCCCATCATCGCCCTATCACCCGTCCAAGTCCAACATATTTCATCAACCATTATTTAGTGTAAGTGCTCAAGTTTATGCCCAATAATGTAAGTTGTCTATATACCACAATTAATAGCACTGTCCATCCCTATAGTTCTATTAGCACTAAGCATGGCTAAGCATTAATGAATAAGACATCCCAAGTAATCCCAACCAGTGGTAATAGGGTATAAGGACAGCAATATCACAAGAACTGAATGCATAAATAGGTTCTACCCATACACCACAAACCGACAATATTAATATCTAGGCAATGCATGCATATATATACGTATAGATTGCAACCAAATCATTTTTAGAGAAAGCATAGGTCCTATATGCTTAGGTGCTTGCCTTGCTGCTGAGGGTAGTCACTATCCTCCTCTGAATATGGCTTGTTACTCTCCGGAATCTCCGAATCTATCGAAAAGAAGCAATATGCGAATAAGAGCCAAATAAACATGCACATGCAAAATGATCAATAAATTATGAAATAATTACAGTGGGTAGATCATATTTTAACTTGAATTTAGGTGAAAGAATCACCAGATTATCACTTATGGTTTGGGAGATATGAAAATGACAAGCTCTCAGGTGCTGAAAATGGCAGTTCTGCAAATAAATAAGTCTACTTTAGAGCATTACAAGCAACTTGCAACTCAAACCAAGTTTTTACAAGTATGATTATTTTTAGTGGGAAGTACATCATTCACAGGTCCTATGAGAAATTATTTCACAGCTATATGTGTTGCCATTATTTATATATGGGTTTTACAAGTTAAAAACATAGGAATGCTAAATAAACTCCTAAACATGATTTAAGAGGTATTTTTGTCAAAAACAACACCACAACAGCAAAGAGTACTAAAATATAAGCTCAACAAAAATGGTTTCACAATTTTAGCTTTTACCAACAATTTCTTACAAATTTATTAAGAGCTAGACCACGCAAGGGATACATATAGCTATTTATATTTTTACTGGGAAAATCAGTACAAAAGTTGGTCATTTTTATTTTACAACATTGAAGAGCTCTATTTTATGAATCTATAGGAATTTGGTTCACTGAATTCGGAGTTTATATGGATTAGTTACGGATTTTTAAAGTTCATACCTCTTTCAGCTCAAAAGCTATCTCAGAAATCGATTTCTATTTTCACTCCCCTTTTCTCCAACTTCCACCGGACTTCGCTCACATGGCAGCAACCTGGACGTAGGGTCGTGCGATGCTAAGGCCTCGGGCTGATGGCAAGAGACGGAGCAAGGCCTCAGGCTGATGTCAAGAGACGTTGCCTAGGGCTGCTTCAACCGAAATCAAAAGAGATGAGCTCGGGGTGAGTTGCAGCCACCTTCTAGCTGCAGCAATGGAGTGGACAACCTATAGAACGTTGCTATAGATGTTCAACATGGAGGGAATTCAAAAGAGGCACCATGGATGAAAAGGAAGCTCACCAAAAGGAGGAAAACAAAATACTGCTGCTGCTGCCCTGCAGGCTGAAACCACCACTCTCTTATTCCATCTCGATCTCTCTCAACTCTCCATGCATGTGCAAGATGTTGGGATGGATGGAAAGCTTGGATGATGGGGATTGTTGTGGTCTAACATGCAGGGATTGATCTTGGGTTATTGGATGGGATTTGGGGAGGAGAAGTGAGATGAGAGCTCAGCTTGAGGAAGAAAAGAAAGAACAAGCAGTGAAGATGAAAGGGTAGGAAGAAGAAGGGGTTTTCTCTGCCTACCCCCCCCCCCCCCTTAAGTCCTGAGGTGGGAGCACGCCCATGGGTGTGTTGTGGGGCTAAGGAGGCACCCAAGGTCAGTGACAAATGGGCCCAAGTCGTGGTTGTCTATGAGGGTGAGACAGGTGGATGAAAAACTGAGTATAGATTCATTATTGCAATTTCCAGTATTTATTTTTCTCTCCCACTCTTGGTAAATTCAATTTGACTAGGCAACACTTGTTCAACAATTCAGAAATTTGGTGTGGTGATAGGTGTTGGTTTATAGGTTCCATTTTTCAAGGTTTCACACATAAATTCCAAGTATTTTAAATCTGGTGAAAAGATGAAATTTGTTAGACTGAAAGTTGGTTTTAATTTTTAGGAGGCCAAAACAGAGAGTAAAAATTCTACAAAATTTATATTTAGTGATGACAAATAAACTAATATTTTAATAAAACATTAAACATGTATACTTCTGTTCAAGCAATTGCTCAAATAGAAGTGGTTCCAATTTTGCCGATTAGAGTTAATTTTGTTATCGCATATGATCAAATTGCAATATAGTAAATATGAAATCTAAAGGACAACAAATGCACTTCTAAATACCTGGTTATGAGCCTAGGGCTGTTACAGTAGATTTACTAAAGTAAATCTTAAAATGGGGGAAACGCTAAAACTTTTATAGTTAAAATTCTTAACTTATTTAAAGACTTACCCTAAGTCACAATATAAATAATAAAAGGTAATATGGCTAAATGAGTATAAACTATGTTCAACATAGGAATCTGTAGACAAATAAATTATTACCATTTCATGTGCATATCTTTTCTTTTGGATTGTTTTTGGAACTTATAGTGCATTTCCATAATAGGATGCATATGCATTTATATAGCCTAAGGAATTTCCAAAAATGATTGGTCAAACATAAAGTCATGGAAAAATTCCTGTAAACACTATCCCACATAATTAATCCACTGTAAATTTCACATGATTTTATCATTTCAATAAATACTTCAATAAAATCCCTCAAATCAGCAAAACTAGGAAGCGAACTAAAATAAATTGGTTTACTTCTAAAATTCACCAAATGAAAATGAAGACTAATTAGACAGAGCCCTTTTCCCAAACTGTGTGGCAACATGAACCCTACCACCAGTAATTTTGGCTTAATTTAATTCTCAAAGAAACCACATAAACTGATAAGTGCAATGCACTGGGGAATTAATTCAGACTGCAGGAAAAACAGGATCATCTTGCCTACTTTGCAAATTCACCAAAGGTAAACCAGAACACTTCTAGCAATGAAATTTTTTCAGAAGGTTAATCACATCCTCCTCTATCTCCAGAAATTTTTACCAAATTTTATCAATTCAATAAGTGTCCCAAACAAATGTTTTGGATTCAGCAAGGCAGAGAATATTTTCCCTGCAGGCAGCCTATTTGCCATTTTTTTTTCAGAATTAATCCATCAAACACCTGCTCACCAAAAGTTACCAGAACCTGGATTGGATTGTGAAATAATTACAGTAAAAATTTCAGTACAATCTTCACAAATTTTGTACATAAAATAATAGTTCCAAGCTCACTGACTCAGACTAGTGCACAGCAGAAACTGATTTTTGGCCAAACTTTACCATTTTCTCCAGAGAAATCTACAAGTTCCACAACTTTGAATCTTGGCACAGAGCTAGCCAATACCACCTACTGCCCACAGTAATGTTTCCCAGATTTATACCCCTTGGTAACTTAGTAAAACACCTGAGTAAAGACTGCATGCTTGACAGCTAGCAAGACTTAGCTTCTAGATGACTCCTCTCTCATTCTTCACTTCCAAGTGGGACCCACAAGACCCCTGGCCCACCTGTAAGCCTCAGCCTTTCATGAGACAGTGTGTTTCACTCAAAAATCTACCCACCTTCTCTCTTTTCCCTAGAGATTATGATATGACCATGCCATCAAGCAACATGTTACATCCTCCAATTCAAGCTACACCGACTCGAGTATCACCTACATCGACACCAGCCCAAGTCTTTGATGGACCGATTACATGCAGTCGAGCAAAGAAACTACAACAAGAGGTGAATGCGCTACTTTGTGAAGTTCATTTTAATATTAATTAGAATTATATACCGCCTAAGTCGTGCACATTGCAATTGCTCAGGTTCACCAAGGAGGATGACAAGATCATACAAAGAGATGATTACAGAGAAGGACCACACTCGAACCAGGCCAGTCCGGCAGAACAGTCCGAAAGAAACATTCATAACTTTTGATTCCCAAAAGCTATCAAGGTCCATGAGGACTTGTTGGAAAGCTTATCAAGTCTAGTTTCAAGCTTGGGTGGTTTCAACTGATTAGGACCCACTAATTGTGAGATTTGACTAAATTAGTGAAGGCTGGTCAGAAGTCCAACAGTCTTTCTGATGTCCAACTTCCCATGCAAAACAATCTCATTGCTTCATAGCAAACTCAGACTTTTGATAATCGAAATACAGAACCCCTTTGTTCAGCCATGTGCTAACAAATATTGAGAGTGATCTCTACCCCTTTGTTCTTGTGATTTCCTTCACGGGATTACAAAAGCGGCGGCTTCATCCGCTCCCAATTGGTGCTCCTACTCCCTTCAAGGTCCGCCTTGATTGATTGTAGGTTTCGTTGGTTGGTTCTTTGAGAGTGTGGTTGGGCGAGTCCTCGATTCAGGTTGCCGGTTAAAGACGGTGGTTGGCTTCGAGTTTTATTTGCCAGGTTGCACTAGTTATCGCTGCTTGCAGCAAGTTATTTTGGCTTCTTTGAAGCTAGTTATCTGGTGAATGATCCTACGTCGTGAAGATTGGGACATCATGATGTATCATCTGGTATTAGAGCTTTCGTTGCCACGGTAGGATTCTTTACCCTTAGCTACATATATTTTGTGTTTGTCCTATCCACCAAAAAGCCACAAAAATATTTTGCCATAACCCTTTGTTTCAATCTGATTTTCTAGTGAGTTTTGTTAAGTTTCCGTCCATTAGAGTCTTTGTTTTAGCTGCTGATCATATTATCCGTTGCGTGTATTTTGTGCCTCTTGCATATATCTGAAAATCCCTAAAAAATATCAGAATCCCGTATCATCCTTCGCGTAAACTTTGATCCTATCAAGTTATAGCCACTGGTTGTTTTCTATTTTCATTAATTAAGTGTGCAAGTATTATATCTGATCCCTGTGTTTAGTTCTATTTAAAAAAAAGTGTGTCAAAAAAAAAGAAGAAAAAGTGCAAAAAAAAAAGAGTTGAGAAAAGCTGTGAAAAGAAAGTTGAAGATCAGTTGGTTTATGTGCACAATTCCTGAAAGTTCTCACATCAAGTTGTGCAACCATTTTGCTATTTTTGTTTGATGCAAAATTTTGGTTGGGTCTGATCGCAACACTTGCATCCCAATCATACTCCTTGTTTGCATCAACTCTGAAATTTCTTTGTGCATGTGTGATCCCTTTACATCTTTCATATCTGTGGTCAGCAGTAGGCAGAGAACTTTAGTTTGGATTGTTATTTAACTTTACAACAACTAGAATTCAGATTTTATTCCTTGTGTATCACTCCCCACCAAGCTCCACATACAAGCCATCGTAATCGGTACTCTGGTCTTGTATTCGCCTAACCATCACTTTTTGTTACCACCACACTTTGCTTTTCTGTAACCCGCAGGGACTTCATAAGAGCTTCGGTTGGTAAGAGAGGTGAGGTTGTGAGAGCTACCAAATTGTTATATTCCACAAATACCTATTGTTTGTATTTAGCTAACCTTACAGGAAGATGGATGGAGTTGAGATAGAAGATTGTGTTACTGTGGCACAATTTAATGAACTAAGGCAGAGCATGGAAGAGAAGCAAGATAGGTTGGCACAAGATCTTCAGGCTCTTATGGCTGAAATCAGAGAATGTCGCCAACCTCATGACGGTGCAAGCAACCATGGTGTAGATGGGGAAGAAAGTGAAGGAGGAGCTGCTGTTAGAAGAGCAAGAGAACAAGAAAGGAGGAACCGAGGTGTTGCACATGGTACAGGAAGAGGACGAGATCGAAGAAATGATAATGATGATGAATTTGAAGATGTGGATGATGATAACCATTCACAACATCGTATTGGTCGCTGACGGGAATGTCATAGAGGAGGGCAACCATGAGGAGAGGTTCGGAAAGCTGAAATTTACCATGCCAAAGTTTGATGGAGGATCTGATCCGGAAGCTTATTTCACATGGGAGTTGAAGGTGGATAAGATCTTTCGCTTGCATAATTATTCAGAGGAGAAGAAATTGGCAATGGCATCTCTTGAGTTTGATGGGTATGCTCTGATATGGTGGGAACAACTTCTCCGTGATCGTGAAGATGATGGAGAAAATCCGATTGCAACTTGGGATGAGATGAAGAGAGAAATGAGAATTCATTTTGTGCCAAAGCACTATCGGCATGATCTTTTTGATAAATTGCAGAATTTGAAGCAAGGAAGTTTCTCTATTGAGGAGTATTATAAAGAGATGGAGAAGGCTATGATTAGAGCCAATGTGTATGAAGATGAAGAGCAAACTATTGCATGTTTATGGCTGGATTACATCGCAGTATTCAGCGTATTGTTGAGTTTCAGCCGTACCGACATCTTATTGATTTGGTACATCAAGCAACCAAAGCTGAACGTCAACTGCAGCAAGATGCTAAGAACAGCAAGTCCTTTTCATATGGTACGAGGACTATGTTGGGAGGAAGCAAGTCAATCTCGAGGTTTGCTGCTGCACCCTCATCGGCGAAAAGCTCAAGTGGAGGCTTACGTTCTAATGTTCAAGGTGTTTTTAGTGGGAAGAATGCTGCTGCCCCAAGCATCAGCTCTAAACCAGCAGCATCCACCACTACTTTAGTGGGTTCTATAGCTAAGAGTAGTGGGATTCAGTGCTTCAAGTGTGGAGGCCGTGGGCATGTAATCAAGGAGTGTCCAAATAATCGTGTGATCATTGTGAATGATAATGGAGAATATGAATCAGCTAGTGAAGAGGAAGTCAAGGAAGAGTATGTTGATGAAGCCCACAAAGATGAGGAATATACTGGATGTGAATTTGAGCAAGGTACTGCTCTTGTGGTGGCTCAAATCTTGAGTGTTCAAATGAAAGAAGCTGAAATTGGACAGCGGCATAATTTGTTTCAAACACGAGCTAAGGTGCAAGATAAAGTAGTCAAGTTGATCATTGATGGCGGGAGCTGCCATAATCTTGCTAGTCGCGAGATGGTTGACAAACTTGGTTTGAAGCTGCAGCGGCATCCTCATCCATACCATGTCCAATGGTTGAATGACTCGGGAGATATTAAGATTGGATATAAAGTAAAAGTTCCATTCAAAATTGGTGAATATGTTGACACAGTGGAGTGTGATGTGGCACCCATGTCTGTGTGCCACTTGCTGCTTGGAAGACCTTGGCAATATGACAGATATACTCAGCATTGTGGGAGAACAAATCAGCACACATTAGATTTGAAAGGGAAGAAGTTTGTACTCAAGCCTATGACACCTCAACAAATCATGGCTGAGCACTTACAAAAGAAATCTGAAATTGGTCTAGCGAGTAAAGGAGGAGAAGAGCAAAAGAAATTGAGTGCCATCCACAACTCGGTGAGTGAGAGCCACAAGCCAAATTTGAGAGATAAAAAGAAAGGAGAGGGAGAGCATCTAGTTATGCTAACTACAAAATCTGAACTGAGAGAAGTGAGGAACAACCCAGATCAAGTGCTCTTTGTACTTGTGTGCAAGGACATTTTAATTTCACCTAACGATATCACCTCTCTTCCTAGTGTTGTGTCTCATCTTTTGCAAGACTATGAAGATGTTTTTCCAAAAGAAACACCGGCTGGACTACCTCCAATTCGTGGGATTGAGCACCAAATTGATCTCATTCCAGGGGCTACACTTCCAAACCGTCCACCGTACCGTACCAATCCTAAAGAAACAAAGGAAATACAAAGGCAAGTACAAGAACTTCTTGATAAAGGTTTTGTTCGTGAAAGTTTAAGTCCTTGTGCTGTTCCTGTGATTGTAGTACCAAAGAAGGATGGTTCTTGGAGGATGTGTGTTGACTATAGAGCTATAAATAATATCACTGTTCGCTATCGTCATCCTATCCCACGGTTAGATGATATGCTTGATGAATTAAGTGGTTCCATAATATTTACTAAAATTGATTTGAGAAGTGGTTACCATCAAATAAGAATGAAAACTGGAGATGAATGGAAGACTGCTTTTAAAACTAAATTTGGGCTGTATGAATGGTTAGTTATGCCATTTGGTTTGACTAATGCTCCTAGTACTTTCATGAGATTAATGAACCATGTCATGAGAGCTTTCATTAGAAAATTTGTTGTTGTCTACTTTGATGATATCTTAATTTATAGCAAGTCTTTTGAAGAGCATGTGAATCACATTCACCAAGTCTTAGTTGAGCTTCGAAAGGAGAAATTATTTGCTAACCTTGAGAAGTGCGGTTTTTGCACAGACCATGTTGTGTTTCTTGGCTTTGTTGTTTCAGGAAAAGGGATAGAAGTCGATGAATCAAAGGTGAACGCCATCAAGGATTGGCCAACTCCTACGAATGTAAGTCAAGTAAGAAGTTTTCATGGTCTTGCTGGTTTTTATAGGAGATTTGTGAGAGATTTCAGTACCATCGCTGCTCCTTTGAATGAATTGACAAAGAAAGGGGTTGATTTTAAATGGGGAAACTCACAGGAAAATGCTTTTCAAGAATTAAAGAAACGTTTGACTGAAGCACCGTTACTTGTTCTTCCTGATTTCACTAAAACTTTTGAAGTAGAATGTGATGCTAGTGGGATTGGGATAGGAGGAGTTTTGATGCAACATGGAAAACTAGTAGCATATTTTAGTGAAAAATTGGGAGGTGCCCAACTGAATTATTCTGTGTATGACAAAGAATTGTATGCTTTGGTGCATGTACTTGAGACATGGCAGCACTACTTATGGCCAAAGGAGTTTGTTATTCATTCTGATCATGAAGCTTTAAAGTACTTGAAAGGACAAGCCAAGCTGAACCGTCGCCATGCCAAATGGGTTGAGTTCATTGAAACATTTCCATACATTGTGAAATATAAGAAAGGTAAGGACAATGTGGTTGCCGATGCCTTGTCTCGAAAGAGTGTGCTGCTAAATCAAATCGAAGTAGAGGTGTTGGGCCTTGAAAGTTTGAAAGGTATGTATAATAATGATCCTGAATTTTCAGAACCATATAATCATTGTAAAGATGGAAAAGGATGGGAAAAATATCACTTACATGATGGATTTCTATTTAGAGCTAACAAGCTTTGTGTTCCAAATTCGTCGGTTAGATTGCTTTTGTTGCAGGAATCACATGGAGGTGGACTAACAGGTCATTTTGGACAGAAGAAAACTTATGAACTGCTAGGTGATCATTTCTATTGGCCCAAGATGAGGAGAGATGTCATCAGATTTGTGGAACGATGCGTCACCTTTCACAAAGCTAAGTCAAAACTAAATCCTCATGGCTTATATACTCCATTACCTACTCCTAATATTCCTTGGGAAGACATAAGCATGGATTTCGTTTTGGGATTACCTAGAACTCAGAGAGGAAAAGATTCTATCTTTGTTGTGGTTGATAGATTTTCAAAGATGGCACATTTTATCCCTTGCAACAAGAGCGATGATGCTTCACATGTTGCTAATTTATTTTTCAGGGAAATTGTGAGGCTACATGGAGTGCCCAGGACCATTGTGTCTGATCGTGATGTCAAGTTCGTGAGCTATTTTTGGAAAACATTATGGGCCAAACTTGGAACCAAGCTGCTATTCTCAACAACTTGTCACCCTCAAACCGATGGACAAACTGAAGTGGTGAATCGCATGTTGTCAATGTTGCTGTGAACAATGGTGAAAAAAAACTTGAAGATTTGGGAGGAATGCTTGCCACACATGGAGTTTGCTTATAATAGGGCAGTGCACTCTACCACTAACTTGTGTCCTTTTGAAATTGTATATGGATTTAAACCTATTGCTGCGATAGATTTGTTGCCCCTTCCATTGCAGGAGAGAACCATCATGGAAGCCTCCAAGCGTGCTGCATATGTAAAGAAGATACATGAGAAGACCAAGGAAGCAATTGAACTAAAGGCTAAACGCAAGGCTGCAAGTATGAACAAACATAGGAAGGAAGTGTTATTCGAACCAGGGGACTTGGTGTGGATACATTTGCGCAAGGATCGCTTCCCTGATGAGCGCAAATCCAAATTGTTGCCACGAGGAGATGGTCCATTTTCGTGTTCTTGCCAAGATCAATGATAATGCATACAAAATACATCTTCCAGCAAGTTATGGCGTGAGCACAACTTTCAATGTTGCTGATCTGTTACCATTCACAAGTGAAGACGCTTTAGAGTCGAGGACGACTCCTTTTCAAGGGGGGGCAGGATGATATGACCACGCCATCAAGCAACATGTTACAACCTCCAATTCAAGCTACATCGACTCGAGTATCACCTACATCAACACCAGCCCAAGTCTTTGATGGACCGATTACACGCAATCGAGCAAAGAAACTACAACAAGAGGTGAACGCGCTACTTTGTGAAGTTCATTTTAATATTAATGAGAATTATATACTGCCTAAGTCATGCACATTGCTATTGCTCAGGTTCACCAAGGAGGATGACAAGATCACACAAAGAGATGATTACAGAGAAGGACCACACTCGAACCAGGCCAGTCCGGCAGAACAGTCCGAAAGAAACATTCATAACTTTTGATTCCCAAAAGCTATCAAGGTCCATGAGGACTTGTTGGAAAGCTTATCAAGTCTAGTTTCAAGCTTGCGTGGTTTCAACTGATTAGGACCCACCAATTGTGAGATTTGACTAAATTAGTGAAGGCTGGTCAGATGTCCAACAGTCTTTCTGATGTCCAACTTCCCATGCAAAACAATCCCATTGCTTCATAGCAAACTCAGACTTTTGATAATCGAAATACAGAACCTCTTTGTTCAGCCATGTGCTAACAAATATTGAGAGTGATCTCTACCCCTTTGCTCTTGTGATTTCCTTTGCGGGATTACAAAAAGCGGCGGGTTCATCTGCTCCCAATTGGTGCTCCTACTCCCTTCAAGGTCCGCCTTGATTGATTGTAGGTTGTGTTGATTGGTTATTTGAGAGTGTGGTTGGGCGAATCCTTGATTCAGGTTGCCGGTTAAAGACGGTGGTTGGCTTCGAGTCTTATTTGCCAGGTTGCACTAGTTATCGCTGCTTGCAGCAAGTTATTTTGGCTTCTTTGAAGCTAGTTATCTGGGGAATGATCCTACGTCGTGAAGATCGGGACATCGTGACGTATCAGATTAACTACAAGGGCCCACTAGTCATGGACAAAACCTAGCCATATGTGTGTGAAACCTTGTTGTCTTACATGTGGGACCCACCTTGACTACTATGGAGTTGGAGCACCTCAGCACTGCATGGCACAGGTGTCGTTTCCTCCTTCCTTTCTCCTTCCCAGCTCACAGAGCAAGCCTTGGACAGCACACCCTTGGAGACCTCGACCATTTCACTCCAAAATTCACCAGAGAACTCCTCTCCTCTTTCTCTTCCCGTTTCCACCGAGAAAACCAACGAAATCCCCAAAGATCACCGGCGGTGAAGTCATCTCCTCCGCTGCCGAGAGTGTTCGACTGAAACTGAGCTTCCTCGGGTGAGCTTCGCCGTACTTCAATCACCAGAACATGATCACCACCCTCTAATAGTTCCATTTTAGTACTCGGATACCTTAGGATTCGCTGGCCGAAATCGCCGCCGTGCACTCTCTGCTCCGCTGGACCGCCGCCGTGACTCTGTCGCTGTTTCGGCCAGTCCAGGACGCTGCAAGCCGAGCCAGCTCGCCAACATCGCCGCCTCACCTCCAGGAAACTACCGACTGAAGGAATCGAGCCGTGGTGCCACAAAGCTCAAGATCGGCCTCCATCTTCCCCAACCCCGATCCGAGCCGCCGCCGTGAAATTCGTCTTCTCCGGTGAGCTGCTCTTCGATTCCTCGCATACCGAGCACCCTACCAACCTCCCTAACCTTGTGCAAATCTTTTCTCATCAGCTCTAAGGCCGGAGCAAGCAGCCGCCGTGAACCCCTGGATTTCAGCCGCCACTGGGCTATCTTCATCGCCGCTGTCGCCGTCCCAGCTTCACCAAGCCTCGCGCAACTCTCGGTGAGGTTCCTGGTACCTCTTAGGCGTGCATGCATACACGGTTTTGTCCAGAACCCGGCCATAGCTCGGATCGCCTCAACACCCCGAGACGCTCCGCCGCTCGCACCGCTGCAGCCACCTATTCCGGCCACCACAACACACGCCACCACCACCCATAGCCTCGCCTGGATCTCCTCTGACTTTTCTCTGTTGGCCGCGACGCCAGCCGAGCCGCCGTTCGCCGTCGGCGCCGGCGAACAGAACCGGCGGCCCAGCCAGCCTGCGCCTCCTCTGTTTTGGTTCCACTGACAGATGGGCCCGGGCTGGAAGAGAAATAAGAAAAGAAGAAAGAATTAGAAAAATGTTAAACTGAAATATTTTTCCAATAGAAAAATATGCAAAATTCAGAAATTTATAACTAAATCATTTCAACTCCAAATTGGACGAAAATTTTTTTATTGGAATCACAAAATTATGAACTTTATTTCTGTTGCTTGAAATCTAGAAGAACCAGTACCTAAAATTTCTCAAAAATAATATAAAGATACAATACATAACTCATATGCAAATTTAGTTATTTCATCTTTACCTTAAATCAAGGTTTAGTAAATTCATAAAATGTTGGTCTTTTCTGAAGTGAACTAAAACTAAAATTCATTTACATAAAAGACACTCATACGAAACTTATAATTGGTAAATATATAAATTAGTATACAGAATATGTATTAACTTCTAAAATGTGTAAGAAATTCATATAAGCTCCAAATAATGTGAAATCAATTTTGTTAACTTCAAAATATTTTGCTCTCCACTTCTGAAAACTGAGGATTTGCTAAAACTAGTATGAGAACCCTCTTTATATTTTATACAGAGGATAAATGTTTTATATAAGGTCTAGGAGGTAAAATAATTTCTAAAAATTATATAAACTCCATTTTACTCTAAATAAAATGCACCTAAATGGCAGTAAATCCATATGACACTTTTCTCAAAACATGTAGATTTATATTCTTATAAAAACCTAACCCTAAAACACATGTATACTAAAATACATGTATAAGTACATGTACATGTCTAGAAATTGATAAACTCATATCTCCTAAATAGAAGTTGGTAAAATAGAAATCTCTCTATCAAAATTCACCTAAGACCAATACCAAACCACTGTGTAAGTTTCACACATATTAAAATAACTTCAATTATGACCTCATGTCGTACTCGGACGTATTTTTGTATAGAACTTGTAAAATTCATAACTCTCAAACAGAACGTGATAAAATAGAAATTCTTTCACCTAAATTCACTTTAGACCAGTAGCAACCTAAGGTATAAATCTCATGCATATTAGAGCATTTTGTATTTTTCACATTATTTGCTATTTATTTGGTCATACGTTATTGTCCTTCTAGAGAACGAATTCGATATCGGTGAAGAAGTGAAATAGTTGGTATCCAGGTATTCAAGAGTAAGGCAAGTTTTCTCCCCTCCTCCTTGAACAAATTGAATCCTATGTTTTGGGGAATGAAATGTGTTGTTTGTAAAATTGCATGCGTATTTGTGAATAACGGTATTTGAATTGTGGTAAATGGTAGTTATAACCTATTAGTTGCATGATCCACCTTAGAACATTGTATTCCTTGCTGTTTGTAACCTTAGGCTTGATTAAAGTACTTGGTTTGTACTCATGGGATCTATATTAAGTCAATACACTTGCTTATGCTTAGCCATGCTTAGTAACGTGTTAAATATTACAGTGATCATTATATACCTTTGAAAATGGGAATTTTATAACTTCTGGACAGAGGTGAAGCCTCTGGTTATTTGTGAACTAAAATGATGAAAAACCTGAATTTAGACTTGGGCGACAAGTGGTGTGCATATGGAGTAGTTGCACACCGATAGGGGGAGTGTTCACCTGGGTCAATTAAGGACCGAACTCAGTGTCATATTCTCATGTTAAACAGTACAACCACATGTGCTAGTATGGGATAGCCATAGTTGATTAAGTTACTTAATATTTAGCCTTGCATTTTGATAGGCTGAGTAGTATGGGCAGTGCCTACGAGCGTACTGTAGGGCTGTCTAGAGGAGCTACCTATGTGAACCATGAGGGACTGTGATCACCTCATGGCGTAGGCGTCTAAGCGTGTCCAATACAATGTTGTGTGCCTCGTGGGGAGCCGGGTAGGCTGCCGCCATGGCGCTGGGTTTAAGGTGTGGGCCTGCCACCCACGGCATCGGGTTTGCACCCCGATGTGGAGTAATACACCTCGTGCTGGTGCAAGGCTAAATGTTAGGTAATATAAAAGCTATGTTGTGACCTCTAGGCCGCACTCAACGTGTAGAGTGTGGGATACCGACGGGTATCGACCAACCTAGGGTGTAGCCGTTATGGCTTCTATCACATCATGTGGGTAACGTTGTACAAACTCTGCAGAGTCAAAACTAATCGGTTAGCCATGCTCACGGTCATGAGCGGCATGGTTGTGTCCATTGAGTATAGATTTATGCTTTTAAATGTGTTTATGAAATTGGGATGAGGATTGGTGACTTTTGAGAATTATTATGCTTATGATAATGCTTATGATGGCTTGTTGCCGAGGAGGGCAGCAAGCAGGAAAACTATTATGTTGATCACTTTCTTACTTGTCAAACATGTTTCTAATGTTTTATTAAATACCGTTGCAAATGATTGTGAACTAAAATTAGCTTTATGCAAAACTGAACCCACAAATAACTATATCCTTGATTTAGAGCTCACATGTAGCGATATAGGATTGTCCTTGCCAGTACATTATTTCGGTAATGTACTGTCTCTTGCTTGTATGATTATAATCCTTGCTGTAGGTTGAGTGCTACGGGAATTCGTTGCTTCTTCAGGATTGATTCTTTAAGGGGTGTACCCCTAATCGGATTGCCTGTGGTATGGGTAGACAAGCTTCCGCTGAATCATATTATTCGGTCATTCGACCTATGTAACTCTGATGTAGTATATTCAGTTTACTTACTTGTACAACCATTTATTGTATACCATTGCTAGAGATGAAAGTGTGGACTAGCAATTTTCCTAGGGCTAGTCTGCATGAGTATAGACTTAGAACAGTTGAGATACATGGAGAATAGTTCAACCATAGACCATATCCTCAGAGATATGTATCGTGTTTGGTCGCCGCCTTCGTGTGGTTTGACGGGCATATCTCGCCGTGTGGACCGGTGTAACTATTCTTCTAAATATCTCTCGTGTCCTTAGTCTGGCGTTCAGTTGTTTTGCCTTATAATTGGTGGTTTGTACAACAAGGCTGCGATGAGGTTGGATGGTTATTGCACTTATTTGGTTTTTTTTGAGATCCCATCCAACTAGATATTTCGCATTGTCGTACTAATTACCTCTTATAGTGCAGAATAACCAGGTGCCCACACGTTGTGTGTAATTACACACTCTGAAATTTTCTCGGATTTTTTGGGGCTCCAGAATTAATTTTAAATCACAAAGAACATTTTTAGTAATTATTTAAACAAATTCCAAATTCCTTTTCTCGGGTCGTTCTTGGTCTAATCCCTTTGTACCCTTCTCAGGTTGTCATTCCTGAATCTTTGATTCACTGAAAAGTCCGGCTCCGAAAAAAATGCCTGGAGTTCCAAATCCGAGCGTCTAGAATATATTTGATTCCTTTATTGAATATCCATATTTCCTTTCTATTTAAATGTCCTTGGTCTCCACAAAAATCCAAGTCCTTTGAAATAAATCCAAGTCCTCAAATACTTCGGAGTTTTTCCCAATTTCTAGATCCCATAAAGTATTTCCGAGTTTTCGATTCCCAAAAATAATGCCAAAGTATTCGAAATATTTCAGTATTCCAAATGTTTCCCCAAAATTCCGATATCCCAAAATAATCTTTGACTCCCTAAATATTCTAAAATTCTAAATTCTTTAATTTAGTTTTTTCCAAAAACCCCTTAGTTTTCTTCTTTTTCTCTCTCTCTACCTTTTTCTTTTCTTTCTTTTTTCCCCTCTTTCTTTCCCTGTTCATCTTCTTCTTCCTTGCTTCCTCCTCTCTCCGAGTCTCTCTGCTTCGGTGGCCTAGGCCGAGCCCCACGCCTGTGCTGCCCTGGGCCGAGCCCCTTCGGCCTCCAGCCCGGCCCGGCCGCCGCGCCCCGGCCTGGCCAGCCCTCGGACCGCAGGCCTGCGTGCCGCCGCCGTCGCCCCAGGCCCTGCTCGCCGCGCGTCCCCGTGACGAGGCCGGACTCCCGTGCCGCCGCCCCTGCGCCCAGGTCTCTTCCCCTATATATAGTCGCCGCCCCTGGAAGCCCTAGCCGCCGCCCTACACGCCCCTGCTCGCCCCGTGTGCTGCCGCCTCTGCTCCAGACACTGCTACCGCGGTTCAGCTCCGCCTGCCGCTGCTCCAGCCAGCGCCGCCGCAGAGTGCCGTAGCTGGGGGATCTGCCGCCGCTATCGGTGTCGTCGCCCTCGTCTGCCGCCGGTGAGCCCGCAGGCCGAGCCTGCTCGCCGTCCCCATCTTCTCCACTCCGGTACCCCTGTGTCATGGTCGTCGACGCCGCCCATCACCTAGCTTCTCTTCCCAGCGCCGTCGTCGGTCGCTGCCGTGCCGCTGACGCTTGCCGCCTTTGCCGATGCCTGCGTTGCCACTCTCTACCGTCGTCGCGCCGTCGGACCTCCTCTCGGCCGTACCATGGCAAACGGCCGAGCCACCTTCCTCCACTATGGCACCGACGGTGGGCCTCACTTGCAGTACCCATTGTGGTGTATGACGGGTGGACCCTTAATCGCAGAGGCCCAATCCCTCTCGGCCATCCAATCCTCGGATGAAATCTGGGCCCTTAGATCTCTATCAAAATCCTAGAGTAAACCCTAACCATCCGACCGTCTCAAATTCATCTCGACCGTCGAATTTCATTAACCCGTGAATCCTGCCATGTCAGCCCTATGTGCCTGGTCATCAGCCACATCAGTTAACGCCTCACCCTTCCTACCATGTGGCATCCACTTCACCCAAGTCCACCACAGCCACCTATCCCTTGGTCTATGGACCACTTCCACCATGAATCAAGCCACTGACAGTGGACCCCACTTATCAGTTTTACCAAAATATTTATTTTTATTCGGAAATCCAAGAAATATTCCTTTTCTATTTTCTTTTCGGATTTTCTCTGAATTCGAACTTCCGAAGGCCATATCTTTTCCGTTCAAACTCTGATTCGACCTGTTCTTCTTCCTAAATTCATCTAAAATCATGATCTACCTGTTTATGTACTTTTATGTACTATTTATTTGGAGTTTCTTATGTTATTACTCGTTTTACGTGTAGTCACGTAGTTTTTGCCGTTTCGGAGGATTGTGAAGTACGAGGAAGAGTTCAGAAGATTATTGAAGACTTTTCGATTATAAGGCAAGTCATATGACAATCCCCTTGAGCATGTTGATCCAATTTGTGAAAACTATTTTATTTTAAAGTTATTGCATGCAATGTTTTTAAATGTCATTATTACGGGTTATTTATTTATTACCGTATATTCCTTGATTATGGCCATTTTGATATTGTTATGTTTACCTTGATACCTTGGGTGATTAACATTGACTAGCTAGATGACTATTTAATGATCAGCTAGATTATTTAGGTTTTTGCTTAGCTTATGCATAGAAACTGTAGCGTCATTTTATGTGGGGAAGCTATTCACTTACCAATGATTAATGGGTAATTAATGGTTATTGTTTCACGACGGCTAGTCATGGCTGGTTAATTAATTCTACCAACTATCGACGGAATAGTGGGTTGTGAACACCAGGGTTGTTAATGTTGCTAGTGGTGCACATGATAGTTAAGGACCGGTTCGCGGACTACTAGTTGCGAAGCATTACTCGTACTAACCACAAGGCAGAATGGGCAACGGCTGGATCCGTAGTGTAGCAAGTTCAACAAGAGGCACCAGGGCATGTTTGTGGCTGTATCAATAAGACCACCATGGCTGCGTCAATAAGTCCATGTTTTAGGCGTTGGATCATCTCCCTATTAGGTGCCTGATCAGTTTCTGCCAGAGACTGGTGGTTCAGTGGGTGGCTTTTCTGTTGGGCTAGTTGCATGAAAGGTCTTGTCACGGTTTCCACCTTTGTAGTACCATGATGGTATTTCGGGGCGTGGTGACATGTGCGGAACCGTGTCTTGTGAGTAAAGTTGTCCACCTCTAACCAGAGTAAAACTATTCGAATAGTTGTGCCCGCGGTCAATGGGCGGGCCTAGCAATGTTTTCTATGATTAGTCTCACACTACTCATTAATGGTGATAAATGTGAAATTTGATAGCTCCAGTTCGGAGGGTTCTAGTTTTGGGCCCGAATTGCGTTGGAGCGTTGTTCAGCGATTGGTTCAATGTTGATAATAATTAAACTGTATTGTTTTTATAGTGGTTTTAAATGCAAATGTTTTAAATGTCGTTTATGAAAATAAGCTATACTATGCTTTTCCTTTGGAATCCTATTGCATTATTTTGCATTTCCATGTGTGGCTTGTTGAGTACGGTGGGTGGTACTCAGTCTTACATTACTGCAATCATCAGAGTGAAGCTTTGTGAGGAGGAGAAGTTTGGTGTTTGGCTTATATCCCAGTTGAGTTGCCTGTGGTTTGGTACTGAAGCTACGCTAGTTGCTGTTCCGTTGCTATTTTCTTCTGTGTGAGGACTAAGTGCCTCTTCTGTAAGTGTTTACTGTTTATTGTTTTGGTTATGCTTATCAAATTGTCGATTTGTGTACCTCGGCTGATTCCTGGATGAGGATTTATTGAACAAATTAGCTTTGTAAATTTTGGTGAATTTCCGGGTGTGACAACCGGCGAACTTGGAAGATGGAGAAGGAGAAGCTGATGAAGGGTCATCATCTGAGGAGCCGTTTGTGGATGGTTCTCGTAGCCGTTCATAAGATGAAGATGACAATATATCCGAGTACGACTTCGACACTAGAAGAAGCCGTACCCCTCAGTAGAGTTCATCTTAGTAGCGTTGTGTTAGCTATTGTGTTGCTTAGGTCTTGCTTGTGTGTGTGGGGTTTTAGGTAGTAGCTTATGTTAATGGGTGGTGATGTAACTGCTTAAGTTAGGAGTTTTCCTATTGGTGTGGTGTGAGACTCAAACAATATAAATGTTTAATTACGTAGTTCAGATCAATATAAGTTGAAGTTTAAATAATGTGTACCTATATCCTAAGGGTCCCTTTGCTTTTCTCATCTATGTTTTGCTCTCTACATATGGTGCTTACCCGCAGTGGAAACAACAACCACCAGGACGGCAATGACAAAGGAGGGCTGTCTAGCCAGCACATCCCCAATGGACCCCCACTGTTGCACGAGAACCCTACGTTGGCCCAGGTGTTGGCCAACCAGAAACAACTGATGGCCATGCTGGTCTAATAGATGCAGAACTAGCAAAACCAAGGACCCCAACAGCAGATGTCCCCCTCCTCCACCACAAAACAAGCTTGCAAAATTCCTGCATGTGAGGCCCCCTACCTTCTTGAGCACGACCAATCCGGTGGAAGCTGAAGACTGGCTCCATGCTGTAGAGAAGAAGCTAGACCTCCTACAGTGCACGTACTAGGAGAAGGTCTCGTTCGCCTCTCATGAACTACATAGGCCTGCATCCAAGTGGTGGGACCACTTTCGGGCCAACAGAGTTGATGGTTAGCCTAACTCATGGGTAGAGTTCACAGCTGCATTCAAGAAGACACACATCCCCACGGGTGTAGTGGCTTTGAAGAAGAGAGAGTTCAAGGCTCTCAAACAAGGCAACCGGTCAGTGAAAGAGTTTCTTTACGAGTTCAACCGCCTGGCTCGTTATGCACCTTAGGATGTCAGCACGAACTCTGAGAGACAGGAGAAGTTCTTGGAGGGATTAAATGATGAGCTCTCGGTCCAATTGATCTCCGAGGACTATGTGGATTTCCAGAAGCTGGTCGACAAGGCCATCCACCAAGAGGATAAGCACAACCGGATGGAGCAAAGGAGGCCCAAGATTGCTAGCTTCCGAGCCCAAAAATCGAGCAACCAGAGGCCGCGTGTGGCAGTGTCCCCATCAGGCTCCACAAGGAGGATCTTCGTCGTCTGCACCCAACCCATAGCGTCAGTTCTACACCAACACCACTAGTGGCAGTGTAGTCGCCAACCGTCCTCCCCCTCGCGCAACTACAGCACCTGCTCAGGGAGTGCCAACGAAGAAGAAAGTTGAGGAAAGTTCCTGACATACTTCAATTCTGGAGAACCTAGACATTTTGCTTCACAGTGCCCGAAGCCTAAGCGCCCTAGGGCAGAGCTCCACCAACCCGGTCAAGGCCCTGGTGAACCACATCATAGCTAAGGAAGCCTAGGCTACACCAGACATTGTCCTGGGTACGTTTCCTGTTAACATAGTTCCTACAACAGTATTGTATGATTCGGGGGCTAAATATTCTTTCTTGTAAAGGGGTTTTGCAAACAAACATGGTATACCCATTAGGAAATTAAGGACCCCTATCCTGATAAATACACCTGGTCACCAAATGCCCACAACCCAGAGTAGCCCTTCCGTAACTATAGAGATTCAAGGCACCCCTTTTCTGACCGACCTGGTCTTGATAGAATCCAAAGACCTAGATGTCATCCTAGGGATGGACTGGCTAACTCAGCATAAAGGAGTTATTGATTGTGCCACTAGAACTCTTACCCTGACTTCTACCCTCAGAAATAAGGTGACCTTCTGTGCCCCCTCTACCTCACCCTTTTTGGCACCTCTAAAGTAGGTAGCCATAGCCGAAATCCCTGTGGTACGGAACTACCCTGATGTCTTTCTGATGATCTACCCGGAATGCCGCCCAAGTGGGATATCGAGTTTAGAATAGACTTGGCCCCAGGCACCGCTCCTATCCACAAGAGACCTTATAGGATGGGCGCCAATGAATTGGCAGAAGTGAAGAAGAAAGTAGAGGAGTTGCTTGCAAAAGGTTATATCAGGCCCAATACATTGCCTTGGGGAGCACCAGTTATTTTTGTGGAAAAGAAGGATGGAACCCAAACAATGTGTGTGGATTATTGTGCACTAAATAAAGTCACCATCAAGAACAAATACCCCCTGCCTAGAATCGATGATCTGTTTGATCAATTGGAAGGAGCCACATTGTTCTCCAAGATAGATCTTCATTTCGGTTATCACCAGTTGAGAATCCATGAGGAAGATATACCCAAGAATGCTTTCACCACTCAGTATGGGTTGTACGAGTGTATTGTCATGTCATTGGATTGACAAATGCTCCTACTTTCTTCATGAACCTGATGAATAAGGTGTTTATGGAGTACCTGGATAAGTTTGTGGTGGTTTTCATTGATGACATCCTCATCTATTCCAAGACCAAGGAAGAACACTAGCAACATCTTTGTATTGTACTAGAGACACTACGGCAGCATCAGTTGTATATGAAGTTTAGCAAGTATGAGTTGTGGCTTCCGGAGGTTAAGTTTTTGGGACATGTTGTCTCAACAAGAGGAATTGTAGTGGACCCCACCAATGTAGAGTCAGTGACCAAGTGGAAGCAGCCGCAGACAGTCATAGAGATCTAAATTTTCCTAGGGTTGGCGAGATATTACCGCAGGTTCATAAAAAAAATTTCTAGAATTGTGAAGCCTATGACACGTCTACTCCAGAAGGATGTGAAGTTTTCATGGACTCCAGAGTGTGAGCAGAGTTTTCAAGAGTTGAAGAAGAGACTAGTATCTACGCCCGTGCTAATCATACATATCCCAAGAAGAGTTTCCAAGTTTATTGTGATGCGTCTCGCCAGGGTTTCGGAAGTGTGTTGATGCGAGAAGAAAGAGTTGTGGCCTATGCTTCACGGCAGTTATGGCCACATGAGAATAACAATCCTACCCATGACTTGGAGCTAGCAGCCGCACGCCTTGAAGATCTGGCAACATTACCTCATTGGTAATTGCAGTGAAGTCTACATGGATCACAAGAGTTTGAAGTATATCTTTACCCAACTAGATCTAAACCTTTGACAATGGAGATGGTTGGAGCTGATCAAGGATTATGACATTGGAATGCATTATCATCCAGGGAAAGCCAATGTGGTGGCTGACGCCCTTAGTTGGAAGAGTTATTGCAACACCTCGAAAGGTCCACGACTGCCCTCCAAGTTATGTGAAGCATTTGAGCGGTTAAACCTGGGATTTGGCCCTCAAGGTTATGTGGCAGCTTTGGAAGCACAGCCTACGCTAGTGGATCAAGTCAGAGAAGCCTAGAGCAACGACCCTAATATCTTGGAGATTAAAAAAGAATATGAGGAAAGGCAAAACCAGTGGGTTTTAGAAGATGAGCGAGGTACTATATGGTTCAGAGAATGAATCTGCGTACCAAATAAGGAGGAATTGAAGAAACTGATCTTGGATGAAGCTCATGGTACTCAATACTCTATCCATTCGGGTAGCACCAAGATGTACCAAGACCTTAAGGAGAAGTTTTGGTGGTCTAGCATGCAAAGGGAGATAGCTGAATATGTTGCTGTTTGTGACGTGTGCCAATGAGTGAAGGCCGAACACAAGAAGCCTGCAGGACTACTGCAACCTCTCAAGGTTCCTGAGTGGAAGTGGGAAGAAGTTGGGATGGATTTCATCATAGGACTGCCAAGAACTGCATCAGGATATGACTCTATTTTAGTGGTGGTTGACCGACTCACCAAAGTAGCCCACTTTATACCGGTCAAGACAACCTATTCTGGTAGTAAGTTGGTAGAACTTTACATGGCCCGAATCGTGTGTTTGCATAGTGTGCCACGCAAGATAGTTTCTGATAGAGGAAGTCAGTTCACCTCCAAGTTTTGGTAGAGGCTTCAAGAGGAGATGGGTATACAGTTAAACTTTCGCACCACCTATCACCCACAGACTGATAGTCAGATCGAGCGTGTCAATCTGATCCTAGAAAATATGTTGAGAGCTTGTGCCATAGACTTCGGTGGAAGTTGGGACAAGAGCCTACCATATGCCAAGTTCTCCTACAACAACAGTTACCAGGCAAGCCTTCAGATGGCCCCGTTTGAAGCACTATATGGGCGGATGTGCCATACGCCACTCCTTTGGTATCAAACCAGAGAACGGCAAGTATATGGAACGGATATTCTAAGGGAAGCCGAAGAAAACGTGATGATTATACAAGAGCATCTATGAGTTGATGCTATCCCATATACACTTATGTTCAATTTGATGCACTTTTTAGTAATGTTTGGTTTTGCATCAAATTGTGCATAAGCGTCGCCGGGAGATGATCATTGGCTTGCCCTAATTAAACCCTAAATCGGCAAAAACCAAACATTACTAAAAGGTCCATCAATTGAACATAAGTGTATATGGGAGATAATTTATGCGAGTATACCAATGATGCTTATATCAACCGAGGAGTACGCCAATGATGCTTATGCCCTACTGCCAATGATGCATCAAACTGAACATAAGCATATAAGTGGCTCTCCTATTGTGCGAGTTATATGGAGGGTCCTGTCACAACTCCTTTCCAAGGTACCATGGTGGTATTGAGGCGCACGGAAACGTGTTGTGGGGTTGTGTCTTGTGGGTAAATTGGTACACCTCTAGCCAGAGTAAAACTGTTCAAATAGCTGTGCCCGCGGTTAATGGGCGGCCTAGCAATATTTTTCGTGATTAGTCCCACTTATACTAAATTAAATTGGAATGAATTGGAGTAGCTCCAGGTTGGGAGTGGTTGGGCCTGTACTACTTTGGAGGATTGTATAGTGGTGGTTAATCTTGTTTAATGATTACTTGTTTTATTACTCTCTTAAATGTTTTATTAAATGCTATTTATGCAAATGAGCCCTATTATGCCCTCCTTTGTGTACTTGTG
Organism: Oryza meyeriana var. granulata; assembly: GCA_003991445.1. Classification (NCBI taxonomy): domain Eukaryota; kingdom Viridiplantae; phylum Streptophyta; class Magnoliopsida; order Poales; family Poaceae; genus Oryza; species Oryza meyeriana. The sequence goes on along the minus strand of RYFJ01000621.1, from coordinate 138,575 downwards.
TACTTGCATTTTTGATGTGTGGCTTGTGGAGTATTCCATTTACTCACCTTGCAATCAAGAATCATCATCAAAGGAGTACTTCAGTGATGAAGGATTCTTGGAGGATTAAGCGGGAGCTTGGTCAAGCGCCTGTGGAGTTGGAGCCGTCATGCCTATCGCTAGCTATTTTCCGCTATCTAGACATTATTTATTTTGAGATTTGAGAGGTGTCATTCGCCTATGTAATAATTATATTTGGTTTATGTAAAACAATTACTTTGATATCAATTATGTCATTTGTGTGCCTGGGTTGATTCCTCCACAAGGATTTTCACACAATAAATCACACAAATTTTGGATGGAAATTCTGGGTGTGACACGGGGTTGCTTCAGGAACATGGTTTGATGCTTATGTCGACCGAGGAGTACAACATGGCATATCGGCAATGGAACTATTAGCTTGTTTACTTTATGTCAAACTTAAACTTCTATATTAATGTTGCTTGTGTAATGGACCTAGTATTGATGTATCTTGCATGTCGAACTTTGGACATTATATTGTGGACGCTGCAATCTTTGTAGTTGTGGACATTATATTGTTAATTCTTATGAAATGTGAGATTGTCGACATGTTTTGTGAATCCTAATTGTTTAACTATCCAATATATAGCTAAGGTCATGCCGAATTTTCCTATATTTCTCAATATGTCATTTCATCATGTTATAAATGTCTACTACATCTTCTTGCAATTAGCTTAAATTTTTCCTTAATTTTTCAAAGCTTTTCCTTTATTTGTCCTTGGGCATTTTTTCTGACATACAAGCCACGGATACAGCGCCAAACCGCATAGTAACTGCAATGAAACTGTGGATTTTGAATTCAAATTTTTTGGGTGAAATTCGTGCGGTTTTGGGCGGTTACCGCGGTAACCGCCAAATCGCGGGAGAGGGGGGCAGTAACCCCCCCCCCCCCCCCCAACCCCAAAACTGTATGGCAATCCCTGGTTGTGACTTGTGAGATAGGTTTCTCCTCCAGGGCCATCTCATCTCTTATAGTCTGAATTGATAGTTTCCACACACATTGGCATAACCAAGTGTACAATGCAAAACAGAAAAGTCTGAATTGATAGTTTCAATAGCCCAACTGTAACCAAGTGTTGTCCAGGTCTTGCGGAGAATTGGGGATGGAACTCCATACAAAGATCTCAGTGATATAATTGTAAATTATCCAAATCTAGCTAATCAACAACAAAATCGTATATGATTTTGTGTCTCTGGTGTGTTGCACAGGATGCAAAGTTCACTACCTCACCATTTTCGCTTCTTGCATACCATCGCTCTGAATGAAATAACTTTCTACACAATGTCGGTGGAATAATTTTGTACCACACCTCAGAGGATAGACAGCAAAGGATTCCATTCCACTAGTTCTTCAGAGCCAAATGATGTCCTAATCAAATTTGCCAATCCTGATGTATATAAGACAGTTTGACACTAAGCATCAGACTAGATCAGAGATGATTATATCACATACTATGTTTATGAGATAGAGTTTGGATAGAGTTGGAACAAAGTGTTTGAATAGAGTTCCAAACACGGCTCAGTTCGAATAGGGATCCGAGTAGAGTTCCTAATGAGCCTGCTTGGCCCAGTTAGAAGCACTATATATTTAAGGGCGAGGGACATTGGAAAAACATGTGTACGTGAGAAACCCTTAGCCGGCGCAGGCTCTAGCACTTCCATTGATGGTGTTCCACCTCTAGATGTGTGGATACCGGTAGAGACGCTGCTGCGTTGCGGCGTTGATTGGCTTGGAACATGGGAAGGCGACTGTGCGAGGAGGAGATGCTTGTGCAAAGAGGTGATCTGCGTTGCTGAGATCGACTACTTCCTCTACGTCAGCTTGTGCTTCGTTAGATCTAACCAAAATATAGTTTTTGCAAATCCCCCTATCTCTCTCTTGTGAATAATTGATTTATGAGTAAATTTCATAAAACCATAGGTTTTATGTTACGGATGCCACAAAACATGTGGTTTTGTGAAATTTACTCTTGATTTATTTGTGTGTCGACCGTGTCCAAAATTGAGATTAGGGCAGGATTAAAAAAGGCCTAGAAAAATATTGATATAGAAAAAGAAAGACCAGTGCTGTTGATAATGGTGGGACCAGCTTATAACATTGTAGATTGATAGCTATAAATGAACAATAAATACAATTGTATTTTGAAGAATTATATGGTAAATATAATTCTATTTCAAATATCTCCATACAATTGCAGATTCGGCTAGCCGAGTGAACAGCAAATAGTATGGTTCATCACAAGTATTGCCAAACTAAAACAAGGAAATGAATCGTTTCCAATTGCTACTTTCTAAACTGGTCCTACTTTCTATGTTCTTCATTCATATTTATGCTATCATCAGTTCGTTGCTACTGCCTGGCTGAGTAACTGCTGTTCTTGTTTTTACTTGATTCAAAATGCTTAAATATGTTGCTGAACCTTAAAACTACAGATTAGATGCATATATTGATTTACTAGAAATATATGTGAAAGGGAAACATTTTACCTAATCATTAGTTACTTTATCAAACAGTTTATTTTATTATTACAATTAACATGCTGAGAATTGTATAACAATTAGTTCTATTTTAAATATGTTATATTTATTTGGTGCAATTGTATTGAAAGCTTGGCTAGTTATGGGTTTATGGCTATCATGAAACATGATCTGCTTGTCTGCCTGTGCATCTCAATGTTGAACACGATCAGTTCAAAGAAATGCATTTTCATTGTGGCAACTAGAAAATACCCCACGCATTGTTGCAGGATTTATTAGATTTATATTATTATAATAATTGAAGTTTACAAATTAGCAAGTGAAAATAGACATATAAAATTGATAATGTTGCTTCATGTTTTATTTTTTGAAAGCACCATTTTATAGAAATTTTTATAGAAATGAATATGTACTATTATGAAATCTAAACATTACATATTTATTTAATCTTGATGCTACAATTAGATTGTGTGCTCATCTCCCATTTAGTTTATATTTCTCGTAAGAATATGTTACTAGACACAACTATATAGTTATCATAGATTAAAGGTGGAAAGAAAGAGAAGAAACGACTAATGAATGCAGATAAGTAACTCATTGATCCAACGGTTGATAATTTTGTACTAACATGATCAAATGGTTTAGGATTTTTGATGAGTGATGGCATGTATGTAATTAAAGGTAGAGCGAAGGCAAAGAGACGGCTAATGAATCTGTATAAGTAACTCCTTGATCCAACGGTTGATATTTTTATTGTAACATGATCAAATGGCTTAGCATTACTGATGACGTTGCTTGTTGCATGTGTTTCTTTTGGTGACAACTATATAGGATATTGTCAGCCCCCAGTTTTGAAAACCGAAAACCTATTGTGTTTCCCTATACCAATCCCTGGATCAGTAATTGATACACACAAAACATAGCTAACTCATAACATAGTACGAATTGACTAGGGCCGCGACCTAGGCAACTAGCACTCCATCCATCCTACTAAGGGGCTGTTCGGTGCAGCTTATATAAGCTGCTTATTTTTTCGTATCTTGTGCGCACGCTTTCAAAACGATAAACGGTGTGTTTTTTGCAAAAAAATTTTATATGAAAGTATCTCTAAAAAAGTAAATAGATCCATTTTTCAAGTTTTTAATAGTAAATACCTAATTAATCATGCACTAATGATGTTTCTCGTTTTGCGTATGGCTTATAAGCCACAAAAATAAGCACTTAAGAACACCATGTAAGTTTATAGAACATACCAGCAAGGTCTTCTTTCCTGGCATGTTCTTCTGTTAAACATAGTAATTGAGCAAGCATGAGTACATAGGTACTTAGCAAGCCACCACGCAAATATGCTTCTTATGCATAGGGTTTTCAAAGAAGGGCTGAGCTTATTTTGCGTAAAGCCAATTTTGAGATCCATTTCATAAATACCTATGACCTAGCAGGGTAGACTAAAAAACAGTTTTAGTATCGTAATGTTTGCTCAACGAAGGTTTTATCTGCTAATTCCGAGACCACCTTGGAAATGACCTGCCACCGCTGATCATACAGTTTCTACGACTCATTGTCCCATTGCCTCCCAGGGAACAATAACCATAGCCATCCAAATCATCACCATCCCATAATCCCAACCACCCATTAATCAATTTTAGAAAATTATGGGTCTAGTCAAGAGTAGTACAAGTCCCGGCGTTCAATTAGCCGTGAGCATAGCTATTTGAATAGATTGATTTATTCACACTGCAGTGGATGTATGTTTTACCCGCAACCCGTGACTCTGCCCAACAGATGAGCCTAGTCCCAACACATGAGACCTATCACAGCCTGGTCTTTCGGCTTCCCTTGTATTGCGGCACCCGCTCCAAGGACTATGAACCCGCATGCACCCTTAGCATCCAACACCTCGAACTAGTGTGAGAGGACTCTGGAACCCAAGAGATCTAGGAGGTACACTATATATATATATATATATATATATATATATATATATATATATATATATATATATACACACACACACACACACACACTTATCGTGCATTTTAAGTTCATCAACATTTATCATCACAAAACATATATCAATACTTTGCAACATCATACTCTTCATGTGCAAAACCAACCATGACTGGGGTGCTGCCCCACTTGGGTTACCTAATCCTCTAGGTCTATACCGATAGGAGAGATGCGGTCGTACTCTGTTCGTTTCCTGCATAGCTTCTTCACTTGGTCCTTAATTGACCAGGGTCAGCACTTGCCGTTCCCAGAACCACTTGCCGTTCCTAGAACCACCAATTTCTTTCCTGCTGCCCTGGTCAAAATAGGTTCTTCCTTATTTTTAGTTTTCGCAAATGGTTTCGTAGTATACGCGCGAATGGCATTACATGTCTCCATCCTCGCCAATCACTATAACCCTAGTGATTGCCCAATCATCATTTTTATTTAAGACATGAGGAAGGGCGATTCAATCGCCCAAGTGCAACTAGGCACGGCTAAGCATTGCTTATTAAATATAACTAGGGACACGATTAATATTATGGCTTTAAGGAACAAGGTGCTCAATACAAGGGTGGCTTAATCAATAATTGGGATAGCATTTTAAACATAGCATGCAATTTATTTCACTAAAAAATAAGTTCACAAACTAGGATCAACATGCTCAAGGAGGAAGATGTGGTGACTTGCCTGCTCAAGATAGTCCTTATTCTTCATAACAAATCTTGATCAACCTTCACGTCCTAGAAGCTGCACACGTTGCCTCTCGACTAACACAAACGGATTCTATAGAGCGCGGGGAAACCAATATTCAAGTAACATCCAAATGCAATTAACCAATAAAATAGATGGAAAACAAACCAAAGGGCCGCTCATACCTCTTGCTTGCTAATGGATTCCAAGGGCCAAGGGGGTTGCCACTATGGGGCTCCTATTCCTTATATAGGCAAGGGAACTTGAGGTGGCTTAGACTCTAAGTTACTTACCATGTAAGCAATCTCAAGGAAACTTATGGGCTAAGGTTCCTCAGTGGATACAAAACTTGTAAAGCAAGGAAGCTTAGGAGCTAAGGTTCCTTAGTGGATAAGTAACTTATAGAGCAAGGAAGTTTAGGAGCTAAGGTTCCTTAGTGGATAAGTAACTTAGGAAGGAACGAAACTTAAAGGCTAAGACTTACTATTCTAGTTGTCATGGTGGCTATGTAGGAATTAGGTAATACAAGGAAAATACTTACCTTGATAACATATGTTTTTGGTTTAGCTATTGGATATGGGGAATTTATGGCTAAACTAGTTTCCATCTAAATGGTTGGCATTAGAGGTTTTGCAATGGTTTATAATCAAAGCTCAGCAAATATCCAAGCTCTGTAAATTAACTTATGGTTATTTCCTTTCGTTCAAGTGTCATCACATGGTGTGAAATAGGTAAGGGATGATCTTAAATTAATAGCTGATCTGTAATTATGTGATGCCATGATTATTTGCATTTATCTGACATGCATGCTTGTTAAGTAATCCTTAGGTCAATATGTTTAAGAATAATTTATGGAGTTTATTCTATAGCTTGAATTGGGTGTTCTGTGTATATATGAGTTGAGGATTACATATTGAGAATTTATTATTTACTTGAGCATTAGGAATTTGCATGGTTAGTGTGGGCACCCCATGATTTATACCATACGTTATAGTTAGCACATGTCAACGCGAACTATCTAGTTAGGTGGAGTCCATATAATCAAAATAACCACCTAACCTCATCGCAGACTTGACACCGCTAACAATAGGTACAATATAAATCCGAAGCACTGGACCTGGAACAAAGGACATAACCGATAGGATAGCCATGCCAGTCCTCCCCGAAGTATGCTCATCAAACCGCTCGATGGTGGCGACCAGAAAACTACATACCACAAAGGACTCGAACTCCAAAAGGCATTCCCACAGTTATCTCAATTATTCCAAAGCCCATACTCGTACTTAGGTTGTCCCTAGGAGTGACTAGCCTTGCACTTTCATCGCATGCAATTGATAGCATAACAAGTACCAAAACAGGGATAAACGGGCAGCAAGATACATATTACATAACAGGCATCATAAGCCTTCATACATCACAAAATACAGTAGCGAAAGACATAGCAAAAGGCATATACACAAAGATAAACCCGTGGTGTGCCAACACCCCATAGGACAACCAACTGGACAAGAGCAAAGCAACAACTACCCACTTTCCTCGCCACCATTGGTGGGAAAGTAGTAGGACATGTCAACATCATCGGTATCCTCACCTGAAAAATAGCAATGTGAGTATGAATGGTACTCCGCAAGACTTACACAATATATAATGGTACAAAGGAGTATGGAAGCTTCTATATCAAAGGTAAAGGCTAAAAGGGTTCAGGTTTTGCATAAAGTTTATTTTATTGAGCAAGTAGTGAATTAAACTATAAGTATTTGGAAAATAATGCAATTTGAAATTTTCTGGACAGTAAGCATATAAATCTGAAATTGAAACACAAATGAGCACATCCGGTGCTTTATTCATCATCCATGGGCCACCATTGCCCAATAAACATTTTCGCACATATCCATCATGATATCTAGGACTAAACCCAGCCATATAACCAAGTTTGATGCTAACATAGACTAACTAACACATCAAGCGGTCGCCCTGTAACCGTGGACACGGCTATTCGAATAGTTTGACTCTGATCAGAGGTATACATCTTTACTCACACGAAATGAACAAGGATCAAATACTTTTACACGCACACTTGTGTGACTCACAAGTGATACAAGCTCATGACAAATCCTTCCCCGAGCTCTGCCTCAACCACCTAAACCACATTAGGGCCCCCGATGGCTCAGTCACGTGCGTGTGTTGTGACTAAGGCGGGATCACCATCGCGGGAGATATCCCCTGCCAAAAAAAGGCACTCCAAAGGGAAAACCGCCCTCATGACTTTCTAACAGGCGTAGATGATCACAACGTTACAAGGTACTAAGACAAGCCATCCCATTTTTAGCGCGTGGAAGTACGGAAGGTGCTTAAATAGACATCAACATGTTCGGTCCTTGGCCACCCAGACGAGGCTACATGCATCGGGGAAAACCACCATCCCGTCATCGCCCTATCACCCATCCAAGTCAAAGCATATTCTTAGATTTAAATGTTTAGTGTAAGTTCTGAGATTTTATGTCCAACCAGCGAATTTACTAAGTATAGTATAACCGATAGCTCCATCCATTGATTTTTGTCTAGTAGACCTAAGCATGGCTAAGCATTGATTAAATATAAAATCATCCCAATCATTTCTATCCAGGGGTGACAAGGATAAAAGGACAACAACATATCAAAGGAGTCAATGTAGCAAGCAGGACATATATAACATCTACTCAACACCGATATTTTAAGTAAATCAACACATGCACAAATATATGTGTATATATAAATTTTCTTGCAAAGACATTTAGTGAAAAACATGGGTTCTATATGCTTAGATTCTTGCCATGTTGCTACGAGAAGTCACACTCAACCTCAAGTTCTTGCTCTACATACTCCGAATTGTCTGAATCTACCGATAAGAAGCAAATATGCAAATAAGATTCAAATAAACATGTCTATGCAAAATGATCAATTAATTATGAGATAAATACAGTATGTAGGCCATATTTTAAAGTGAATTTTAGTGAAAGAATCATTTAAAGATCTTTTAGGATTTAGGAGTTACAAAAATAACAAGGTAGGAAGGCTAAAAATGGTAGTTCTATAAATATTTTATTGTGACCTAAGATAATGTAGTTCCTGGTATTTTCTATAAAAATTTTACAAGTGTGACCATTGTTACGTGGAAGAGCATAATGTACTGGTTCCAACAAAGTTGGATTCACTCCATTTGGACTTATATTATATTTATTATGAGTTTTTGAAGCTTCTATGCATTAAACATTATTCTTATAAAGCAATTAACTCTAGTGTATAAAACAAATGCAAAATGTGTTGCAATTTACTTTACAGGAAAGAAAGTCATGCTTTGCTGAGCATAATGGACTTAGATCCAACTCACTTTGGAGATCTATTTAAATTTATGAATCACTTTATTGTTATAACCATTCAACTCTAGTTTAAGATTTATATATAAAGTATCTCACAATTTATTTTTCAGAAAAGAGGACAGGGGTTAGTGAATCCTCTGGATCTGGGTTTGAGAACATTTGAAATTGGAATAAATTTATCAAGGTTATACATAACGTATGCAATAAAAAATATATATTAATAATATGAATTTTAGGGGTTATTTTCTCTACTGTGTGTGCCACATTTTATTTTACATAAATACAGTACATGCGTTGATGAATCTAATAAAATTTGGTTCACTCAAAAAGGAGTTGAAATGAAATAGTTATGGATTTTGAAAGTTTGGCCATTTCTCTATTGTACAATAAATCCCTTAATCAATTTTCTAGTTCTTTCTCCTTTTCTATTTCCCCCCCAGCCCGGGCCCACCTATCGGCGGCACAGAACAGCGGAGGCCGGGGCCCCATGACCACCGATCAAAGACGGCGGCCCCGACGACAATTGGCTAGGCGGCTCATGGTGGTTCCAAAAGGTAAAAGGTAGAGGAGATCCTCGCGAACCCATCGGTGGAGGCCAGGGCCCCAAGACCACCGATCAAAGACTGCGGCCCTGACGACGATTGGCTAGGAGGCTCACGGTGGTTCCAAAAGGTAAAAGGTAGAGGAGATCCTCGCGAACCCGTCAGTGCAAGCGCGGTTGCTAGAGGTGGACGGAGGACCGCTAGAGATGAGCTCGAGCGGCAGCTGTTCTCGGGTGTATGGTGCATGTGGCCTTGCAGCTATGGTTTCGTTAGGGAGAGGCATGCAGAAGCATCAGTGGGTTCTCAGGAATCTCACCGTGCTCGTCTCCAAGGCTAGCGAGGTTGGGGCAGCTCGGGCGGCAAAGGATTGGTCTGGCGGTGCGGCAAAGCTTTGGCTTCACCGTGACTGGCTCGATTTGTTGCATACGCGGTGGAGACAACACATCCAGAAGGTTAAGTATCACCCTAGGATGCTACCAGCGCAAGGAATCAATGCATGTCTTGGCCGGAGAAGACGGTGGCTGATCTCCTCGCTCAGGGCTCGGTTTCAGGAGATTCTTGGGGCGACTGGATGCTAGGGCTGAGGCGGTGTTGGTGGCGCAGCTGCTCTGCTAGGGAAGCTCCGAGGTGGCCAGAACGCCGGTGCGACGGCCATGGCTGCACGTGGCCACACTCCAGGGCGCGCTCCCGAGCTCCCGCGGTGAGGCCGTGTTCCTGGCGCTGCATGGGACAAAATGGGACAGGGTCAGCGGCATGAGCTAAGGCATCTAGGGGTGAGGAGGGAACGGAAAAGAGATGGTGGCAACGTCGGCTCGTCAACAATGGCCGCGACCTTCTTCCCGGCAGCCAGCAGAGAGATGGGGAAAAAAGAGAGCCAGAGGATCTCTCCCTCCATGGTTTCTCAGCTCTGTGGTGGAGTTGTGAGGATGAGGGAGCTACCTGGGAGACTTAAGAGGACGAGAGGAGAGCGTGGACACGCAGGCATGCCAAGCACACGCGTTGGCCGAGCTCCAAGCCAAGCTAGCGCGTTCCCCACCTCGTGGGCTGGCTGGACAGGGGCTGGGCGAGTTAGTCTCTGCCAGGTGGGTCGAGGGCGTGATGATCTCTGGAATCGTGAGGGAGATGGGTAAAAACCCACGTAGGCTATTTCTAGAGTTTTCAGGTTTATTTTCCCACCCTTCACATTAAAAATCAATTTGACCAAGCAAAAGTGGTGTTAAAAATATGGAGATTTTTTTGGAGTTAGCCCAGGCTACCAAGGTTCTATTTTTGAAAGTTTCACACAAAAATTAAAAATGGTTTGCTCATAAAAATTCAAAGAAAAGGACCCTGGCTGTCAAAACTAATGAATTAAATTCTAGAAAAAATATATTAACTCATGATAAATAAACTAGTATTTGAATAAATTATCTCCCATATACACTTATCTTCAATTTGATGCACTTTTTAGTAATGTTTGGTTTTTGCCGATTTAGGGTTTAGTTAGGGCAAAAATTTAACTAGCATGAAGTGGTAATGCAAAAATTTAAATTGTGCACTCTAATGACAGTAGGGCATAACACTAATTACCTAGAATTAAATCTTGGGCTGTGACAGCTCTTCCCCCCTAAAAAGAAAATCATCCTTGAGATTATGAAGAATCAGTGAAAAGATAGGGATAGGCATCCCGGAGGTGATCTTCACGTTCCCAAGTAGCCTCATCCATTGTGTGATTACTCCACTGGACCTTAAGGAATTTGATGGTGCGTCTCCTAGTCGTGTTCACCATTTGATCAAGGATGCGAATTGGATGCTCACGATAAGAAAGATCGGGTTGAAGGTCAACACTTTCCATCTTGGTTTCTTTGGTGGGAACTCGGAGGCATTGTTTCAGTTGTGGGACATGGAAAACATTGTGGAAAGCTGAGAATGATGGTGTTAGGTCCAACTTGTAAGCAACGGTTCCTCGTTTTGCGAGGTGCTAATTTTCCCTTAACTCCAAATTGATGTGTGGACTTGAATGGTGTGGCCTTAAGATAGACATGATCACCAACATTGAAGCTCATCTCACATCGGTGACGGTTGGCATAGCTCTTTTGCCGAGATTGAACCGTTCGCAATCATTCACAAATGACTCGTACTTGCTCTTTGGACTCCATGACCAAATCCGGACCAAAGAATGGTCTCTCCCCAAACCCAGACCAGTTTATAGGTGTTCTACATCTCCTTCCATACAAGGCTTCAAAAGGTGACATTTGGATACTAGATTGATAACTATTGTTATAAGAGAATTCAGCATAAGGTAAACTTTTCTCCCAATTTTTCCCATAATCAAGGACACAGGCTCTTAACATATCCTCAAGAATTTGATTCACCCTCAGTTTGGCCTCCGGTTTGTGGATAGTATGCAGTGCTAAAAGAGAGTTTAGTTCCCATAGCTTTGTTTAGACTCCCCCAAACATGAGAGGTGAATTGGGTGCCTCAATCTGAAATGATTCTTGTTGGAACTCCATGAAGGCAAACAATACGGGAAAGATACAACTCCGCCAATTTGCTTACTTGATCACTATCCTTTACAACAAGGAAGTGGGCTGATTTAGTGAGACGGTCAACAGTTACCCAAATGGAATCATTTCCTTTTGATGAAGTGGGTAGACCGGTGATAAAATCCATACTGATCTCATCCCATTTCCACACAAGGATGGGCAATGGCTGGAGTGTACCCACTGGTCGTAGGTGTTCAGCTTTCACCCTTTGCAAGTGTCACATTCAGAGACATACCGCACGATCTCACGTTTCATTCGGGTCCACCAAACCCTTTCTTTAAGATCTTGATACATTTTTGTACTTCTGGGATGGATTGAGAAAGGAGAGTTGTGAGCTTCACTAAGGATTAGCATTCTCAACTCATGGTTCTTAGGCATAACCAATTGTTTTCCAAACCATAGGACACCATTTGTTTCCTCGGAGAAACATTTGGCTATGCCTTGCGAAATTTTGGCACGAATTTCTGCCATGCCCTTGTCATTCTTCTGGGCTTCTTTAATTTGGTTGAAGAGGGTATGTTTGACCTCAAGAGCAGTAAGAAAACCATGTTTTACCATCTCTAAACCGAGCTTCTGAAATTCAGAACATAGGGTCTCCAATTGGGGTGTTACCAACAAGCAATTACATTGCGGTTTTTGGCTCAAAGCATCAGCAACAACATTAGCCTTCCCCGGGTGATAGTGTAGACCCATGTCATAATCTTTGATGAGTTCTAACCACCTTCTTTGTCTATGTTTCAGATCTGATTGTGTGAAGATATATTTAAGGCTTTTGTGGTCAGTGTAGATTTCGCATTGATTGCCGATAAGAAAATGCCGCCAAATTTTGAGACCATGAACAACAGCGGCAAGCTCTAAGTCATGTGTAGGATAATTTGCTTCATGAGGTCTCAGTTGATAGGAAGCATATGCCACGACTCGGCCTTCTTGCATAAGTACACAACCAGTCACGACAAGATTATCACAATAATATCAAGCTCTTGTGTACATCGGGTAAGGCAAGGATAGGAGGTTTGGTTAATTTTTCTTTCAAGGTTTGGAAACTTGCTTCACACTCAGTTGACCACACAAACTTCTCATTCTTCTTCAACAACTGGGTCAGTGGCTTGGCAATTTTGGAGAAATTCTCAACAAACCAGCGGTAGTAACCAGCTAGACCGAGAAAACTCCGGATATCGGTAGGAGTCTCAGGCTGTTTCCAATTCAGTACATCTTACATGTTGCTAGGAAGGACAGCAACTCCATCTTTGGACAGAATGTGACCAAGAAAAGTCACTTCTTTTAGCCAAAACTCGCATTTGCTAAACTTAGCATAAAGATGGTGCTTCCGTAATTTTTCCAAGACAAGCCGAAGGTTTTCTTCATGCTCCTCTTCAGACTTGGAGAAAATGAGAATGCCATTGATGAAGATGGCCACAAATTTGTTAAGACATTCCATAAAAATTGAATTCATCAAGTCCATGAAATAGGCCGGTGCATTCGTCAAACCAAATGACATGATGGTATACTCGTACAAGACATAATGAGTAGAGAAGGCTGTCTTCGGAATCTCTTCTGATCTGAATTTTATTAGATGATAGCCCAATCTCAAATCAATCTTCGAGAATACACAGGCTCCGGTCAATTGGTCAAAGAGGTCATCAATTCGGGGAAGTGGATACTTGTTCTTGATGGTTACTGCATTCAACGGATGGTAATCAACACACATCCGTAAACTTTTATCCTTCTTCTCTACGAACAGAACAAAGCATCCCAAAGGTGAGGAGCTCGGTCGAATGAAACCCTTGGCTTGCAGCTCCGAATGTTGCTTCTTCAATTCTTCTAATTCATTTGGAGGCATTCAGTAGGGTTGTTTTGATATCGGGGCTGTTCTGGGCAGCAAGTCGATAACGAACTCAACTTCTCGGTCAGGTGGCATCCCCGGTAGTTCCTTTGGAAAGATATCTGGATATTCACACACCACTGGTACAGCAGCTAGCAGCTGCAGCGGCGGGCGTGTGGAGGCCAAGATGACCAGGTAGTTGAAGGGGCGGTGAGGAGTTGGAGGGGGCTCGGGATGCCTGCAAAATTGGGGCGGAGCATGAGGTTTCTGGTGGGCATGGGGCTTGGCATGGCTTCTCCATGGTGAGGAGAAGCTTTCCCCCACCGAGCTCGGCCCTGGGCTAGCTCGCGGTGAGCTCACGTCGGCAATTATGGTGGCAGGGAGGTGGGGCTTCAATTGGGACAGCACGGCGGCGCAATCCGAGGGGGTCTTCGTTGGTGAGGGTCCTAGGGGAAAGGAGAAGGAGGATGGAGAGAGGACTCACCGGGATTTGTCTCAAGGTGGCGGAACAGCGGTTCGTTGTTGAGGCGGAGTGAAGCAGGGGCAGTTGACGCCGTGCACGCGTGCAGTGTTGTTCACTCCAGGTCTGCGCGGGGCAGTGGCAGCCTTCTCTTCTTCACGCGATCCTACCGATCTAGTTTGGGCGCAGGATCGTGCATGGCCTCAATGATGGCGAAGTAAAGCCTGGCAGTGGTGGGATAGGGCGGAGCAGCCTTGGGATGCCGGTGGGCTCGTGGGAGAAGTTTGCATGCTAGGTGTTCGACAATAGGTTTGGCCCTCATTTATAGGCGTTGCAGGCTTGCAGGGGAAGGCAAGGGCAGTGAAGTCATTGGGGTGGCAGGGGAGATCTTTGATTCCCCGGTGGTCCAAAGGCTAAGCTCGGCATCGGCGCAGGCTTCAGACCGGTGGTCGCTCGGCAGCGTTGGCATGTGTGGAGGTTGCACGGTGGTAGGGGCGGTGTGTTGGGTCTTGTCGGTGGCAGGTGACGGTGACTGTGTGGTGGAGCTCGGCATGATTCATGGTGAGGCGCAGGGCTCGGCATGGCCGAGCAGGCGTAGGGATGATAGGAATTGATGATCGAGGCGTCGTATTTGACGGCGACGGGGCGAGAACGCGAGCATGCGCGTGCGGCTTGCCAGCAGGATTCGTGGTGGTGGGCGGTGGCGCAGGTGTTGGGTCTTGTCGAGGCCAATGGCAAGCATAGGGCATGGGTGCATCGGGTAGCGTCAAACAACAGCAGTGGTGTGGACTTGATGGCGATGGCACGGCGTGGTGGAGCGGAGCACTGCTTGGCCCGGTGGGCGCAGCGATGTCAGCCAGGCATTTCGTGGAACATGTGCTAGGCGTGTTGAGTGGGTGCGGGGGGAAGAGACGAGCGCACAGGCAAGGTGGAGCGGACGGCCGTCCGATTGGCATGGTTGCGGGTCCTAGTGGCAGCGAGAGGAGTCAAGGGGTGGATGTCCGCGTGAAAGGGGAAACAGCGGACGTCGCGGCTAGGCGAGGCGACTGGGCCGGCTGGTGGGCTAGCCTGACCAGCTAGCTGCTCGGCCTGGCTGGGCCAGCCGGCTTGGGCCAGCGGCCTGGGAAAGGAAGGGAGGAGGCGAGGTGGCGTTGCTGTGCCTGGTTGGCTGAGTGGGCTGGAGAGAGAAGGCCAGGAGAGGGAAGGAGGGGTAGGCTGGGGTCAGACTGGGTAGGGCCAGAAGAAGAAAGAAGGGGAGGGTGGAGAGAATGTGGGCTAGGCTCAGGCGAAGGAGGATTGAGCCCAAGAGAGGAAGATATGGTCTTGCATTTTACGAGGATTTAGACAGGTGATTTTATATTTAAATTTGAGAGATTTGAATTTGGATTCATATAGAGTTTGACTTTGATCCTTCTCAGAAATTTGAGAATTCAAATTTGAGTTCGATTTTTCATCTTTCCTTCAAAAGGAAAGCTTTATTTATTTAGAGAATCAATTTACTTGTAAGTTCAAAATTTATTGATTAGCTGTTAGTGAATACTCTCCATTATGTGGGATTTTGTCCACGGTGGTTTCAAGAGCTAGGGTTCTTTGGTTTTTATTTAAAAGCTTGGTTATGGTGATGTGTGCACTATGGTTTGGAAATTAAATGGGTATTTAGTTCGCCTTTACATGTGATTTATGGACTAATAGATATTCCCTTTTTATTATTCAATGGTTGATGTTAGGAAATTAAATGAATATTTAATTTCCTTTTGTTTGTTCTTGTTCTCCAGATATTTTTGGATGACACATTAGTCTTTTAATTAACTTAGGTTCGTTGGCTACTTTATTTGAGTTAGTTTTTAACAAAGATGAGGAATGATGCAAAAGTTTTAAAAGTTAAAATTTTACATATTTCTTATCTGAATTTTTAGGATGTTACAAACCTACCCCCTTTAAACAAATCTCGTCCTCGAGATTAGGGTTGGGTAACTTGGTTGCAACGTCTCGGTTGGCCCTACATGGTTGGGGTGCTAACTAATATCATTACGACATGGCTACTCTACTTAGAACTAGAAGCACTAGGCACTAGGGTTGTTGATCTTGTCTAAGGCTAGAGCCTTGTTGGTGAGACGAAGAATCATCCGTTGAATTTATGCCATCTCAGTGAGTAGGTACTTTAGGCGACATCCCTTGGGAACATGTCCGGTTCCTTCACATAGAAACCAGGTGATATTGGCTGCAAGGCATTCTCCTGGTTCATGATTTGCTTCACAGTTGGGGCAGTTGGTGGTGCATTCTTGAGCATAGTGCCCAATCACTCCGCAGCGATGGCATGCATTGGTCTCCTGTTGTTCGTTAGAAGAGCCATCAGCCTCACACGGTTTGGGTTGGTCCTCCTTTGGATCTTGGGTGCACCATACCAAGAAATGCCCAGGTTGCCCGCAGGTATAGCATCGACTGTCCTTAGGACATACTAGTGCTTTACCCATCCAGTTGGGTTGTCGGCCATGGTTCGTGTGGAGGGCGCCTTCCCCTAGAAATCCGAACTCGTCCTCTTTTTGGGCAGTCACGAACAAAGTGTCCTGCTTGACCACATCCAAAACAGGCATCCTTCCTCCTGGTTGGGTAGATAATGGGTATATTGCCGACGGGTTGCTGAACTTGGACGCCAAACACTAGGATGTTGATTGTATTCCTTCTACTTACCATGCAGTTTAGGTTTAGCCTTTCTTGTCCACTAAGGTGGTCATTGCCTGGTTCGCTAAGTCTAGGGATTCTTGCTGCAGTTCTATCCTTGGCCTCTTTGCGAGGGCTAGTGCTTCTCTTCTAGGGTTAGCGTGGGTGTCTTCTTCGTCTTGGGGGCATTTATTGTTGAGTTGGTCTTCTGCCGCTGATGGTGAATTCTTCAAGCTAGGTGGGCTGTCCTTTCCTAGTTCCATATCCAAGCTCACTATCTTGCTGTCCTGTGTGACATCTTTAGGTTAGTGATTAAAATTTACCAAAGCTTAGGAAGCAAGGTAGAAAAGGCATCTAGAATTAGATTCTAATAGAAAGTTAGTGGGTTGGAGTCCATCTTCTGTCCTTAGTTTTAGGTTTGAAGTATAATGTTATACTTCCCCTCGGTCTGTTTAACTTTTCTTTTCTTAATCCAAAATTCATCAACAGTGTCCTTCATTGTTGGGAGTGTCTCTTTTCATGGAGTGTTGCCTTGGGAGCATCTCGAGCCAACTTATTTGTTGTGGGTTTTTTTTTGGTGTTTTGCTTGGGAGGGTGTCGATGTTTTACACCGGCAATAAGAATATAGGGCTACTCATCGGATCAAAACTCGGTGGACTGCAAAGAAACATGAAGATTTTATACTAGTTCAGGCCCTCAGGATGAGGTAATACACTACGTCCAGTTGTGGTGTATTTCCTTTGAGGATGTATGATGGTGATTCTTGTGAACCCCCAATGTCTTCTGCCCTCAGGGGGCGCCTTGCCTCCCCTTATATACTGGGTGACAGGGTTACAAAGTAGGAGTCCCAGTCGGACTACGACCAAGGGATCTCCTTCTAGAGATATAACGTTTCCGACTAGGACTGTATTTTTCCTATCGTACAAGGTTAAGTTTGCCGAGTTCTATCATATCCCTAATTACAAGGCTAGGCCCATCCTCTGTTCGAGTGGCCCATATACTTGTCATGAGGTACCCGGGGCCCATGGCCTCCACATCAGCCCCTGAGACCTTCATAGTTGAGTCATAGCTGATGCCGAGTGCTCATCCTCCACAATGAAGAATTCCCGAGTGCATTGCTCCCGAGTACTCTTTGTTCGAGTGCTTCTTCTCCCGAGTCCTACTTCATGTCAGCTGGCAGCGAGACTATGAAGGGCTCTATGTAGAAGTATGAATAGTGTGCACCGAATAGGCGCACTTATTAGGTGTAGCCCCCGACTTTGTGCTTAATTGTGAAATAATTAAACATAAAGTTAAAGATCTTTAACCTTATAGTCTTTCCCGAGTAGTATACTACTGGTATATGAGACTCTTCAGCATCATGTCAGCTGGAATGATTTTTGCTCATGGCAAATAATGGCTAAGCATGTAAGCCAAGTACCACTTTATGGATTTTAACCCAATACGTGGTCAGGTGTACTTGAGAGATACCTGCATCCCCAATTTTAATGGAGACCAGCCGTCGATCCTTATAAGGATATATCCTCAATACCTAGTAAATAATGCAGATACCTGAATGTATACACCCGGCTGTAGGCTTAGCATGAAGCATATCTGATTATTTGATCGGTTTCTGTGAGTAGCACCAGCACTGTGATTTTAACACAGCCAGCGAGCGGCCTAGATAAAGCGTGCTACTGTAGAAACTCATATCTTGTGGACCAGTACCGAATTTGTAGGCTCAAGCCCACTTATCAGCACAGGCTCTATAAAGGCGGGGAGAGAGAGAAAAGATTCCCTCATCTTCTCCAATCCACCAATCGTTTTGTCTTCCAACTTTCGTGCCGAAATTTTGCACCTTGCTTTGCTAGGGTTCACCATTGCTAGCACTTCCCGCTCGAAACTCGGGCAATTCTGCTCCACTGCATCAATTCCAAGCTCCAAATAGCATTTCCCCCAAATCTCCTCGCCTCTAGCCATACGGAGAGCTTCGGAAATCCCGGAGGTGTCTGCTGAAACTTGGCCGATGTCGGATTACGGCTCGACGAAGTTGAAGTATCTGGAGAAATTGCTGAGATTACAGAGCCATGAAGTTATCCATTGGCGTCCGGCTGAAGGGGAATCAATTCCGGCGCCCCAATCTAGTGAGACTGTAGTCTGCGCCTCTTTCTTTGACCGGGGTCTTGCTCTTCCTTCTTTGGACTTTCTTCGCCAACTTCTTTCCTTCTACCAGCTAGAGTTAGTGAATCTAAACCCCAACTCCATCTTGCAAATCTGTATCTTTACAACTTTGTGTGAATGTTTTCTGGGTGTGAAGCCCCATCTCAATCTGTTCCGATACTTATTCCACATCAAACCTCAGCCCTCCAAAAACAAAGTCCAAGTGATAGGGGGAGCCGGTCTCCAACTTAGGAACAAAATGAAAAAGATCTATCTCCATGTTCCTCTGAAAACCTCCCTTGAGGGCTGGCATAGAGAATGCTTCTATTGCTCTGATCTTGAACCTTGTCTGCCCCTCTTTACTGGTTTGTCTCCATAGGTCGTACCCAGCTGGTCTTCTATGCCAACCTTTGAGGAGATGGGCCAAGTGTATCAGTTGATTGAGAGAATTGACAAGCTGAAGAGCTCTGGATTGACTGGTCCCTGGGTGACCAGATGTTTCTTAAACAGGTGCATTAGGCCATTGAAGCTAAGAAGCCACTTCGGCTAGGATTACAAGGGAAAAAACGATCCCAGCCGAGAATACCTAGATTTGATTGATAAGCACAAGGTGACTGATATCTTGCTCAGTTATTTCGCCAATGGGGTGGTTGAGACTGAAGATGCAGAGCGCACCATCGTGGCTTACAGCCAGAAAAGGCCTCGTCTAGAGGTAATGTTGAAATGCTGATTGCTGAATTGCTGTCAATCTATGATGAATGTTTGTTGATGTGTATCCTAGATTGCTCTGCAATGTATGACATATGTTGCTTGAATCACTTGCAGGAATGTGAGGAGTTTGATGATGACTCCCAAACTTTGTCGGCCGCCAAGTCGAAGAAGAGGCCATTGAGTCCTTATGCTGCCCAGCCCAGCTCCAAGAGAGCTGGGAAGAAACCTGTCAAAGATCCGCACAAGAAGAGAGCTAGTAGGCCGAGTACTGCAGCTAGGAGCCTGAAGATAAAACATACCACCAGCGTAGCTCCCGGGCTACCGAGTCCAAGGCCATCTTCTCCAAGCCTGAGACCAACACCACTAGGCTCAGCAACATCGAGCCCAAGGCGGGCGCCGCTGAGTACAAGATCAACAATGTCGAGCCAAAGAGCAGCGCCACCGAGTGCTTCGGTGCCCTAGTCAGCCGTACCAGAGATTGGGCCGACCAAGAGCAAAACACCACTGCCGATTGCCGCGCTGACTAGCCCAACAGCCAGTGACCTTCCACCGTCGACATCTAGAGCCCCTCGTGGAAGTTCAAATCCTCCAAGAGGTAAGCAATCTAAATTCTTCTAAAAATCTTGATCAGCGTAGTAGTGTCTTGATATTTGACTCATTGTACAGTATGTGAGTGGACATAGATCTGAAGAAGACTATGTCGACTGCTCCTGTTGCCGAGCTAGCCCCAACCGAGCCAACACCAACAAGCTCATCTGCTGAGCCGATGACTGCCTCAGTTGTAGAAACTGAAGCTGTCGCAACAGTAGGACTGCTAGTGCCGGCTGACCAAGGGGCGAGTACTGAAGCCATTACTCCAGCCCCTAAGCAAGTCCCTGAAGCCCCAGCAACGACCGAGTCAGGAGCCAGGACCTCGTCGCCATCCATGTCATCGTCGTCTTCAGAAGTGGATCTTCCCAGACCTGAAGCCCCTCCCCGCAGGTTCCCGAGAACATTCCATTGGGTATCCCCCCGAGGGAGTTGTGGAAAGCTACGAGCATGATGAGGAAGCAATGGAGACGAAGCGCGAAGTTCTTCTTCATGCCGCAATCACCGCGTCCCAGGGAGTCCAGGTATGACTCTCACCATACTGAGTTCTTGGTAGTCTTTCTTGTATTGGTTCTCTGCCTCTTGACTCTGTTTTGTTCTGTTTTTGCTCCAAGCAGAAGATAGTCGACCGCTCAGAGAAAGTGAACAAGGCCTTGACCTAGCTTGCCCCCCATCTCTAATGATTGGGCCAGCACCAAGCCACCAAGGCTGACCTGGAGCAGTCTAGTCAGGAGAGGGAGACTTGGCTAAGGGGAGCAGTTGACCAGCTCAGGGATGAGAAGTGGGCTCTAGCTGAGAAGATTAGAAGTAAGTCTCCTGTATTTGTCTTCCCGAATAAATCCCAAGTATATTTCTCCAGCTTTGTTGTTTCCCGACTGCCCAGTTGAGTCCTAACTGTAATCTCGAGTTCTTGACTATTTTGATGTACAGCTCTCGAAGCCGAGTTGAAGACCTAGACAAAAGAGAAAAAACAACAGGAACCTGAGCTAAAGAAAGTTGAAAAGGCTAAAGCTGAACTGGAGAAGGCCAAAGCCAAAGTAGAAGCTGACTATGCAAGTAAGCCTTCCCTCTGACAATAACCTTAACCAATCCTCTTGTTACTTCGACTGCAGTTTTGGCTAACAAGTATACTCGTCAATGAATCTGAGTAGCCTCAAGAGCCAATGCCCAAACCCAATTCCAAGCCTTTGCAGAGGAGATTAAAGTCGTCAAGGAGTCACGGGAGATTCTTGCCGAATCCGTGAAAGGGCTCCTTGACATTATGGATCCTCACCACGTTGGGACCAGCTCCAGCACAGTCTCCCAGGTGCAGGCGTGCCTTTGCGAAGCCCCGAGTATCTTGAAAAGGTACTCGGATGAACGCGTTGCTGTTGGCGTGGCCCAGACCCTTTCCATGACCAAGTTGATCTACCCTAGGGTAGACATTGAGGCCATCAGTGAGGAGTTTGCCGAAGAGACAACACCTAAGGAAGCACTGGAGTTGATTACCCAGGCGAGGCCGACTGCGGAGGTGATCACAAAGGACCTGGGAATGTAAGAACAAACCATTATGCAGTTGGTGTATATAATGCTTTTGTAAAGACATGTGCAAATATATGTACAATGCCGCCGACTTCTTGGGTTTCCTTACTTATCATTAGCTTTACCCGACTATATAGTCTGTGCCGAGTTGATCGATAGGAACTTAATAAAAATCGTTCATCTCAAAAGGCTATACTCGAGCAAACATAACATAATCATTGAAAAACTTCATAACTTAAATAAAACAAGCTTGTATGTTGTTAACAAAGCACATATAACACATGCAGCCCCTGACTCACTACTCGGTTGAAACAAGCGACGTAGCGATTCAGAGAAAAACTTTATACATATGTATGTGAGAAAGTACAAAACTCAGGTATAGAAAGGACATACCTATTCTATATTCCATAAGTTGCTGACTAGGGCACCGTCTTGAGTCTTCAGTCGGTAGGCGCCCAGCTGAGTAATCTCAGCGATAATGAACGGCCCTTCCCACAGGGGGGATAGTTTATGCCTGTCTTTGGTGGTTTGTATTTTTCTCAAGACGAGATCACCAACCAAAAAGGCACGGCCACTAACATTTCAACTATGATAACGATGCAAGCCTTGAAGATACCTTGCCGACTAGATGATTGCGATGTCCCTAGCTTCCTCCAACTGATCAAGTTGAACCAGTCGGTTTTCGTTGGATTTATCTTCTGAGTAGGCCCAAACTCGCGGAGAGCCGAACTCTAACTCGGTTGGTAACACCATAGACCAGGAAGAAAGGGGATTGCCCTATTGCCCGAGTAACCGTGGTTCTTAGAGACCAGAGAACAGATGAGAGTTCTTGTACCCACCGCCCTGCATGTGGTTGTAGTCGATCGAATATCCTGGCCTTGATACCTTGTAAGACCATGCCATTAGCATGCTCGACCTGCCCATTGCTCCATGGGTGTGCCACAGAAGCATAATAGATCTTGATGCCAAAGTCGTCACAGAAATCTTGAAATACGCCGCCCATGAACTGAGTATCGTTGTCCATTATGATGCGGTTAGGAACCCCGAATCGGTATAGTATACTCATGTTGAAGTCCTTTGCTCGTGCCACTATTATGGTAGCAATGGGTTTTGCCTCAATCCACTTTGTGAATTTATCCACTGCGACGAACAAGTGTGTGAACCCTCCTGGCACTTTCTTGAAAGGCCCAACCATGTCAAGCCCCCATACTGCAAAGGGCCAAGAGATTGGGATGGTTTGAAGTTCTTGGGCTGGAAGATTTGTTTGTCTTGCATAGAATTGACAACCCTCGCATGTGCGAACAATGTTTTTAGCATCTGTTACTGCCGTTGGCCAGAAAAATCCCTACCTGTAGGCCTTTCCAACTAACGTCCTAGATGCGGCATGGTTGCCACAAATGCCCAAGTGGATTGATTGCAGAATCTGCTTGCCCTCCTCAGGTGTGACGCAGTGCATGAGGACTCTAGATGCGGTTCTTCGGTACAGGTCTTCTCCGACTACTAGGAAACA
Organism: Oryza meyeriana var. granulata; assembly: GCA_003991445.1. NCBI lineage: Eukaryota > Viridiplantae > Streptophyta > Magnoliopsida > Poales > Poaceae > Oryza > Oryza meyeriana. The sequence continues at coordinate 115,517 of RYFJ01000621.1, read as the reverse complement.
TTTGCTTCGACATTTGATTTGTTCGGCTTCGCTGCGGTCTTCTGGGAGTTCATCATCCAAGAGGAATTTGAGAACTAGAGTCCGCCAATCTTGAGATATGATCAGTACTTTGTTTGTTGCCGGGGTAGGTTTAGCCCTCGATTGTTCTGGCACTGGTTTCTTCTTGATTGATGGCTCTAGTAGTTGCTCGACAAAAATCCCAATCGGGACCACTTCTCTCTTGGATCCTATGTTAGCCAATTCGTCTACAGCATCGTTGTATTATCGTAATACATGAGTTATCTCCAGGCCGTCGAACTTGTTTTCCAGCTTTCTGACCTCTTGACAGTACACCGCCATAGTATCGTCAAGGCATGTCCAGTCTTTCATGATTTGGTTCACCACGAATTGAGAATCCCCACGTATAACCAGTCAGCGGATGCCGAGTGAGATAGCAATGTGTAGCCCATGGATGAGTGCCTCGTACTTGGCGACTTTGTGGGAAGCCGAAAAGTGAATCTGGAGAATGTACTTTAGTTTTTCGCCGGTGGGTGACGTCAATACGATGCTGGCCCCAGCGCCGCCGATCCATAGAGAATCGTCGAAGTATATTGTCCAGTTCTAGCTTGTCTGTTGTTGTAGTCATCTGAACTTCTGTCCACTCGGCCACAAAGTCGGCTAGAGTTTGAGTTTTGATTGCTGTCCGTGGCTGAAAGGTGATGTCGAACGCAATCAACTCGAGCGTCCATTTAGCGATTCGGCCTATGGCCTCGTGGTTGTGTAGGATGTCGCCAAGTGGATACGATGTGACCACCGTGACTTGGTGCGACTGAAAATAGTGCACCAGCTTCCGGACAGTGATGAGTAGACCATATAACAGCTTCTGGACCTGAGGATATCTCATCTTTGAGTCGGCTAGGACCTCGCTGACGAAGTAGATTGGCTGTTGAATTTTCTGTATATGACCTGGCTCTGATTGCTCGACTACCAACACCGTGCTGACTACTTGAGTGGTTACCGCAAGATATAACATTAATGGCTCTTGGGGCATAGGTGATGCCAACACTAGTGGCGATGTGAGAAATTTATTGAAGTCTTCGAAGGCTTGTTGGGCTTCGGGAGTCCATTGAAAATTGTCTGCTTTCTTCAGTAGTTTGAAAAAGGGCATACCCTGTTCGCCCAGTCAAGAGATGAATTGGCTGAGTGCCGCCATGCAGTCTGTCAGCTTCTGGATGTCCTTTTGGCTAGTCGGGGGGTGCCATGTTCATGATTGCATTGATTTTCTCTAGATTGGCCTCGATGCCGTGATGCGATACGATGAAGCCGAGTAGCTTGCCGGATGGCACACTGAAGACGCACTTTTCCGGGTTCAACTTCATCTTGAATCTTCGAAGATTTTGGAAGGTTTCCTCCAAGTTAGCGATGAGGTCTTCTTTGGACTTTGTCTTGATCACCATATCATCGACATACGCCTCCACATTGTGCCCGATGTGAGTGTGTAAACACCGCTGAAGTGCTCGTTGATACGTTGCTCCTGTGTTTTTCAAACTAAACGGCATAGTGATGTAGCAGTATGCTCCAAACGGCGTGATCAAAGAGGTCTTCAGGCAGTCCTCCTCCTTCAGGCTGATTTGATAGTATCCCGAGTAATAGTCGAGAAAGCTGAGAAGTTCACACCCCACTGTTGAATCCACCACCTGATCTATTCTGGGTAGACCAAATGGACTTTTGGGGCACGCCTTGTTCAAGTCGGTGTAGTCAACGCACATGCACCATTTACCGTTCTTCTTCCGGACTAGGACTGGGTTTGCCAGCCAATCCGGGTGGTAGACCTCTTTGATGAACCCAGCTGTGAGGAGCTTGGTTATTTCCTCCCGAATAGCATCTTTGCAGTCCTGTGCGAAGCGCCGTAGCCATTGCTTGACTGGCTTGGTGTTTGTCTTGATGTTGAGGGCGTGCTCGATCACCTCCCTTGGTACCCTAGGCATGTCGAAAGGTTTCCATGCGAAAATATCCCTGTTCGTCTGGAGGAAGGTGACGAGCGCATATTCCTATTTGGGGTCAAGTCCAGTCCCGACTAGAGCAGTCTTAGAGGGGTCGGAGTCCAGGGGGATCTTCGTGTCAGAGTCCGCTGAAATTCCTAATTTTTCTGCTTTTTTCGCCGGAACTTGATAGTCCTCAACTTTGGTTGTAGCGGCTTGCCAAATGCTATTGCTTTCGACTGCCACTTCTTGAGATTGAGCCAACTCGCAGCTCTCCTTGTCGCAGGTGAAGGCTTGCTTGACATCGCTGTGAAGGGAAAGAACTCCAGCTGGCCCAGGCATCTTGAGCATCATGTAGGTGTAGTGCGGCACCACCATGAATTTGTCTAGCACCGTCCGTCCGAGTATCGCGTGGTACGCAGTCTCGAAATCAGTGACCTCGAAGCAGATGTTCTCTGTGCGGAAGTTATCCCGCGTGCCGAAGGTGACCGGCAAAGTTATCTGCCCAAGAGGTGTTGAAGATAGGCCGGGGATTACCCCGTGGAAGGGCACCGTACTCGGCCGTAGCTCTGAACGAGGAATCTTCATCTCATCCAGGGTCTTAGCGAACACAATGTTGAGCATGCTGGCTCCATCTATGAGAACCTTCTTCAACTTGATGCTCTTGACTACCGGGTCCAGGACGAGTGGATAGCGTCCTGGGTGTGTAACCCGATCGGGGTGATCTGCACGGTCAAATGTGATGGGCATCTCTGACCAACGCAAATATTGGGGGGCATCTGCTGTAGAGACCGAGTTGACGTCGCGTGCTGTTAGCTTCTGCTTCCTCTTGGACTCATATGTAGACGACCCTCCGAAGATATGGTTGAGCTCAGCCTGGGGATCTTGATAATCGCCAGCTGCGCCCGAATCTGGCTTGTCTTTGTCCTTGTCGATGCCAGATGTTGAGGCCTGCTCAGAAGCAAACCTCTTGAGCATGAAGTAGTCCTTGACCACGTGTTTGCCCTTGGGATGAAGGGGCAGGGCCCGTTCATCACTTTTTGGTATTCGTTGTTCCTTGGGGATCGCGACCGAGTACGCTCCATGTTGGCCACCATGTTCTCCGACTTTCGCTTGCGGCTGCCAGATTTGTTCTGTGCTAGCTCGTCGTTGGCTTTTTGGTCCTTCTGTCAGGACTCTTTCTTGTCGTCAAGGGCCTGGGCGACTGCTTCGGCCGAGTCGGCATACTTGTTTGCCATGTCGAAGAGAGCCCTAATAGAGGCGGGAGGTTTCTGAGTGAACTTGGCGATGAACGGGGCATCCTTGACTCCCTTGCGGAAGGCAGCGATGATGACCTCGTCCTTGATCATTGGGATCGAGTTGCGCTTCTTAGAAAACCTTTTGATAAACTCGCGAAGAAACTCGTTCTTCCTCTGGTGCAGCTGATAGAGATCGTGCTCGGAAGATGGCCTCTCGTAAGTCCCCTGGAAATTGGTGATGAAGCGTTCCCGGAGTTCTCCCCAGGAGCCGATTGACCGCTTTGGGAGCCCTATCAGCCATGTCCTCGCCGAGTCAGCCAGGGCGACCGGGAGTTAGTTAGCTATGGCTTTATGATTGCCTCTGGCTGCTCGGATTGCCAGAGTGTAGACCATGAGCCAGGACTCAGGATTGGTCTTGTCGTTGTATTTTTCGATGCTTGTAGGCTTGAAACCCGATAGCCAGTCGACCTGTTGTAGCTCCTCGGTGAAGGTCGGTACGCCTTCATCTGTATGAGGGCTCCGGCTCCAATTACGGCAGTTAAACCGCTCATGGTGGAGGCCGAAGCGCTCGTTCTTGTCCTCTAGTCGGCAGCGTTCGTCGTCTTCACATTCGCGGCGCCATGCGTTGATGTCCTGGTGGAGATCACGTCTCAAACGACTTCGGAGATCTTGGTTGTCGTGGCGGTCGTTCTGGGAACGCCACCGATTGTTGTTGTTAGGGTTGCCGAGAGACATCTGACGTGACTCCGCGTGTGGCTGACTGGAGCCAGCCACCCGGCGTCGCGTCGATGCGGATGAGACCGCTATTGGAGAACCCGACCAGTTGGTCGGTATGTGGGTGTTGCCTGACTATTGGTGCTGCTGACATGTAGCAGTGGTAATCATGGCTTTGATCCTTGTGATAGTCGGGGTGGCCTGGTGATCAGGCCCAAACTGGAGAGTATCCAGTAGAGTCACAGCGGCCATGACGTTCTGTTGAGGCATGACGAAGACGTCGTGGTCGCTGACTCGAGTTTGGAGGATTTGTTGCTGAGCGGTTCACCTAGCCCTACGTAGCTCGTCATTGCGAGTGTCGCGCTCGCTCGGCCTCCTGTTGTTGTCGTAGTCAGCAAGCCTCCTCCTCTTGTTGCTCACGTAGTCGGTGTGCCTCTTGAGTGGCAGTAGAGCCCTTGGACGCCATGAAGACTTCGCAGGGCAAGAAGAAGCTTGCCAAACTGCAGTCCGAACTACTGTTCAAACTGTTGTCCGACTTGGAGTCCGAATCAGAGTAGTTGATTGGTGTGATCACGACTCTGACCTCCCTAGATCCAATCTCGAGCGGCTCTGGGCCGTATCCGAGTTGAACCTTAGGGGATCAGTTCTGCCGTGTCAGATGTAGATTGGAAACATCTGTGGTGTTGCTGAGTCTGCATGGGAGATTGACAATCTTCTCCCTTCCTAGCCCGATCTCGGTCGGCTCGAGGCCAAGTCCGAGTTGAACGCCAAAGGAAAGAGTTGTCCCGAGACCCGAACATGTAGAAGATTGCCGCAGCAAATCAACGAGGGTTGCTGTAGCGTCGAGTGGGCCGACCAGCGTAGAGTCGGCTGATTCCCCAGCAGATTGGATCGAGTCTGAGTCAGTCAGGGTGAGTTTGCCGAACTTGTCGGCGACGAAGTCAAGGCTCCCGAATGTGATCGTGTCTCTAGGGGAGAAGTTGATGCCGTCTACTCTGGTTGTCAAATCCATCGAGTTTGTTAGGGTTGATCTCGCCGAGGCCCCTACCTAGCACGCCAACTGTCGATGTTTTACACAGGCAATAAGAATATAGGGCTACTCGTTGGATCGAAACTCGGTGGACTGCAATGGAACACGAAGAGTTTATACTGGTTCAGGCCCTCGAGATGAGGTAATACCCTACATCTAGTTGTGGTGTATTTCCTTTGAGGATGTATGATGGTGATTCTTGTGAACCCCCGATGTCTTCTGCCCTCAGGGGGCGCCCTGCCTCCCCTTATATACTAGGGAATAGGGTTACAAAGTAGGAGTCCCAGTCAGACTACGACCAAGGGATCTCCTTCTAGAGATATAACGTTTCTAACTAGGACTGTATTTTCCCTGTCGTACAAGGCTAAGTCTGCCGAGTTCTATCATATCCCTAATTACAAGGCTAGTCCCATCCTCTATCCGAGTGGCCCATTTGCTTATCATGAGGTACCCGAGGCCCATGGCCTCCACAGAGGGGGTCGGTGTTGCAGTTCCATTGGGGTTTTCTATGACCATACCCTTACCGGAAATCCTTATGATCCTTTGGTGTAGTGGCTCTCTTGACTTTAGGGGAGGTATTTCCCGTGGGCATTGCTTGGCCGACCAACTTTGGGCTAGTGGTTTGGTGATTTTATGATGACTTAGCTCTTTATGGCTTAATTCTTTTTCCAAGATTTCGGTAAGCATGGGGTATTTTATTCAGAAGGCCTACTCCCATTAAACTGATGGAGCCTTATGATCTAGATTCCGTCCGAAATTTTCCTGGTTTTAGTCATTTTGGTCTACCCATTTGGTAATTCTTCTACCCATTATTGTTGGGTTTTCTAGAAGATCCTTGCTAACGCCTAATTCCTTGGTTCGGTTGGGTGGTGTCTGTCCATTCGTCTTAGTCCACTTGCCCTTTCTTCGTGGATCTTTAGGTGTATTGCCTCACTCTCGGTGTTGTAGGTATCCTATTATTATATTCTCCATGGTATATCCTAGTCTAGTGTTGGCATTTGTGGTTATTATGGCAAGGGCCTAGAGGCATATTGCTAATTTCCTTTTGCTTTGCCCTCAACTATCCTTAGAGTCTAAGTGTTTGATTGCCCCTCATAATGACTAGGGTCTGAGAGGCTTCAGCAGTCTCTTGGGGCCACAAGGGTAGCCTGCCGATTTAGTCAAGGATCCTAAGGCTGGAAATCCTTCTATATAGTTTCTGTTGGGTAGGGGTTCCCTTTTTCCTGTTACCTGCCCATTCTTTGTGGTTTAACTTCAGCCACTATAGAGATTTGTCAGAAGCTACCCCCCTTAAAATATATGGTTTAGATACTCTTTCCAAGGATTGGGGGTTAGGTGGCAACTTAATACCTCACACCTAATTGGGTAGGTGGCATCCTTTATTGGTTCCCATAGATTTCTAGGGTTTGGAGACTCTTGCTTCATTGTCTACTTGGTTCCCAACCTAGCTCTGAGTACTAAAAAGGGTCATATACTCCGATGTTCCTTTGTGTATCCTTCTCGAAGGCTGTGGTTTATGCTTGACTCTGGGTCTGATTGCAAGATATCACGCTCATTTGCTTGCATTGACCTCTTGTCCGGTTTACATTCCTAGGTTGATGATGGTTTCATCTATGTTTTCCAACAAGGTCCACGTTAGGAGAGGGTATTCTACCAAGGGGGTAGGCAGCTAATCCTACATAGTTTGGTGATCTGATGTTTTCTTTATAAATAATTTGGCATGATGCAGTACGTCTAATTGTAAAAGAAGAGGGGTTCCGATTAACACATAATTACAGTCCTAGAGCAACCTTAATATTTCAATCTACACCATTCCTTTAATCTTCTAATCTTAAATTTTGAAAGGGGCGAGAGGTCGTAGAAACATTTATTTTTCGATTCAAACGAAGTAGATGTGGATGGATTATCAAGGAGGGGTTGAGAGCACAATGGATTTAGGTGAGAAGATGAGAGCTAAGGTCTCGACCTACAGTCAACCTAAACCCTAAACCTTGAGCTAGACCAGAGAGGGTTTTTAAGAAAGACGAGATAAATCAGTTTTTGAAGGTTTTGCACATCATTTTTATGTTCAATATAGGTTTTTCGAAAATATGCCTCCTTAGTCTTGTGGCAAGTCTAACTAAGGTCTCAACCTATAGTCAACCTATGCTCAGTTACCAGCTCTGTCGGCCCCCGGTTTTGAAAACCGAAAACCTATTGAGTTTCCCTGTACCAACCCCTGGATCAATAGTTGGTACACACAAAACATAGCTAGCTCATAACATAGTACGATTTGAAATGAGACTTAAGGAGATTATACCTTTATTAAGGCCTAAATGGCCACACCTTATCAAAGTAACAGCAAATAGAAAACGAGTAGTGGTAGGGTCCAATCGTCATGCCTATAGGCAGTTGACTAGAGCCGCGACCTACCCAACTAGCACTCCGTCCATCCAGCTAAGTATGCAGAACATACCAGCAAGGTCTTCTTTCCTAGCCTGTTCTTCTGCTAAACATAGTAATTGAGACACCATGAGTACATAGGTACTCAGCAAGCCATCGAGGTTATTTTGTGTAAAGCCAATTTTGAGATCCATTTCATAAATACCTATGACCTAGCAGGGTGGACTTAAAAATAGTTTTAGCATCGTAATGTATGCTCAACGAAGGTTTTATCTGCCAATCCCGAGACCGGCTCAAAAATGACTTGCCACCGCTGATCATGCAGTTTCTACGACTTATTGTCCCATTGCCTCCCAAGGAACAATAGCCATAGCCATCCAAATCATCACCATCCCGTAATCCCAATCATCCATTAATCAATTTTAGAAAATTATGAGTCCAATCAAGAGTTGTACAAGTCCCGGCGCTCAATTAACCATGAGCACAGCTATTCGAATAGATTAATTTATTCACACTGCAGTGGATGTACGCTTTACCCACAACCTGTGACTCTGTCCAACACATGAGACCTATCACGGCCTGGTCTTTCGGCTTCCCTTGCATTGCGGCACCCGCTCCAAGGACTATGAACCCTCATGCACCCTTATCACCCAATGCCTCGAGCTAGTGGTGAGAGGAGTCCTAGAACCCGAGACATCTAGGAGGTACACTATATATATATATATAAAGTTCGTCGACATTTATCATCACAATACAATATCAACACTTTGCAACATCATACTCTTTGTGTGCAGAACCAACCATGATTGGGGTGCCACCCCACTTGGGTTACATAATCCTCTAGGTCTATACCCATAGGAGAGATGCGGTCGAACTTTGTTCATTTCCCACATAGCTTCTTCACTCGGTCCTTAATTGACCAGGGTCGACACTTGCCGTTCCCAGAACCACCCAATTTCTTTCCTGCCGCCCTGGTCGAAATAGGTTTTTCCTTGTTTTTGGTTTTCGCAAATGGTTCCTTATTATACGCGTGGGATGACATTACATATCTCCATCCTCACAAATCACTGTAACCCTAGTGATTGCCCAATTAATCGTCCCATTTTTATTTAAGACATGAGGAAGGGCGATTCAATCGCCCAAGTGCAACTAGGCATGGCTAAGCATTGCTTATTAAATATAACTAGGGACACGATTAATATTATGGCTTCAAGGAACAAGGTGCTTCGTGCGTGCCGGGCGGGTGCAGGGGAGACGAGTGCACAGGCGAGGTGGAGCGGACGACCGTTCGATTGGCGTGGTTGTGGGTCCCAGTAGCAGCGAGAGGAGTCAAGGGGCAGGCTTCTGCGCGAAAGGGGAAACAGCGGATGGCACAGCTGGGTGAGGCAGCCGGGCTAGCCTGACCGGCTAGCTGCTCAGCCTGGCTAGGCCGGCTGGCTTGGGCCAGCGGCCTAGGAAAAGGAAGGGAGGAGGCAAGATGGCGTTGCTGGCCCTGGTTGATTGAGTGGGCTGGGAAGAGAAGCCCAGGAGAGGGCAGGAGGGGCAGGCTGGGGTCAGACTGGGTTGGGCCAGAAGAAGTAAGAAGGGGAGGGGTGGAGAGAATGTGGGCTGGGCTCAGGGGGAGGAGGATTGAGCCCAAGAGAGGAAGATATGGTCTTGCATTTTAGGAGGATTTAGACAGGTGATTTTATATTTAAATTTGAGAGATTTGAATTTGGATTCATATAGAGTTTGACTTTGATCCTTCTCAGAAATTTGAGAATTCAAATTTGAGTTTGACTTTTCATCTTTCCTTCAAAAGGAAAGCTTTATTTATTTAGAGAATCAATTTACTTGTAAGTTGATTAGCTGTTAGTGAATACTCTCCATTATGTGGGGATTTTGTCCTAGGTGGTTTCAAGAGCTAGGGTTCATTGGTTTCATTTAAAAGCTTGGTTATGGTGATGTGTGCACTATGGTTGGAAATTAAATCGGTATTTAGTTCCCCTTTACATGTGATTTATGGACTGATAGATATTTCCTTTTTATTATTCAAAGGATGAGGATAGGAAATTAAATGAATAGTTAATTTTATTTTGTTTGTTCTTGTTCTCCAGATATTTTTCCTTGACGCATTAGTCTTTTAATTAACTTAGGTTCGTTGGCTACTTTATTTGAGTCGGTTTTTACCGGAACACAAGCATAGCAACCAAAGACAAGGCATGATGCAAAAAGTTTTAAAATGTTCAAAATTTTACGTATTTTTCTTATCTGAATTTTCAAGATATTACAGATATATAGATTGTACTTCTTGCCTTGGGATCTTGATGAACTCGACAAGGACATTTTGTAGAAGCGCTCTCTTTCTGTCAGTCACTCTCACTCTTTTGAGTTGGAGACTTCCTCTTGCAGTCATTCACTCCGTATGATCGTAAGGTTGTGGTAACTCACTCCCTATGACAGCACAACTGAAATTTACAGAGTTTCAGATGAGTCATTGCTACACAAGCCTAAATCTCTAATGGATGAACCGTTACTGATATTTGGTTAGTGATTTGGGATCTAATCTCTAACAGTTCTCTTCTCAACCATTAGATATTAGCGCGCATCACTAACGGTTGGTTGCTTTGAGCCAAATCTCAAATAATTACCTGTAGAACCGTTAGAGACCAACTAAAATCAAACGGTTCTAGTGGAACTTGTTCTAGAGATTAGCTATTATGTTATCACTTTTGGTTATGCTGATTCAAACTACTAGCTTATGTGCAATTCGATATGAATCTATGTATAAGATCTTGAGAAATGAATGCTTATGTCATCTTCTGTGGCCATGTTTATTTGAGCGCTACTGATTCATGTAGTTGATGTTGTAATGTTTAAGAAGGCTAAATCATCTATGTGTGGTTAGTGACGAACTGATATGGGCTAAAACAATGCGTAGGTTGTTTTGGGAGGCAAATGTCACATTTGATGTTATGAATGAAATACATAAGAATACAAGAAAATGTAAGAGTAAATTACGCCATGGGTACAAGAACTTGGCAAGTGGGTGCAATTTAGTACAATAACTTATAAATGAAACTAAGTGGTACAACATCTTAGATGGTGCGTACGCTTTAATCAAAAGGGATGCCACATGGGATCTTTTTGCCACATCAATAGCCCAGTCAGACAGGAGCGTACTGTGCAAATTGTTAATCCACAGTGGTCATCCCATTTATTTTGCACAAAGCCCCCTGTCATTGTTCTATATACCATTCCCTAGCAAATGCCAGTACTAACCATCTGTGATTTAGTTGACAAAGTCTGTTTGCGTCGTCGATATTCTTGAAATGACTCCTATGGCGTGGATGGCCTCAAAGCTGGTGTCCCTGCAATCCCAGTAGCCAATTAGCCAACTCAAACAGAGGCTTTGGATGTTGCAGGAGTAAATCGAAGCTGGCCGCGGACACCTGAACATTGGATTTCTCAATCCTACCAGTGGCTTGCTGTTCGATTATAAAGTTCAAAACTTGGAGCTGAAAGTGCGTCTAGGCTCATAATGGGTTTTGGATGATAGATGAGAAGAAAATTAAGAGACTAACGATTCAATTGAGGTTAACTACAGGTGTTAGTCCCTATGGTTATCAAAATGGTGCATGGTGACCCCTACGAGTGAAAGCAAAAGCCTAAAAGATTCAAGAAGATTTAATTTAATTTTGATTTTGAATTTGAGTCATAAGAATGGCATACTATTAAGAGAGGTTAATGCCAAAGGACTGAGTTTGTGTCCGAGTGCTCAAAAGTATCTTTGATCTTTAGTGAGAGACACAAAACAATACACTCAGCGGCTACTAAGTGTAGAAGCTAGACCAAAAGCTCTGGTAGTTGAAACTGGAACCTCCGGTCAGAGCTCTCTGTCTAGGTGATAGGCATGACCAAAAGTTCGATGCAGTCACTGGAAGTTCTGGTCAAGGCTTTCTATCTGGCAAAAGGGTGGATCGGAAGTTCCGTTAACGGCAACTAGAAGTTTTGATCCACTTTCTCTGCTCAGTTGTAAGTGTTGACCGGAAGTTTCGGTCACCCCAAATCGAAAGTTCTAATGTTCAAATCTATGAGCAATGGCTAGTTTCGGATGAGTGCGAGTATTTAACTCCCCCACCCCACTTTGAGGGGTTGGCTATTACATCTTTCAGACCTACTTCCATATTCTATCCTAGGGTTTCCTCTCCCTCTCCACCTTGGATCTGGAGCTCATCTTGTGGTTTTGAGTGGGGATTTGATATTTGGATAGCTTGCGAGAATAGGAGTTGAGCTGAGCACTTGGGGTTCGACGTCTAGCGTTCGTAATCGAGCTTGTTATTCTTGGAGGCCATCCACCTAGCCAGCTAGGCATTGCCCGCGAGCATCCGACCGTTGTGGACAGTCTGGGCAAGTTTGTGAAGGTTCTACTCCACATCCGCAAGGAAAAAAGGTAACTTGAGTGGAAATCAAGCTCGATCTTTGTGGTCGCTTGGTGAGGCTTGGGATTGAAAGGGATCCGACTCTTTGGAGTCACTCAATGGAGACGTAAGATCATCAGGATCCAAACTTTGGTGAAAAATCAGTGACTCCCACTCTCTCTTGTTCATAACATGCTCAAGTTGTAGATCTTAGTATTCCTGCTAGTTTACATATCCCATTGCTTCTCTGTGTTGTGAAAGTTGCCCTTGATTGTATCCTCTTTGAAGGATCAAAAATAGGGACCGGAATTTCCTATACTTGTGACCGGAAGTCCTGGTCAATGTTCTCTGTCAAACAGAGAAGGCTGAACGGAAGTTCCGGTGATTGGGACTAGAAGTTCCATTGGGAATTTAATTCCGCCGCTAAGTTTTTCAAGAACACATATTCACCCCTCTTTTAGGTGACATAAAGATCCTTTCAGGAGCTTGCCGGAGTTTGTAGCTATCAAAGTAAGGTGCCTTGCCTACATGCAAGACCAAATCTAATTCTTGGACTGTATATGTTTCAGCGATGGTTTCAGCTGAGCTCATGCTAACCCTGTTAATCTACACTGGCAACAAGAGATACTAAGGCTAGTTATATTAATTGTTCTGTTTGGTTCCCTCCCCTTCTTTACCATTTTGCAAACATTAGCAAACAGTGGTACTCCTAGTCCTTTAGGCTCTACTAAAACAAAATACAGTCACATATGCATTTCAAATATGAGTAGTGTTGCATAGTTCAGAATCAATAGATTGTCCTTCAGTTGAAACCTTCAGCTGCTTGGGGAACATTCTCTGAACTTTTAGTATTAAGTTAAAAACAAATCTCCACATGTGTACATGTAGAGGATTTATGCACTAACTAAGCTAATTAATTAATACCGATAACATGCAGAATACAATCATCCCATCGGTTGGCAATTGGCCCTTTCCCTCTATCCGTAAACGGTATCTAGTGGGCAACCCAGCCAATGAAATGGGGATTTAGCAAAACGTGACGTTGATTCGTACTATTCCTACGATTCATACGAGGCCCGAACTATCTTTCGTTTTGTTATTCAATAGGCAAGGGCAAGAGTAGTAAGATTGACACAGTTGCCTAGTGCCATGAACTCCTCGGTTCCTTCCTACCCTTAAGATAAGAGCGGTATCCCACCTCTAAAGGGGGTTCGGCAATGGACAAGCTCAATCCTGCAAATGAAATGCAAAAATCAATAAATACTATTCCTATGATTTAGCAGAATAGAGATAGCGAGGCATAGCTGTGGGTGCCATGGGCCCCGGGTACCTCATGATAAGTATATGGGCCACTCGGATAGAGGATGGGCTAGCTTGTGATTAGAGATATAGCTAGATTCGGCAGACTTCGCCTTGTATAGGAAGGAATATACAGTCCTAGTCGGGTGCGTTATATCTCTAAGGGGAGATCTCCTAGTCGTAATCCGATGGGGACTCCTACCTTGTAACCCTGTCCCCCAGTATATAAGGGGAGGTAGGGCGCCCCATGAGGGCAGGTTGAGTTGGTTCACCAGAATCACCACCATAATTCCTCAAAGGAATACATATAAACTGGACGTAGGGTATTACCTCACATCGAGGGCCTGAACCAGTATAAAATCTCCCTGTGTTCCTTTGCAATCCACCGAGTTTCCATCCTCCGAGTAGCCCCATATATTTATTGCTGGTGTAAAACATCGACAGTTGGCGCGCCAGGTAGGGGCTTCGGCGCGATCTACATCTACAAGCTCGATGGATCCAGCAACCAAAGTTGACGGCGGCAAACTCTCCCCCAGAGATGCAATCACATTTAGAAGCCTCGACTTCGTCGCCGACCAGATCAGCAATCTCACCTTGGTCGACTCGGACTCGATCCGATCTGCCAGGGAACCAGCCGACTCCGCGCCAGTCGGCCTACACGATGCTGCAGCAATCTTTCACGACATGCTGCGGCAACCTCCAATACGCCCGAGTCCAGGGACAACTCTTTCTTTCGATGCTCGACTCGGACTCGGTTTTGAGTCGGCCGAGATCGGGCCAAAAAAGGAAGAGATCGTCAATTTCCCGTTCGGACTCGGCGACGCCGCGGATATCTACGATCTACATCCAACGCGGCAAACCCGATCCTCTGGAGTTCGACTCGGATACGGCCCCGAGCTGCTCGAGATCGGATCTAGGGAGGTCGGAGTTGTAATCACCCCCATCAACTATTCTGACTACGACTCTCGGTCGGACTACGACTCCCAGTCGGATTCCGACTCTAAGTCGGACAGCAGTTCGGCAAGCTTCTTCCCGCCACGAGAAATCTTCATGGCATCCAAAGGCTCTACTCCTACTCAGGAATCACGCCGACTACACGAACAACAAGAGGAGGAGGCCTGCCGACTGCGAGAACAACAGGAGGAAGAAGCAAGACACCTGCACGCCCGCAACGACGGCCTACGCAGGGCTGGGCGAACCGCTCAGCAACAAACCCTCCAAACAAAAGTCGGCGACCACGACGTCTTCATCACGTCACAACAGAACATCGTGGCCGCCGCGACCCTACTGGACACGGTCCAACTTGGGCCTGATCACCAGGCCACCCCGACGATCGCAAGGATAAAAAGCCCTGCTTACCGCTGTGCATGTCAGCAGCACCAACAGTCGGGTGATACCCTCATACGCGACCAACCGGTCGACATTCCCAACGGCAGTTCATTACCTCAAAGCGACGCCGGGCGGCTGGCTCCAGTCAGCTGCATACGGAGGCACGTCAGGCATCACTCGGCAGCCCCAACGACAACCGGCGACGTCAAAGCAACCGTCGGGATGATCAGGACCTTCGAGGCCGACAACGACGTGATCTTCGGCAGGACATCAATGCTCGACACCGCGAACGAGAAGATGACGAGCAACGCCAACCGGAAGACGAGAACGAGCGTTTCGGCCTCCACCACGAGCGGTTTCGCGCGTAGTCGGGGTCGGAGTCCTCATGAAGATGAAGGAGTACCGGCTTCACCAGGAGCTACAACAGGCCGATGGCCATTGGGTTTCAAGCCTACAGGAGTCAAAAAATACGACGGCAAGACCAATCCGAGTCTTGGCTCATGGTCTATACTACGGCAATCCGAGCAGCTGGAGGAAATCACAAAGTCATGGCTAACTACCTCCCAGTCGCTTTAGGACTCAGCGAGGACATGGCTAATAGGATTCCCAAGCAATCAATCGGCTCATGGGCAGAACTCCGAGAACGCTTCATCGCCAACATTTCCAGGAAACTTACGAGAGATCATCTTCTGAGTACGACTTATATCAGTTGCATCAAAGGAAGAACAAGTCTCTTCGTGACTTCATCAAGAGGTTCTCTGAGAAGAAAATTCAATCCCGAACATAAGGACGAGGTCGTCATCAACCGCTTTCGAAAAGGAGTAAAAGACACTCGTTCATCGACAAATTCATCGGAAGCCTCCCAACTCTGTCAAGGCTCTATTCGACAGGCGAAAATACACCGACTCAGCCCAACGCTGTTGCTGGGGCCTTGAAGATAAAAAGGCATCCTGACAGAAGAAGCGGGAGGGCACCAACGACGCGGTCCGACTAAAGCCGGGAATCGCAAACGCAAGTCAGACAGCTTCATTGTGGCAGTCGGTCACAATCGTCTTCGACTTTCAACAACTGAGATTATCATAACAACAAGTGACATGCTCGGGGGCTCACAAGCTCAAACGCAAGGATGGCATCCCCACTCCGAAATACCGAACAGCTAAGTCGCTTCCTGATAAATATTTCTTCACTCGGCCTTGCCAATGCCGCTTACACCTAATAGGTGCACAAGCTGCACTCTTCTCTGTTTTTGCTCTTAAATGATTGCAAAAGTACTCAAGTAGCATAAATCCTGATCCGTGAAACTTTGCTCCATGAAAGATGAACTCAAGTCACCCAAAACACGTGTCTGGGAAAGAGCCATGAGCCAACTCCCGACGCTAGGGGGCTATGACTAGTTGGGCAGAGTGCTTAAACGTAAGGGGTCAACTACTCAGGGAAATTAATATCAATAAGAGGAAGAACATGAATTTACATATATTGTAAAATACATTTTATTTGGATGATTGTTTTCATCGTCAGATGCTACACATCCGATATCTTTATATTGCAGGCCCAGCTCCGGATACGCGTGACAGGAACTCAGGGCTGCGAGCCTATCTCCTACGCTCGGGGGCTGGACAAGTCTACCAAAATACACTCGGGATGCTCCATGAGGGCTACTTACCGAGTACTTGCGCCAGTCGGGACGTCATCTTCCCCGGCTACGCTCCATGTGAGCTGACAACCGACTACCAGCACTAGTCGGGGGTCGTATATCACTCGGCTGGGTGAGGTACGCCCCATGAGGGTCGCTAGCCGAATCCTATGCTAATGCAAGGTTCGGGTACCTCGCTTGGCTATAACTCTGTTGGGTAGGGTATGCCCCATGAGGGTCGCTAGCCGAATCCTATGCTAATGCAAGGTTCGGGTACCCTGCTCGGCTCTTCTGAAGTCAGAGAAGACTTACATCGTCAAAGCGCATCCGGAGTTCTCATGCACTGCGTCACACCTGAGGAGGGCAAGCAGATCCTGCAACATACCTGCTTGGGCACCTGTGGCAACTGGGCTGCATCCAGAACATAAGTCGGAAAGGCTTGCGAATAAGGATTTCTCTGGTTGATTGCGGTTATCGACACCAAAAAACTCATCCTGACAGGCGATGGATGATACTTCTATAGAGCTATGCCGGATAGGTCGGCTCAGGCCAGCTTATTTGGTAGCAGCCACCAAGATATGAGCTCCTACAGTAGCATGCTCCATGTGGGCCGCCCGCAGGCTGGGTTGAAATTATAGCGCTGGTGCTACCAACAGGAACCGATGAGGTAAACAGATATGCTTCATGAGAGCCTTACTGCTAAACATATATGTTTGGATATCTGTTTTACCCACCAGGTCTCAGGGATATATCCTTATAAGGATCACAAGCTGGTCTTCATTAAAATTGGAGATGCAGGTATCTTTCTCGAGTACACCTGACCACGAGATGGATTTATTTTCATAAAGTGGTACTCGGCCTACATGCTTGGCCACCAGTTGCCATGAGCGACATTATTCCAGCCGACATGACGCTGAAGAGTCTAACTTTCGAGTAGTACACTACTCGGGAGAGACTATAAACCTTCTTTTCCCGCTGACATGACGTGGATGAGTCTAACTTCTGGGTGGGACGCCACTCGGGAAAGACTATAAACCCCTTATTCCAGCTGACATGAAGCTGAAGAGTCCCATATACGAGTAGCATCCTACTCGGCAAGACTATAAACACACATTCCGGCTGACATGAAGTCGAAGAGTCCTACATACAAGTAGTTCCCTACTCGGCAAGACTATAAATTATATTCCGGTTGACACGATACCGAAGAGTCTCATATACCAGTAGTATACTACTCGGGAAAGACTACAAGGTTAAAGATCTTTGACTTTATGTTTAATTATCTTCACAATTAAGCACAAAGTCAGGGGCTACACCTAATAGGTGCGCCTATTCGGCGCACACTATTCCTACATCTACATGAAGCCCTTCATAGCCTCGCTGCCAGCTGACATGGAGTAGGACTCGGGAGAAGCAGCACTCAGACAAAGAGTACTCGGGAGCAATGCACTTGGGAAGACTTCACCGTGGAGGATGAGCACTCGGCATCAGCTGTGACTCAACTATGAAGGTCTCGGGGGCTACTGTGGGTGCCATGGGCCCCGGGTACATCATGACAAGCATATGGGCCACTCGGATAGAGGATGGGCCTAGCCTTGTGATTAGAGATATAGCTAGATTCGGCAGACTTCGCCTTGTATAGGAAGGAATATACAGTCCTAGTCGGGTGCGTTATATCTCTAAGGGGAGATCTCCTAGTCGTAATCCGATGGGGACTCCTACCTTGTAACCCTGTCCCCCAGTATATAAGGGGAGGCAGGGTGCCCCATGAGGGCAGGTTGAGTTGGTTCACCAGAATCACCACTATAATTCCTCAAAGGAATACATATAAACTGGACGTAGGGTATTACCTCACATCGAGGGCCTGAACCAGTATAAAATCTCCCTGTGTTCCTTTGCAATCCACCGAGTTTCCATCCGCCGAGCAGCCCCATATATTTATTACCGGTGTAAAACATCGACAATAGCAGTGAAAGAGCACCGAAATGAATTAGATATGTTTCCACGGCTGTAACTGCTAGTCATTCTACTTCTTGAAACACTAACTAAAACTACTAGTCCTAGTCGATACACCTACTCATTTCGTTGCACCTGTCCAATAAGCTAGGGTCGGGCATGTCCAAAGAAGAATGCACCTCGATAGGTAGCGAGGAAGTAAACTAGTGTGCTCAATCTGTTGCTTGTTTGGGAACCTTGATTTATGTCGCAAACTGACTTTTCGTTCAAAGATATTGGGATTTGGAATCTTGAATGTGCGGTAACACCTTAGGGTAATAAGAGTGATGCTCTACCTGATTATCCAACAGTGGAAAGTCTTTTTCCTTCTGATCTGAGTTTTGCACATACTTTTTTTTTTCCAAAGGAAAGTGTTTCCAGTACTGCCATGGCCTTGTACAAATATTAGCTTTCCATAATGTTCTTTTGTACCGATTCCACTATAGCTCTATATGCTTCTTCTTGGCCTGTATTCAAGTTTTTGAATAAGTAAGTGATTCCTAACTTACTCTCTAGCTTGAAGGACTCAGCTGCAATTTCTAAGCAGCCAAAGAACTCAAACTCAATCCAATCCGTCTCGCTCGTCCAGGAAAGAAGAGCAGGCTGTTAGGCAAGCCGGCTTTAATACAACCTCTAGGGAATCTAGGAGGGTAGATATATACTTTGAACCAAACTTTTGAAACAGTTTGAATTGTATACTTAAAATAAGGAAGAAATGGCAAAGCTTAAGAAAAGATATTCACTCTTCATCTTTGATTTACTTTTCCTTAGTACCATAGCTTCTCCTCAATGTATACTATCGGTTCATGCTGCTCGCTTACTTATGTTTCCGCTTTATCCAAGTCAAGCTAGACTTTCCTATAATATCATCTAGTCACATTCTCTGGTCAATCAAACAATCAAGCTAGTAAGCTAACCTTTTAGGAGCCAAGTTGCAACCCTGTCAGTCAGTAGTGAAAACCTTTTGTTTTGGGACTTCCCTATCTCTCCTTAAGGCCTGCCAAATATTCCTTCTTTTTCTGTAGTTCCTTTACTTCCATAAATATCACCATCCACTACGGATGCATTGTGTTTCGAGGCATCTTAGATTGAAAGGGATCCACAACTTACCTAGTCACGCTCTTCTAGATAGAGAGGTGTTAGGCTAGGTGGTGTTCAATTGGCTTGGAAACTAGGCTTTGCCGATTGAGAAGACGACTACTACTAGGAGTCTTCGCCGATTGATAGAGATGAACCCCCTTTGCATGAATGGGTCATGTCATTCCCGAACCTCTATGATTGAAGGTTATTCTGATACTCATCGATTGATGAAGTGAAGGAAATGGATTTTAGTTCATATTGATTGCTGGTCTTGGTTGAAGAAGTGGTGTATTCCCGCCACTGGACCTCCATCACTCTCATCACTATCGTCTTCCCTCATCGTTCTCATAAAAAAGTAAGTCAGTCCGCTAGAAAGCTCACCGCTATATGGAATCGGAACAGGATCTGCACAAAGCAACAGCGGTAGGCACAGCTACAAAGGCTAGAAAGCTTGTGAGAATAGGAGTTGAGCTGAGCATTAGGGGATTGACGTCCAGCCTTCGTCATCGAGCTTGTTATTCTTGGAGGCTGTCCACCTAGCCAGCTAGGCGTTGCCCGCGAGCATCCGACCATTGTGGACAGTCTAGACAAGTTTGTGAAGGTTCTACCCCGCGTCCGCAAGGAGAAGAGGTAACTTGCGTGGAAATCAAGATCGATCTTTGTGGTATCTTGGTGAGGCTTGGGATCGAAAGGGATCTGACTCTTTGTTGTCACTCAATGGAGACGTAAGATCATCGGGATCCAAACTTTGGTGAAAAGTCGGTGTCTCCCGCTCTCTTGTTCATAACAAGCTCAAGTTGTAGATCATAGTATTTCTTCTAGTTTACATATCCCATTGCTTCTCTGTGTTGTGCAAGTTGCCCCTGATTGTATCCTCTTTGAGAGATCAAAAATAGGGACCGGAAGTTCATGTACTTGTGATTGGAAGTTCCGATGATTGGGACCAGAAGTTCCGTTGGGTATTTAAATCCGCTGGTAAGTTTTTCAAAAACGCCTATCCACCCCTCGTTTAGGCGACATAAAGATCCTTTCAGGAGCTTGCTGGAGTTCGTAGCTATCAAAGAAAGATGCCTTGCCTACATGCAAGACCAAATCTAATTCTTGGACTGTATATGTTTCAGTGATGGTTTCAGCAGAGCTCATGCTAACCCTGTTAATCTACACTGGCGACAAGAGATACTAATGCTAGTTATTGTTCTGTTTGGTTCCCTCCCCTTCTTTACCATTTTGCAAACATTAGCAAACAGTGGTACTCCTTGTCCTTTAGGCACTACTGAAACAAAATACAACCACATATGCATTTCAAATATGAGTAGTGTTGCATAGTTCAGAAACAATAGATTGTCCTTCTGTTGAAACCTACCCACCAAGTTCAATTTTCAAGTTGTTGTACTAACTCGCACCCACCCACCAAGTTCTTGAACCCGTCGCGTAATTTACTCAAAATATAATAAAAAGTATGAAAAGGATGTTTTTAGGAAGAAAGCACACTAGATAAGGCTATATAATCAATTGCTCTATAGAGAGGGTTATATCCTAGATTTCTTAGTAGGAGTATGTGAGCAAATTTCTCAATTCACTAAGGTAGTGTTTGGTTTGTGGGATTGGTTGGATAGGACTTGACCGTCATATTTTTGGATTGTTTGGTTGAAGAGCAAGGATTGGATATGGCCACCACCCACAGAATATTTTACCCAGATGCTGCAGGGTGGGTCAAGTACGCCATAGTTCGTGTGATCTCGCTGCTTGCGATCACGTCCAGACCGACCTAGGGAGTCAATGCCGAGTACGTTTTCCTATGATGCCGCGCGCTCCACGTGTTTTTTCTTTTTTGGCGCACGTTGGCTCCGCCGTTCCTTTTATGTGCATGCCATAACAAGTTTTCATGTACTGGGCATGTGGTGGCTAATCTTTTGGCCCACGTGCTAGCTTGTCACACCTTGAGTTTCCCCTTAATAGAGCCATACAAAATATACCAAATAAAAAGCCTTAAAAAATTATTTAAAAAGGCCTTGTGAATTAATTAAATGAGAGAGTACAAAATAATAAAATACCATGGCTAGGAGTATTTTTCCTATATTCCTCTTGCCAAAATAAACTAATAGGATTTTTAGTGGAACTTTTAGAGCACTGAAAGTAATTTTAATAATTCAAAACAAATTATCGGAATTTAATTCACTCTGGAAACCCTTTTTTCCTTTTTTTCTCTCTTTTCCTCTTTTACTCTTTTTTTTTCTCTTCCTAGGCCGCGGCCCACTCTTGTGTGGCTTGCTTGCACAGCCCGCAAGCCCCATGCCTCCTCTCCCCGCACCCGTCACTAGCTAGGGCCTGCCTGACAGCGAGCCGCCCCGCTCCCCTGCTCTCCTCCCTCTGACGTGTGGGACCGGGGCCCATATGTTAGACCCGTCTTCCTCTTCCGGCCGAATCGGCCAGAGGGGAAAAATCCCCGCCCGCCGTCGGATTGGCGCCCGTTGCCACCCCATCCTGCCTCCGCCCTCGGTTCGGATTGCGCGGACTGAGTCTCCGCTCCACTCCCCCACGTCTCCCGTCCCCATCACGCATCACCCCGTGCGAATTTCACACCTCCCGCCCTCACCGCTGTTTCCCTCTTTCCGCAAAAACCGGCCGCCTCGGCCACGATCTCGCTCTCCTCACGCCTACTTAAACCACCGTCGTGCCCGTCCGCTCAGTTTCCCTCAAACACCCAAGCTTTCCGTGCCCCCTAGCCCCTTGCGCGACGTGATCTCGAGCCGCCGTCACACTCCGCCACCTCTAGCTGCTTGACGCCGCCGCTGTAGCTGCTGCCAGGCCACGTGCCCGCCACTGCCAGCTTCGCCGCACACCAGAGAATCCTGGACGCCGCTCCCGCAAGCCCCTACACCACCGAAGTCCCTTCCCCACCGCCAATCCCCTTCAGTAAGCCCTCTGCCAGCCTTCGTCTGCATCTTCCCATCGATTCGCTCGGCCATTTCGGCCCTAACTTCTTCCTACACCTTCGCCAGGGTCCCCTTGACAACATCCGCACCTCTGTCATTCCTCTGCGCTATCGAAAGCCCGTCGGCGTCAGCATCCTAAAGTTCTACTGCCACCAATTCCCTTTCCTCGTCATCGTCCGCCGCCTTCCGGCCGTCGCCAAACCTCAGTGAGCATACTCTCGGTTTCCCCGTTCCATTCCGCTGCTCACTGCCATTCTCCGGGGGCCGGGGCAACCATCGGGCCGCTCGCCCTGCCGCCACGCGGCCGTGTCGGCGGCGATGAGGCCCCATTCATCCCGTGCCGTCCGATCTACCCCGGGGTTTGATCTGGACCGGCCACGCGGTGCTCCGCGGGCACCCGTTGGCACGCCCAGAATTTTCATCCAAAATTCTGGAGTTTTATTGTGTGTAAACCCTCGTCCAGGAATCAACCGAGGCACACATGACAAAATTGATAATCAAAGTAATTGTTTACATAGCGTAAGCATTTATTACAGAGGTGAACAGTACCTCTCAAAACAATAAGGTTCTAATAGCGGATAAATAAATAACAACGTGATGACTCCCACTCCAAGCACTTGACCGGGCTCCTGCTCAGTCCTCCAAGTAGTCCTCTTCACTGTAGTCCTCCTCTGAATGATGATTGTTGATTGCAAGGTGAGTACATGAAATACTCTGCAAACCACACAGCAAATATGCAAATGCACGGGATAACAATGGATGGCATAATATGGCTCAAGTTTGCGTAAAAGCAAGTAATAAACCATTTAAGAGCGTAATAAAATATTAGTTAAATAGCAGAATTGACCAACGCTATACCGCTAACCAAAACGGTATAGGCCCAACCACTCCAACCTGGAGCTACACATGTTCCACTGTTCAACTATCAATTTTTAGATAATGTGGGACTAATCAAAAAAAACATTGCTAGGCCGCCCTTAACCGTGGGCACGGCTATTCGAACAGTTTTACTCTAGCCAGAGGTGTACCAATTTACCCACAAGACACAACTCCACAGTACATCACTGTACCCCTTGATACCACCACGGTATCTCGGAAAGGAATTGTGATAGGACCCTCCATGTAATCCGCCCAACAAGGGAGCCACCCGCTGGACCACCAGTTTTTGGCAGGAGCTGATCAGGCCCCCAACAGAGAAACGATCCAACGCCCAAGACATGGACTTATTGACGCAGCCATGGTGGTCTTATTGACACAGCCACAACACACCATGGTGGACCCCGGTTGAACGTACTACACTTTGGTTCCCACCATTACCCATACTAGCTTGTGGTTAGCACGAGTATTGCTTCGCAACGGGTAGTCCATGAACCGGTCCTTAACTGTCACGAGCACCGCTAGCAACATTTCCAACCCTGGTGCTCGCAACCCACCTTTTATTCAAGTTTTAGTGAACCATTAAAATGTCCTCGTACGACCACTGCCGTAAATGGAACATCATTTCATGTGTATGAATAGTAGTATAGGAGTTACTGTGACAACCCATAAGTTATTCTATTATTTGCCAGGCATGGCTAAGCAGGGTCCTAGAGTTATTCTAGCTAACCAGTAAATAAAGGTAGCTAGTCAAAATTATCCCATAGGTACAATGTCAAGTAATCAAATCAAAGGGGGCCATAAACAAAGGTTAGGGTTTCCCTGTCCCGGTGACATTCCAAAATAAATGCAGCGTTGAAAGAAAACATAGCTTTAAGCATAGGAACAATATGTTCAATGAGAAAGGGGAATCTGTGTGACTTGCCTTGCAGCTCCACACAGCCTTCCACACCTGCCTCGAAAAACTGCGCCTCTTCCTGAATGTCGGTAGCTATAGGCAATAAACAAAACAAGCAAAAACAGTACATCAACACACATGAACAGTACAATATTATATTTTTAATGGATAGCTCATGATTTTTAGAGAAATTAGAGACTTGAATGACCTCAATCCGAGTTTGTATGAATTAGTTATAATTTTTGGAAGTTTTAACCCTTTTATAGCCTATTTAAAAGAATTAAACTGATTTATTGTGTCATTATTGAATTAATTCTATTCGGGAGAAGGGATTTATGACGTCACAGGAGAGAGGAGGCTCTCGGCTGACCAGTGGGGCCCACTGTGCCCCACTGGTCAGCGAGAGGGAGGCGTCGGGTCCATGGTGGACCGAGTCCACTGTGGTCCACGAGGGGGATCCGACGGCTAGGGTTATAGGGTTTGGATCGGACGGCCATGATCTAGCCACGTGTCAAGGCGACTTCACAGCGATCAGACGGGTGGGATCTAACCGAGAAGATTCGACGGCTAACGTCGATCCCGATCGGATCGGCTTACGGCGCTGAGGTGGCGCCGAGCTAGCGCCTACACGGCGACCACGGTGGCTACAGCGACGGCGGCAGCACTGAACCCAATGGTCGACAGCGATCGGCGGTGTGGCGACGCACGGGGAGAGCGGGAAAAGGTAAAAGGGGTCGAGGCGATCATTACCGAGGGTGAAACCGTGAAGAACGGCGACGGAGACGGCCGGCGGCGAGCTTGAGGTGGCGGAAAACTTCGGGTCTTCGTCGACGGCGGTGTTCCGGCGGTTCCCGAGGGCTAAGAGGCAGCAGCCTGGCTTCTACGGGCTCTGGCGAACCTAACCGAGGTGGCGGCGGGCTTGAACAGCGGCTGAGGTGACGGCGGCGCATGGACGAAGCTTGGCGACGACGGCGGAGCAAGCGCGAGACGCTGGGAGACGGCTAGGGCTAGCTAGAGCTCGATCTAGAGGGCGAAAATGATCCTAGGGGCCTCGAGGTCGCTATTTAAGGCGGAGAGGGGCGGACTCCGGCTCAGGCTCGACGGGTTTTGCGGCGGCACCGGTTAGGGATTGGAGGCCGGTTTGGGAAGCTGCGGGTTTTCGTTTTCTGCACGATTTAGCTCTGGGTTCTTGGGGATTAGGTAGAGGGGGATAAGGACTCCGTTTTCCCCCAACCAATTTGGAGAGATCGGGTTCGAGACGAGCAGATTAGGCGGGATTTGTGGCGGTCGCGCTCAGGTGCAACAGTGCGCCCAAGTGGGAGGAAGACGATGACCCGACAGGCGGGCCCCACCTGTCGGTGGCCGAGGACGGCGCGAGCAGCCGTGGGCCGACACGCGTGCGCGAGGGGGATGGGCTGCACACAGTAATGGGCTGAAAATGGGCCAGAGACTGTGAAGGGATTTTTAAACTCTTTTCTTTTTGTTTTAATTCTGTGAGTTTATTTATTTTGCCAAAAATACTTCCCCTAATCAATTAATTTCCAGAAAATTCTAGAAATTAAATAATTAAGCAAAGAATTTTATAAAATTATCTTCAAGCCCAATTTTCTTTAGATTTTCCTCTGATTTTATTCTTTTCACTCCTTGAGACTTTTAATTTAAATTCTAAAAATTCCTTTTTCACAATATTTTATATAGGGATAATTTTAGGGTGTTACACCCGTGCCTTGCCACGTCGGTAGCCACGTCACCTGATCCTGTCGAGCCGCGGTGGACCGCGTCCACCGTGTGCTATCGTCCTCGCACCACTGACTCGTGGGCCCCACTTGTCGGCGCTGGCCCCGTGGTTCGCTGATCCCATAATCCGTTTAATTGTGCAATAAATCGATTAATAATTAGTTTTGTATAGGAAAATCATAGTAAAACTTCAAAAATTCATAACTAATTCATATGAGCTCTGATTAATTTCATTTAAATTTCATTAGCCATGCTTAGAGACCATTAGCTCACATGGGAATTTAAATACTCTTATTTACATTTATTGTTCGACATTATGTCAGGAAATGGAACTTTGGACATGTTGATCTTAAATTACTAAAATTTGGACTTAAATGGTGGGCTGTGGGTGTAAGGTTTTATTGGTCGCTCCCATGGCAATTAAGGACCGATTCGCGGAAACCTCTTGGGCAATTAATCGTACATACCACAAGCCAACATGGGCAACGGCTGAGCTTGTTGCGTATCTTCTCCCTCTCCTAGGCACCGTTGGTGAGAATGGGCGTGATGGAGTTGGGTTGGCTCGGGGTCAGGTTGATCGGCTTCCGGATCCATTGTGGCGCAAGGGGGGTAGCCTGGCCGACATGGTGTGCCCTGTTGGCAGGTGCAACCTCAGCGTGGTGTGGATGGTTAGGGAGAGGCGGCGTGAACAGTCCTGTCACAGCCTCTCGCGGGGTGTCATGGTGACACGCCGGCACACAGGAACGTGTGTGGGGCTATGTCTTGTGGGTACATTTGTACACCTCTGGCCAGAGTAAAATCTATTCGAATAACCGCGCCCGCGATCATGGGCATTTTGGTCAAGACTCACCGTGATTAGTCTCACTATAGTAAATTGACTTCAAATTTGCTGTAAAGGTAGGATGGATGATTGGGTCTAGTCAACGTGGTGTTACGTTGATTAGTGGAGGATTAATACTACTTAATTAATTAACCTTTTTTAATGCTTGCAAACTATTACTGTTTATTTACTGCTTTTATGCAAATGAACCCCGAGCCTTCCTTTGTCTCCCGGGTATTATGCATATTCGTGGGTGTGACTTGTTGAGTACTATGGGTGGTACTCAGTCTTGCTCCCTTTTCCCCCTCTCAGTGGTGGAGTACCTGTCCGACGAGGATCATCAGGAGGACTAGGCTGGATCCGCTGTCAAGATGCCTGTGGAATGGAAGCCTCCGCTTGGCTAGCTGTATATAGGCTTTATTTACCTTTATCGTTGCGTTTATGTAAGACAATTTTATTCTGTTTGTAAGACGCACTCTGTATGGCAACTTGGTATTGTGTACTCTGGCTTTCCTGGATAGAGATTTAATACACAGAAATGTTTAGAATTCTGGTTACGAATTTTTGGGCGTTACATAGCTGAACTTTTTGCTTTTGGCCCATGGATGCAGCCCATTTATATGCATGTATTTAGACCACTTATTTACACATAGAACTTTATACATATATATTTTGTACATATAAACTTATACCTAGAAACATTGAATTTTATACATATAAACATTTGGTATAGAAACTTTATACATATAAACATTCGATATAGAAACTTTATACATAGAAATATTTAAATTAAAAAAATGAACTTTATACTCATTAACTTTAGAGACAAAGTCAGACTAAACTTGCAACTAAGAAATTTGCTATTAGCAGTGAATAACAAATACATAAAACCAAATAGAAATTGGGCTAAGAAAATCGAAAAACACAATCACCATCCAACCTATCTGGCCAATTAGCACCGAGCAACCGCATCATGGCTTCTCTTGCCGAGTGTTCACGCACCGAGTATAGGGCACGCGGAGCGTGATGTGTGTTGGAGACACGTGCAGCTGTTCATGCAGAATGGGACGCGCGAATGTTTGCGTGTTAGTCTTTCCAGATTATAGATGACCAACCGGGCCGACACGGTCCGGAATGGCCCGTTAAGGCATGGCTCCTATAGCGGGCCGTGCCGTGCCGGGCCATGGGCCAAGGCCTCGGCCCAGGACGGTCCGTGGAGCCGCCGCGCGGTGCCATGCCTGCACGGACCCGGCCGCGGCACATGGGTCGGCGCCGGCCTATTAGGCACTGTAGGGAGCAGGAGGGAGCAGGAGCAGCTGAGCAGGCCATGGCGTCAGGTGCTGGGCCACGCCATGCCCGCGCGACCGCGCCGGCCGCGCTCGTCCTGCCCGTTCAAAATTTGAATGAAGCGCGCGATGCTGGCCAGCTGGGCCTGCACGGAGGCCGAGGTGGCATGCGTCGCCCGTGCCCACATGTCGCTGTGCGACATGTGGTGGGGCCGGCCTACCGCCCTGCCTACCCTAGATTTTTGAAAAAAAAGAAAAATTGAAAAAAGAGAAAAAAATTAAGAAAAATATATAAAAAGTTAAATTGTGCTAGAAATAGTGGGAAAAGAAACAAAATATTTTCAACAAAATAAGAAAAATATTTTTAAATGATATCGGAGGAGAAAATTTCATATTTTGTAAACAACAAAAATAGCAACACATTTATAATTAAATTTCTGCATAAATATGGGGGAAATGAGCAATGACCTTTATTGAAATTGTTATTACATGGCTGCCACATTAAAAACTTTGTCATGTAAAAACTCATATTTGAGAAAACCATGACAAAGAAAAATGAGTACAGCTAAAGGTCAAAACTCAAAAATAAAAATGTGCTACCCTAGTTCCTCATATTCTAGGTAAAGATTGTCGAACTGAGCAACCAAATCCTGGTTGTCCGTGATGTGTTGGGAATGTTCCTTGGCTAACTCCCAGTCTTTGACCGCAAGTAGCATTTTTACCACCTCGTTACGCAGATTTCTTCTCCTCTCCTCAATAATTCTTCCACAAAGACTGAAGGCCGATTCGGAGGATATTGTAGACACAGGCACCGTGAACACATCCCGTGCTAGTTTTGAGAGCACGGGATATTGGGTCTTGTGATCGTTCCACCACCCGAGCACGCTGAGATCTTCTTGGTTGATGGAGTCACAGTCCAAGTAGGAGGACAGCTCATGGGCGTTAGGCGAAGCGTGTGCACTACTTATGGCGGCCGAATGTGGGTGCCATGGGCCCCGGGTACCTCATGACAAGCATATGGGCCACTCGGATAGAGGATGGGCCTAGCCTTGTAATTAGAGATATAGCTAGATTCGGCAGACTTCGCCTTGTATAGAAAGGAATATACAGTCCTAGTCGGGTACGTTATATCTCTAAGGGGAGATCTCCTAGTCGTAATCCGATGGGGACTCCTACCTTGTAACCCTGTCCCCCAGTATATAAGGGGAGGCAGGGCGCCCCATGAGGGCAGAGAAGAGCTCATAGAAGCACACGGCCATACAGTTCATCAGAACTACCACCGTATATCCTCAAAGGAATACATACAAACTGGACGTAGGGTATTACCTCACATCGAGGGCCTGAACCAGTATAAAATTTCCTTGTGTTCCTTTGTAATCCACCGAGTTTCCATCCGCCGAGTAGCCCCATATATTTATTGCCGGTGTAAAACATCGACAGTTGGCGCGCCAGGTAGGGGCTTCGGCGCGATCTACATCTACAAGCTCGATGGATCCAGCAACCGAAGTCGACGGCGGCAAACTCCCCCCCGGAGATACAATCGCATTCAGAAGCCTTGACTTCGTCGCCGACCAGATCGGCAATCTCACCCCGGCCGACACGGACCCGATCCAACCGGCCGAGGAACCAGCTGACTCCGCGCCAGTCGGCCCACATGACGCTGCGGCAATCTTCGACGACATGCTGCGGCGATCTCCAATACGCCCGAGTCCAGGGACAACTCTTCCTTCCAGTGTTCGACTCGCACTCGGTTCTGAGCCAGCCGAGATCGGGCCGGGAAGGG
This sequence comes from Oryza meyeriana var. granulata, assembly GCA_003991445.1. NCBI lineage: Eukaryota > Viridiplantae > Streptophyta > Magnoliopsida > Poales > Poaceae > Oryza > Oryza meyeriana. Next base: position 86,123 of record RYFJ01000621.1, on the reverse strand, counting down.
AAGAGATCGTCAACTTCCCGTTCGGACTCGGCGACGCCGCGGATATCTACAATCTACATCCGACGCGGCAAACCCGATCCCCTGGAGTTCGACTCGGATACGGCTCCGAGCCGCTTGAGATCGGATCTAGGGAGGTCGGAGTTACAATCACCCCCATCAACTATTCCGACTACGACTCTCAGTCGGACTACGACTCCCAGTCGGATTCCGACTCCAAGTCGGATACCAGCTCGGCAAGCTTCACTCCGCCACGAGAAATCTTCATGGCATCCAAAGGCTCTACTCCTACTCAGGAATCACGCCGACTACACGAAAAACAAGAGGAGGAGGCCTGCCGTCTGCGAGAAAACAGGAGGAAGAAACAAGACGCCTGCACGCCCACAACGACGGCCTACGCAGGGCTGGGCGAACCGCTCAGCAACAAACCCTCCAAACAAAAGTCGGCGACCACAACGTCTTCGTCACGCCACAGCAGAACGTCGTGGCAGCCGTAACCCTACTGGACACGGTCCAGTCGGGCCTGATCACCAGGCCACCCCGACGATCGCAAGGATAAAAGCCATGCTTACCGCTGCCGCATGTCAGCAGCACCAACAGTCGGGCAACACACTCGTACTGACCAGTCAATCAACTTCCCCAGCGGCAGTCTCATCCACCTCAAAGCGACGTCGAGTGGCCGGCTCTAGTCGGCAGCACGCGGAGTCAAGCCAGACGTCACTCGGCAACCACAACAACCGGCAACGTCGAAGCGACCGTCGGGACAGCCAGGACCTCCGAGACCGACTGCGGCGCGACCTTCAGCAAGACATTAATGCTCGGCGCCGCAAACGAGAAGAAGACGAGCAACGCCAACTGGAAGACGAGAACGAGCAATTCGGCCTCCACTACGAGCGGTTTCGCCGCCGTAGTCGAGGTCGGAGTCCTCATGAAGACGACGGAGTACCGGCCTTCACTCAGGAGCTACAACAAGTCGACTGGCCGTCAAGTTTCAAGCCTACAGGCATCAACAAATACGATGGCAAGACTAATCCCGAGTCCTGGCTCACGGTCTACACTCTGGCGATTCGAGCAGCTGGGGGAAATCAGAAAGTCATGGCTAGCTACCTCCCAGTCGCTTTAGCCGACTCAGCGAGGACATGGCTAGTAGGACTTCCCAAGCAATCAATCGACTCCTTGGGAGAACTCCGGAAACGCTTCATCGCCAACTTCCAGGGAACATACGAGAGGCCATCTTCCGAGTACGACTTATATCAGTTGCATCAAAGGAAGAACGAGTCTCTTCGTGACTTCATCAAGAGGTTTTCTGAGAAGAAGAACTCAATCCCAAACGTCAAGGATGAGGTCGTCATCGCCGCCTTTCGAAAAGGAGTCAAAGACACCTCGTTCATCGACAAATTCACGCGGAAGCCTCCCAACTCTGTCAAGGCCCTATTCGACATGGCAAACAAGTACGCCGACTCGGCCCACGCTGTTGCCGAGGCCCTCGATGACAACAAGTCACCCTGACAGAAGAAGCGGGACGACACCGACGACGCGGTCCCAACTAAAGCTGGGAATCGCAAACGCAAGTCAGACGGCTCCATTGTGGCAGTCGGTCACGACCGCCTTCGACCTTCAACAACTGAGGATTATCAGAACAACAAGTGACATGCTTGGGGGCTCACAAGCTCAAACACGAGGATGGCATCCCCACTCCCAAATACCGAACAGCTAAGTCGCTTTCTGATAAACATCTCCTCACTCGGCCTTGCTAGTGCCACAGCCGCTTACACCTAATAGGTGTATAAGCTGCGCATTTACTTTTTTCCGTTTTTGCTCTTAAATGATTACAAAAGTACTCGAGTAGCATAAATCTCGATCCGTGAAACTCTGCTCCATGTAAGACGAACTCAAGTCACCCAAAACGCGTGCCTGGGAAAGAGCCATGAGCTAACTCCGGACGCTAGGGGGCTATGACTAGTCGGGCAGAGTGCTTAAACGTAAGGGGTCAACTACTCGAGGAAATTAATATCAAAAAGAGGAAGAACACGTATTTACATACATTATAAAATACATTTTATTCGGGTGATTATTTCCATCATCAGATGCTACTCATCCGATATCTTTATATTGCAGGCCCAGCTCCGGATACGCGTGACAGGAACTCAGGGCTGCGAGCCCATCTCCTACGCTCGGGGGCTGGACAAGTCTGCCAAAATACACTCGGGATGCTCCATGAGGGCTACTCACCGAGTACTTGCGCCAGTCGGGACGTCATCTTCCCCGACTACGCTCCATGCGAGCCAACAATCGGCCCCCGGCGCCAGTCGGGGCTGTATACCACTCGGCTAAATAGGGTATGCCCATGAGGGTCGCCAGCCGAATCCTACGCTAATGCTAGGTTCGGGTACCTTATTTGGTCACGGTTCTGTCAGGTTGGGTACACCCCATGAGGGTCGCTAGCCGAATCCTATGCTAATGCAAGGTTCGGGGTGCCTAGCTTGGCTATAATTCTGTTGGATAGGGTACGCCCCATGAGGGTCGCCAGCCGAACCCTCTGCTAATGCAAGGTTCGGGTACCTTGTTCGGCTTTACCCAAGTCAGAGAAGACTTATATCGTCAAAGTGCATCCGGAGTTCTCATGCACTGTGTCACACCTGAGGAGGGCAAGCAGATCCTGCATTATACCCACTCAGGCTTACGTGGCAACCAGTTTGCATCCAGAACGTAAGTCGGAAAGGCTTGCGAATAAGGATTTCTCTGGCTGATTGCGGTTACCAACACCAAAAAACTCATCCTGACATGCGATGGATGATACTTCTCTAGAGCTATGCTGGATAGGTCGGCTCAGGCCGGCTTATTTGGTAGCAGCCACCAAGATATGAGTTCCTACAGTAGCATGCTCCATGTGGGCCGCCCGCAAGCTGAGTTGAAATTATAGCGCTGGTGCTACCCACAGGAACCGATGAGGTAAACAGATATGCTTCATGAGAGCCTTATTGCTAAACATATATGTTTGGGTATCTGTCTTATCCACCAGGTCTCGAGGATACATCCTTACAAGGATCACAAGCTGGTCTTCATTAAAATTGGAGATGCAGGTATCTCTCTCGAGTACACCTAACCACGTAATGGATTTATTTTTCATACAGTGGTACTCGGCCTACATGCGTGGCCACCAGTTGCCATGAGCAGCATTATTCCCGCTGACATGACGCGGATGAGTCTAACTTTCGAGTAGTTCACTACTCGGGAGAGACTATAAAATTCTCATTCCCGCTGACATGACGCGGATGAGTCTAACCTTCGAGTAGTGCACTACTCGGGAAAGACTATAAACAATCTTCCAGCTGACGAGCTGAAGAGTCTAACTTCCGAATGGGACGCCACTCGGGAAAGACTATAAACACCTTTTCCGGCTGACATGATGCCGACGAGTCTAATTTTCGAGTAGTATACTACTTGGAAGAGACTATAAACACCCCCTTTTCCAGCTGACATGACGCTGAAGAGTCCCATATACGAGTAGCATCCTACTCGGCAAGACTATAAACACACATTCCGACTGACATGAAGTCGAAGAGTCCTATATACGAGTAGTTCCCTACTCGGCAAGACTATAAATCATATTCCGGTTGACATGATACCGAAGAGTCCCATATACCAGTAGTAATCTACTCGAGAAAGACTACAAGGTTAAAGATCTTTGACTTCATGTTTAATTGTTTTCACAATTAAGCACAAAGTCGGGGGCTACACCTAATAGGTGCGTCTATTCGGCGCACACTATTCCAACATCTACATCGAGACCTTCATAGCCTCGCTGCCAGCTGACATGAAGCAGGACTCGGGAGAAGCAGTACTCAGACAAAGAGTACTCGGGAGCAATGCACTCGGGAAGACTTCACCGTGGAGGATGAGCACTCGGCATCAGCTGTGACTCAACTATGAAGGTCTCGGGGGCTACTGTGGGTGCCATGGGCCCTGGGTACCTCATGACAAGCATATGGGCCACTCGGATAGAGGATGGGCCTAGCCTTGTAATTAGAGATATAGCTAGATTCGGCAGACTTCGCCTTGTATAGAAAGGAATATACAGTCCTAGTCGGGTACGTTATATCTCTAAGGGGAGATCTCCTAGTCGTAATCCGATGGGGACTCCTACCTTGTAACCCTGTCCCCCAGTATATAAGGGGAGGCAGGGCGCCCCATGAGGGCAGAGAAGAGCTCATAGAAGCACACGGCCATACAGTTCATCAGAACTACCACCGTATATCCTCAAAGGAATACATACAAACTGGACGTAGGGTATTACCTCACATCGAGGGCCTGAACCAGTATAAAATTTCCTTGTGTTCCTTTGTAATCCACCGAGTTTCCATCCGCCGAGTAGCCCCATATATTTATTGCCGGTGTAAAACATCGACACCGAACTTCCACCACCGGTGCTAGAAGAGGAACCACCCCAAATTCGGGCCCACTGTAATTTCTTCATACCTGGTATAGGGACAAGTGGGGCACTTTGCGCGCGAACTCCCAGAAACTTAGTTTTATACTTTCGAAGTACTTCATACAATTTAGTCTTAGCATCAGAATAATTGTTAGTGTAATCAATTTCATTGTCTCCCCAATAAGATTCAAAATATTGAGGAATCCCCACATTTTACCCCTTGGATCAAGAATAAATGCAAAATTATACATGTATGGATTTCCCTCTAGTATTTAAGCATACAATTCCCTTTTTTAGAATATTTTATTTTCGGGAAAGGAAGTTAACCAAACAATTTTCCATGTACCGTTAACTTTCCCAATTTAAAAGAGAAAAGGGGAGAGGACAATTCTAATTTTAAAAATTTTTCTAGAAGGCTCTTAGGGGTACCAAGTGGCTTATCCTACGGTCAAGGTGGTTCTGATACCAACTTGTCACACCCAGAATTTCCATCCAAAATTCGGGTGATTTATTATGCGTAAATCCTCGTCCAGGAATCAACCAAGGCACAAAAATAACATAGTCGATATCAAAGTAAATGTTTTACATAAAACGATTGTATTTATTACAGAGGCGAATGGCACCTCTCAAAAGATAAGGTCTAAGCAGCGGAAATAAACTACAGACGATGTGACGACTCCAAGTCCATAGGCGCTTGACCAGGCTCTCGCTCCGTCCTCCAAGAATCCTTCGTCGCTGAAGTACTCCTCTGATGATGTTTGTTGATTGCAAGGTGAGTATATGAAATACTCCACAAGCTACATAGCAAGAATGCAAGTGCACATGTATAAAAAGGATGGCAAATAGGGCTCATTTGCATAAGTAACATTTAATAGAACATTTAAGAGAGTAATAAAGCAAGTAATCATTAAGCAATGTTAACCAACACTATACCGCTCTCCATAGCGGTACAGGCCCAACCACTCCCAACCTGGAGCTATCAATATTCCATCATTTATTATTATTAATAAGTAAGGTGAGACTAGTCACGAAAAACATTGCTAGGCCGCCCATTAACCATGGGCACGGCTATTCGAATAGTTTTATTCTGGGCAGAGGTGTACCAATTTACCCACAAGACACAACCCCACAACATGTTACTGTGAGCCTTAATACCACCATGGTACCTCAGAAAGGAGTTGTGAAAGGACCCTCCATGTAACTCGCACAATATGAGAGGCACCCGCTGGACCACTTGTCTCCAGTAGGGTTGATCAGGTTCCTAGGCAGGGAGATGGTCCAGTGCCCAAACCATGGTCTTATGACTGCCACAACACGCCCTGGTGCCTCTTATTGAACTCATCACACTTTAATTCCGCCATACCCATTCTAGCTTATGGTTAGTACGGGTGTTGGTTCACAAAGATAGCTCATGAACCGGTCCTTAAGCGTCATGAGCACCACTAGCATCAACCTCAGTCCAGATGCTCACAACCCACCATTTCATCAAGTTTTAGTTGCCCACTAAATAAACACACACAACCGCAGTCGTGAGCTGAAGCATCATTTCATGTGAATTTGATATCATGAGTAGCAATAAAGTGATAGCCCATAAGTTATACTATAGTTTCTAGGCATGGCTAAGCAGGGTCCTAGAATTATTCCAGCTAACAAATAATTAAAGCTAGCTAGACACATTATTCCCATAGGCACAATAACAAGTATTCAAAGCAATAGGGCCATAACCAAGGATCAGGGTTTTCCCTCCTGATGTCATTGTAAAATAAATGCATATTTGAAGGAAAACATAGCTTTAAACCATAAGTACAACATGCTCAAAGGTGTTTAGGATCTGTGTGACTTGCCTTGCTGCTCAGCGAAAGCTTCGGAACTCTCTCCACAAAATCCTGGCTCTTCCGTAACGTCGGTAGTTAAAGGCAGTAAACAAAAAGGAGAGAAACAGTACATAAGCACACATCAATAGTACAATATCATATTTTTAATGGGTAGATCTTGATTTTAAAGAATTATGCACGTTGAATCACCCCAAACGGAATTAGGATGAATTAGTTATGAATTTTAGAAGATTTAATCCCTTTAAAGCCTATTTAAATGGTTAAACCGATTTATTGCATCATTTAGTAATTATTTTAGTACTGAAAAGGGGGATTAATGATGTCAGCCTAGGGATCAGAGGGGAGTCTGAGTCACTAGCCACTGGGGCCCACAAGTCAGAGAGAGAAGGGGTTTGGTCCACGGTAGACCAAGTCCACCGAGTTGGTTCACATGATATTGACGATCCATATCTAACCAAAGAAGATCGGACGGTCCAGATCAGATCTCGGGATTTAAGATGGGTTTGGATGGCCGACATCAAACTAGGGCTAGATTGAACGGCTAGAAACCGATCACGACAATTTGACAACCGAGATTGACCTCAAATGATCGGACGGCTGGGGTTAGACGAGACGATGACGCGGAGGTGACGGAATAGCCACGTCGGCACGGCTCACCGGCGAGGGGCGGAGGCACAAAACCCTATGGTTCCAGCAAATGGTGGCGCTAGGGATGACGGCGACAACACAGAAGGGAAAAGGACCTCGAGGCAAACCTTACCCCTAGTTACGCAACATCCAACGATGGCGAAAACCTCCAGCAGCGAGCTTCCAGCGGCGGAGAGGTTCAGGGCGTCAACGACAATGCTGCTCTGGTGGGCTTCAGTATCGGGGAGGTGGTTGCCGAGCTTCCTCGTGGTCCTACGGGTCCAATGGTGTCGACAACGATGGTCGGCGACAGCGGAGTTGACGGCTAGGCGTGGCCGAAAGCTAGGCAGTGGCGGTGATGAGATCCCAAGCTCGGGGACGACTCCAATGGCAGCAGAAACCTAAGGCCCGACGGTTTCCTGCACTAGTTCAAGCCCAAGCTCGATCCGACGCGGTTCGTGCTCCGGTTCCTAGGGGAAAGATAGAGCGGGATAAGGGAAAGGGAATCCCTCAACCAATTTGGAGATCGGGTGCATGCGGGGGCTGAATCGATGCGGATTTGGCACGGCGGTGGCGCGGGCTCGAACTCGGCCTGAGAAAGATGAAGACCCGACAGGTGGGGCCCACTTGTCGGTGGAAGGAGAGAGGAGAGGGGAGGCGGGCCGCTGCTGGGCTACTTGCGCACACGCGCAGGGAGGGTGAGGGGGAGAGAGAGGCACTGGGCCGGATTAGGCCCAGTGACCTGAGGGGGATTTTTAAAGGATTTGTCATTTATTTAATTGCTAAAATGCTATTCCATTTATTAAAAATACTTCCCTTGCTCAATTAATTCCCAAAAAATTCCAGGAGTTAAAGGATTAAGCAAAGTATTTTATAAAATTTTATTTGGGCCAACTTTTGTTGAAAATTTTCTCTGATTTGTATGATTTCACTCCTTGGGCTTTTAGATAATTTCTAAAAATGTTTTTTCTCATAATTTAATTATTTAGGGAATTTTCGGGTGTGACAAACCTACCTCCCCTAAACAGAATCTCGTCCCGAGATTCAGAAGATCAGGTGAAGTGATGCGGGTGAGCAGACTTCAATTCATCTTCACATTCCCATGTTGCTTCCTCTTTCGAGTGATTGCTCCACTGTACTTTACAAAACTTGATCACCCGGCTCGAGTATTTCTCTCACTGGTCTCTAAGGTATGGATGGGCTTCTCAACATAAGTTAGGTCTTCGTGAATCTCTCTGTTTCAGGTCAGCTTCTTCAATTAGCACCCGTAGACATTTCTTCAACTAGGATACATGAAAGACGCTGTGCACACTAGTCAAGGTGGGAGGCAACTCCAATTGATAAATGACTTCTCCTCTTTGACCCACTATCTTGTAGGGCACCACGTAACGTGGTGCCAACTTTCCTTTTGTCTGAAAGCGGCGAACTCCCCGAAGCGGCGTGACTTGGAGATAGATATAATCGCCTTCCTCAAAACTAAGGTCCCTTCTATGATTGTCCGCGTAACTCTTCTGACGAGACTGAGCTACTCATAGTCACTCTTGTATAATCTTCACTTTCTCTTCGGCTTCCCATAGTATATTGTTCCATACACTTGTCATTCTCCGGTTTGATCCCAAAGGAGTGGTGTACAACACTTCCGCCCATATAGTGCCTCAAACAGGGCCATCTGAAGGCTCGCCTAGTAACTGTTGTTGTAGGAAAACTCGGCATATGGTAGGCTCTTGTCCCAACTTCCACCGAAGTCCATGGCACAAGCCCTTAACATGTTTTCCAAGATCTAGTTGACCCGCTCAGTCTGACCATCACTTTGCGGGTGATCCGCGGTGCTAAAGTTTAACCATGTACCCATCTCCTCTTATAGCTTCTGCCAAAACTTAGAGGTAAATTGACTCCCTCTGTCTAACACGATTCGAGCCATGTACACTTCTGCCAACCTACTTCCAGAGTAGGTCATTTTAACCAGTATAAAATGGGCTACCTTGGTGAGTCTATCAACCACCACCCAAATGGAGTTATATCCTGATGCAGTCCTTGGTAATCCTGTGATGAAATCCGTCCCAACTTCTTCCCACTTCCATTTGGGAACCTTGACAGGTTGCAGTAATCCTGCGGGCTTCTGGTGTTCGGCCTTCACACATTGGCACACATCACAAACAGCCACATATTCGGCAATCTCCTGTTGCATGCTAGACCACCAGAACTTCTCCTTAAGATCCTCATACATCTTGGTGCTGCTAGGATGGATTGAATATTGAGTACCATGAGCTTCGTTCAAGATCAGCTTCTTCAATTCCTCCTTATCAGGGACGCAGATTCGTCTTCTAGAAACCCACTGGCTTTACCCTTCTTCAGGTTCTTCTTGATCTCCAGGATGTCGGGGTCATTGCTTTGAGCTTCTTTGACTTGATCCACTAGAGTAGGTTGTGCTTCCAAAGCTACCTCATAACCTTGACTAACTAATCCCAAATTTAGCCATTCAAACTCTTCACACAACTCAGAGGATAACTGTTGACCTTCTAAGGTGCTGCAGTAACTCTTCCAACTAAGGGCATCAGCCACCACATTGGCTTTTCCTAGATGATAGTGAATTCCAATGTCATAATCCTTGATCAACTCTAACCATCTCCGTTGCCGAAGGTTCAGATCTGGTTGGGTAAAGATATACTTTAGACTCTTGTGATCCGTGTAGACTTCACTGTGGTTGCCAATGAGGTAGTGTCTCCAGATCTTCAAAGCATGAACTACAACTGCTAGCTCCAAATCATGAGTAGGGTAGTTATTCTCATGTGGTCGTAATTGCCGTGAGGCGTATGCCACCACTCTTCCTTCTTGCATCAACACACATCCTAAACCCTGACAGGATGCATCACAGTAGACTTGAAACCCTTTCTTGGGATCTGGCATGATTAGTATTGGCGCAGACACTAGCTTCTTCTTCAACTCTTGAAAACTCTACTCACACTCTGGAGTCCATAAAAACTTCACATTCTTCTAGAGTAGACGGGTTATGAGATTCTCAATTCTAGAGAAATTCTCTATGAACCGAATGAGGACATCCCTTCTGTGGATACAACTCATCCACAACAAGGACCACTTACTCATTCACAGCAAGGACCACTTACTCAAGCTCATGCTCGTCAACTTAATTACCAGGTGAATTCATTCCTAGGTTCATATATTACTGAGAATAGACCGCTATCGCTACCTAATGCAAGTGATTTAATTGTGTTTTGGAACCTAGAAAAGGACGAAGGAAAGGGACATGGAGTCATGGACATGCATGGAAGGAATAGTGAAGGATACCACGGCACTTTGGGACCAAGTCAAGCAAGAATTCTAGTTGGACTCGGTTTGGAATCAGATTCGGACTGCTGCGATGGTAATAAGTTCAAACGGGCATAACTTCCTCATACGGACTCCGTTTGGGATGTTCTTGTACTTCATGGAAAGCTTATCAAGTATACTTTCCAATGGATACAACCTTATCTTCAAATTCCGTCCGAGTCGGCCAAAATCATCAAAACAGTCCACCTTGGTTTCTGAGTCCGAGTCAAAAGGGTGCTGCGTCACTACCATTTGGGTCCTTGGGCCTTGTAACCCTAGGGCTTGTTGAAGAATCTGATCATGAGGAGGAGCATGTTGGCGCTGAAGATGCTAACAAGTATTTGAGCATTATAGTGCAACGCGTGCTAAGTGCTCAAGTGTCTCATGTCGAGCAAAACCAATGCCATAATTTGTTCCAAATCAAGGGCGTTGTCAAAGAACGCTCGATTCGCATAATTGTTGATGGTGGGAGTTGCAACAATTTGGCAAATATGGATATGGTGAAGAAGCTTGCCTTGCTGACTAAACCTCATCCCCACCCATACCATATCCAATGGTTCAACAGCAGTGGTAAGTTGAGGGTAACACGGATGGTAAGAGTACATTTTTCTATGGGTTCATACCATGATTATGTTGATTGCGACATTGTTCCTATGCAAGCTTATTCTTTGTTCTTAGGAAGACCTTGGTAATATGATACTGAATGTGTACATCATGGTAGGAATAATCAATACTCTCTCATGTTCAAGGGAAAGAAAATTGTGCTGCATCCTATGACTCCTGAACAAATTGTTAAAGATGACCTTGCTAGAGCTAGTAGTGTGAAGATTCAGGAGAATACTGAGAGTGAAAATCAGACTGTAGCTAAAGAGCTTGAGCAACGAAAAAAGAAAGAACCTAAATCTGTTCATGTGAAGAATAAGGAAATTAAATTGAAAAGTGCTTGTTTCCTTGCTACCAAATCTGATATGACTGAGTTGAATGCTAGTAATTCTGTTTGCTATGCATTAGTTTGCAAAGAAGATTTGTTTTCCTTTGAGGATATACCTCCTTTGCCACCTGCTGTCACTAACATTTTGCAGGAGTACCAAGATGTCTTTCCAAAGGACATACCGCCGGGCCTACCACCGCTTCGTGGGATTGAACATCAAATTAATTTAATTCCCAGTGCATCCTTGCCCAACCGCGCCTCATACAGGACCAATCCGGAAGAAACTAAAAAATCTAGCGCCAAGTTCCAGAGTTGCTTGATAAAGGGTATGTGCACGAAACTCTTAGTCCTTGTCCTGTTCCGGTCATTTTAGTACCAAAGAAAGATGGGTCGTGGCGCATGTGTGTAGATTGTAGAGCAATCAATAATATCACCATTAGATATCGTCATCCTATTCCAAGGCTAGATGATATGCTTGATGAATTGAGTGGTTTTGTTGTCTTTCCCAAGGTTGATTTGCGTAGTGGTTATCATCAAATCCACATGAAATTAGGCGATGAATGGAAAATGGCTTTTAAAACTAAGTTCGGGTTATATGAGTGGCTAGTAATGCCTTTTGGTTTAACGAATGCACCTAGTACCTTCATGCGACTAATGAACGAGGTTTTGCATACTTTCATTGGTAGATCTGTGGTGGTTTATTTTAATGATATACAGATATATAGCAGCTCAGTAGAGGAACATTTTGAACATTTATGTGTTGTTTTTAATGTTTTACGTGATGCACGTTTATTTGGTAACCTTGCAAAGTTGTTAACGCCAAAATTTGGTGCGGTTCTTTATTAAATTCGGTTAAGGAAATATCACAGTCAATTAGTGGGGATTAATCCAGAGGAAGCCGAGTTTGGGAAAGGATCGTAAAGACCACGGGAAGATAGTTAAATATCTTATCTATAATTAGGCAGAGATAATAATTTTTTAGGAAACCTGATCTCGTGTCCGATTAGGGCTTGTTAATTTTCCTTTTATAGATAGGAAACTCCTGTTTCATATCCGATCAGGACTGTATCAACTCGGGGTATAAATACGTATGCCCGGGGACCATGTAAAATATCACAAAGATCAATACAATTTCGGCGCATCGCCACCCTCTTTCTGACGGGTTCTTGCTTCTCGAGCCAGGCTACATCGGTTAAGTTCGACCTCCTGTAAGAGGGTAAGTCTCGTTACCCCGGCTACCATATCAGCTAGGACTTCCTCGGTTAGGTCCGATATTCTAGTCGGTCCACGGTAGTCGGCTTACCACGATATATCTATTCTGTCTACGACTGCATCAGTTAGGTTTGATCTCATAGTCCGAATAGATATATCACATCACGCGTGCATATATTTATCGGCTTACTGGGGGTAATTTATCATTAGTTTGTGCTGCATCGGTTAGGTCCGACCTACTAAACTGCTAACGATAAATTATTACTGCTAGGTTGATAGATTTTATGCAAGCGTCTTATCAGGATGTATAGCCGATAAGTTATCCTATTTTACATCACGATTGCATTAGATCTATCGGCTCATCGAGGTTCTTTTATCGTTAATTAATCTGTGCTGCATCAGATAAGTTTGAACTACTAGATTGATAATGATAGATTTATCCTTATTAAGCCAATGGGTGTTTATGCAATGTTCTATCGGAGTGCCTAGCCGATAGGTTATCTTTTATTAGTTAAAGCCGATTGCATTGTTCAACACGTTTTTGGCACGCTACACTGTCATCAGCTTTCTAGCCAATACACGTTATATCAGTAATCGGCTAGTTTATTTATTTATATTGCTATTGGTTCCCTAGCCACCTGGTTTATTTATTTTGTCCATCTATGCCATCATCGGCTTCCATTCGATGTATATCCATATCGGCAATCGGCCGATGAGACGAGTCCAATTCGGCTTTCAGCCGATTGGCTCATTGATTTAATATTTTCTATCTCCTTGTCAATTGCAGGATCAAATTGACTGACACGCCTACGAACCTCAAATTTTACGACCTGCACTGGAGTTAAGCAAATCTCCCAGGCCATCGCGTGTCTAGTGCGTCGAACCAGATCATCGGCTCGTTCCCAACGCTGCCAGGGATTTTCGGTGTCAACACGTTTTTGGCACGCCCGGTGGGACACGGAATTTCGACATGGCCGGCAAAGAGATCAAAACAGACAACGTGATTCCGGTCAACATGGAAGATCTAAGAGACGAGCAGAGACAGCAAGTTGAGCAGAATATGGCCATTTTTCAGCAGCTCTGTTTGGAATCTTTTGGCATGACATGACAAGGGCCGATTCAAAAATCTCAGTTTCCGAAACCAGTTCTAGTCGGAGAATCGAGCCGTACACCACCTGAAAGTCCACCGAAGCCCTTACAAGAGATGGTAAACGAAGCGGTGCATCACGCGCTTATCAATCAATCAGGAATATTGGTGAACACGCTACATAACCTTATCAAGAAGGCGGTGGATGGATCAATTGCTCAAGAGCCCAATCGGGGTCCTGTTTACCTCCCACCAAAGATAGAGTCAAATCAAGTCACTTATGGCACTAGAAAAGACATACCGAAAAACTTATTTTCGCAGAACCAGGCTGGGGGGCAACAAGATATTCCTGCGGGATACCACCAAACGGCTTATTATGGGGGATATCAACAAAATTATCCAAGAGGTATTGCCGATTCAGGTAATTATCAGAGAGAATATCCTAGACAGAATCAGCTACCAACTCCACCTATACAGTATCAACAGGAAAACCCAAGGGAGGAGGATTTATCGACAAGGGTTGCGGAGATAGTAAGGGAACAGTTTGGGATAAAACCAAAAGAGCAAACGTTTATGTATCGGCATCCATATCCCGAGTGGTTTGACAGAGTTCCATTGCCACACCGATACAGAGTCCCAGATTTTTCTAAGTTCTCAGGACAAGACAACATATCTACAGTTGAGCATATTAGCCGATTCTTGGCATAGTGTGGAGAGGCATCGGCTGAGGAGGCTCTAAGGGTTAGATTTTTCCCCTTGTCATTGTCCAGATCGGCTTTTACATGGTTCTCTTCCTTACCACCAAATTCAGTCCGAGGATGGGCCGATCTGGAAAAACAATTTCACAAATACTTTTTTGCTGGGATTCATGAGATGAGGCTGATAGACTTAACATCGGTTAGACAAAGGCCAGACGAAATGGTACCAGAATACGTCTAGCGGTTTCGGGACGTTAGAAACTGATGTTACAGTTTGAATCTAAGCGATGGACATCTAGCCGAGTTAGCTTTCTAGGGCCTCTTGGCTCCAATTAAAGAGAGGTTTTCATCACAGGAGTTCGAAAGTCTGGCGCACCTGGTGCAGAAGGTATCGGCTCATGAAAGCCGATTTCAAGAGGCAAAAAAGGAGAAGTTTCAGAGAAAGGTTGCTCAGGTGCAAGCTTATTCATCGGACTCAGATGATGACGGATCCGATGTTGAAGTTGGATTGGCGGAATGGGCTAGAAATAAGAAATTGGTATCATGCTCGTGGGTGAAGGATATCAGCAAGGAGGAACGATATGATTTTGACATCAATAAGGCCGATAAAATCTTCGATCTATTACTATAGGAGAAACAATACAACTTCCGCCAAATCATGTAATTCCATCAGCTGAAGAACTGAAGAAGAAGAGATATTGCAAGTGGCACAGCACGATATCGCACCACACCAATGAGTGCAAAGTTTTCCGGCAACAGATTCAATCGGCTGTAGAACAGGGAAGGATCAAGTTTGAGGACAAAAAGCCGATGAAGATCGATGGACATCCGTTCCCCGTGAATATGGTTTATGCGGGATCATCGATGAATCAAGCCGATGTAGGAAGATATCGGGAACTTAGAAGATCTAGAATTACTTCATCGCAGCTGGTAGATAAATATTCGAGGCGCGAAGAGGAACAGCGGGCTTCGTCATACGAGGAGAGATATAATCCACATTGGGATTGCCCGTTCTTTCAATTTTGCTGGGAACGGGGGATAAGATTGCCGTCGATCAGAGATTGTCCTGAATGTAATGCTACAAGATCTCGGAATTTTGAGCATGAAGAATTTTCGCGAGATCGGCCGCTTGAGAAACGAGCATCGGTACACAGCCGATTAGGGCCGATCCATGAAGAGTTTTTTGAAGAAAACGATGGAGAGGGATTACATGAAGAACAACAGATCTAGAATCCTCAGTGGTGTCCTAGTGGAATATTTACAAAAAGTCAGAAAAGAAGGGCACAGCGGTTACGGCACCGAGAGCAGCAGGAAGAACAACGGCGAGATTACAAGGAAGCCGATCATCGTCACAAGAGGACTAAACGGGTATGGCGTGTGAAGAAGAGTGACGATGAGGTTGATCCATCGGCTCCAGTAAACATGGTTTTCTTTTTGCCTCGGGAATATAAAGCACTTTCATCTGATGAGGAAGACATTGAAGAGGATTTTTCTCAGTTAACGCTGCAACCCGATCAGGCTATATTTGATAAGCCTGAAGAATCAAAGCATCGGCATTTGAAGCCATTATATATCAAGGGTTATGTGAATGGGAAGCCGATGACAAAGATGCTAGTTGATGGGGGGCAGCTGTTAATCTAATGCCGTATGCTACGTATCAGAAGCTGGGGAAAACCGCCAAAGATCTGATCAAGACAAATATGGTGTTAAGAGATTTTGGCGGGAATCCATCGGAGACGAAAGGCATGTTAAACGTGGAATTGACAGTGGGAAACAAGACATTGCCTACCACGTTTTTTGTTATCGATGGAAAAGGATCATATAGTCTACTCCTTGGCAGGGACTGGATTCACGCAAACTGTTGCGTGCCCTCGACGATGCATCAGAGTTTAATACAGTGGCAAGGAGACCAAGTTGAGGTAATCCTAGCAGATCAATCGACTAAAATTGCAATGACCGATTTGCCAGTCTAGGAGGCCGATGGTGTCGATTGTTTGTCTGGGAAAGTGTGGGATGGGGATTATCTTAAGATCACCAGTCAGGATATACAGCCGATTCGGCAAGTCGGCTCGGAATTATTACTCTGATGGGCACTATTGAAGATTTCGAGGGAAAGCTGGGTCAAGGGTTTACGTCGGCCGATGATTTGGAAGAAATTGATATAGGACCAGGAGATAAGCCAAGGCCGATGTACATAAGTAAAAAATTATGTCCTAAATTCCTAGAAGAATTGATAAAATTGTTGAAAGAATATCGGGATTGTTTTGCTTGGGAATTCCATGAAATGCCAGGATTAAGCCGATCAATTGTTGAACATCGGCTTCCTATTAAACCAGGATATCGGCCATTTAAAAAGGCTCCAAGGAGGTTTAAAGCGGAGTTGTATGAGCCAATCAAAGCAGAAATCACAAGGTTATATGATGCAAAGTTTATAAGGCCATGCCGATATGCTGAGTGGGTTTCTAATATCGTCCCGGTGGAAAAGAAAAATGGAAAATTGAGAATATGTATCGATTTTCCGGGATTTGAATAAAGCTACCCCCAAGGATGAATACCCGATGCCGATAGCAGATTTGTTGGTAGATGCAGCATCAGGCCACAAGATTATTAGCTTCATGGATGGCAATGCAGGATATAATCAGATTTTTATGGCAGAGGAAGATATACATAAGACTGCGTTTCGATGTCCTGGAGCTATCGGCTTATATGAGTGGGTGGTAATGACGTTTGGATTAAAAAGTGCCGGTGCGACATATCAAGAGGGCGATGAATTATATATTTCATGATCTCATCGGCTTATTAGTGGAAATTTACATCGATGATGTGGTAGTTAAATCCAAGAGTGATGAAAGCCATATAGCCGATTTGCGAAAAGTGCTGGAAAGGGCAAAGAAATACGGATTAAGGATGAATCCCAATAAATGCGCTTTTGGTGTATCGGCTGGGCAGTTCTTGGGTTTTATGGTTCATGAGCGGGGAATTGAAGTTAGTCAACGGAGCATCAGAGCCATCAAGAATACAGAACCACCAAGCAACAAGACAGAGCTACAGTCGTTGATCGGCAAGATTAATTTTGTAAGGAGATTCATATCAAATTTGTCAGGAAGAATTGAGCCTTTTACTCCATTGTTGAAGTTGAAAGCCGATCAAGAATTTGTGTGGGGGGCAGAACAGCAGAAGGCATTTGATGAGATTAAGAGTTATTTAAGTTCCCCACCTGTTTTGATTCCGCCGCAGAAAGGAGTGCCCTTCAAGTTATATTTATCGGCCGATGAAAAATCCATCGGGTCTGTTTTAATACAAGAGTTTGAAGGCAAGGAGCGAGTCATGTTCTATTTAAGCAGAAGGCTTTTGGATGCTGAAACGAGATAACCTGCGGTGGAAAAATTATGCCTTTGTTTATATTTCTCATGTACGAAGTTAAGGCATTATATCTTATCGGCTGAGTGCACGGTGGTTTGCAAGGCCGATGTGGTGAAATACATGTTGTCGGCTCCAGTCTTAAAAGGGTGAGTTGGTAAATGGATTTTTGCCCTAACAGAGTTTGACTTGAGATATGAATCGGCTAAAGCGATCAAGGGACAAGCAGTGGCCGATTTCATTGTGCAACACAGAGGGGTTCATGAAAATTATGTGGAACCGATCCTGTGGACTTTGTTTTTTGATGGATCGGTTTGCAAGCATGGATTGGTATCGGATTGGTCATTGTATCGCCTCGGGGGGCAAGTTTTGAGTTTGCCTTTACAATTAAACCCTATCGGACCAATAATCAGGCAGAATACGAGGCGGTGCTAAAAGGACTTCAACTTTTAAAGGAAATCAGGGCCGATATCATAGAGATTGTTGGAGATTCTTTATTAGTGATCAAGCAATTATCTGGGGAGTATGAATGCAGGGATGATATTTTGAGATCGTATCATGAAGAATGCAGAGATTTGTTGAAAGATTTCAGGATGGTATCGGTGGATCATATCCCTAGAGAACAGAATTTAGAAGCTAATGATCTTGCACAAATTGCTTCGGGTTATCGGCTGAATAAACAGATTGAGGTTGAGATAGCCGATAGTGATATTCAGGATAAAGCCGATGATTGGAGACAGGAAATAATTGGTTATTTACAAAATCCATCGCAATCGGTTTCTAGGAAACTTCGGTATAAGGCTACTAAGTATGTGCTGCTTGATGAGGAGTTATATTATCGGACTTTTGAAGGGGTTCTGCTGAGATGCCTAAATTTGGAAGAAGCCAAAGTGGTTATGTGCGAAGTGCATGATGGTATTTGTGGAACTCATCAATCGGCTCATAAGATGAAGTGGATATTGAGAAGAGTAGGATACTTTTGGCCGACAATGCTGGAAGATTGCTTCAAATATTATAAAGGGTGTCAGGATTGCCAGAAGTTTGGAAATATACAGCGAGCACCAGCATCGGCTATGAATCCTATCATCAAACCGTGGCCGTTCAGAGGATGGGGAATTGATATGATCGGCCAGGTTTATCCTCCATCAAGTAAAGGACATAAATTCATATTGGCAGCAACAGATTATTTTACAAAGTGGGTGGAAGCGATTCCTTTGAAGAAAGTCACGTCCAAAGATGCGATTGAATTTGTAAAAGAGCATATAATTTATCGGTTTGGAATTCTCAGTCTATAACTACCAATCAGGGATCTATTTTTCTGTCCGATGAGTTTCAACAATTTGCTGCCAGTATGGGAATTAAGTTATTGAATTCATCACCTTATTATGCTCAAGCTAATGGACAGGCAGAAGCTTCGAATAAGAGTTTGATCAAATTAATTAAGCGGAAGATTGATGAACAGCCGCGGAGATGGCATACTACATTAGCCGATTCATTGTGGGCCTATCGGATGGCATGTCACGGATCTACTCGAGTGCCACCATATCAGTTGGTATATGGACATGAAGCAGTTTTGCCTTGGGAGACTAACATCGGCTCTAGGAGAATTTCTTTGCAAAATCAATTGACGGCCGATGATTATTATAACTTGATGACGGATGAACTCGAGGATTTGGCTCAGAATCGGTTAAGGGCGCTGGAGAGGATCAAGGAAAATAAAGCTAAGGCGGCTAGGCATTATAACAAAAAGGTGATGAATAAGTCGTTTGCTGAGGGAGATCTTGTATGGAAATTAATTTTGCCGATCGGGTCCAGAGATAGTAAGTATTTGGAAAGTGGTCGCCTAATTGGGAAGGGCCCTATCGGATTAATCGTTGTGTGCCTGGCAATGCTTATATATTGGAAGATTTTGAGGGGACAGAGTTTGCTAAAGCACTTAATGGGAAGTATCTCAAGAAATACTATCCTAGCGTTTGGATTAACTCTTGAATCGGTTAGATGCAGCCGATTTCTAAATAGTTCAGAGCAAGAGCCGATGTTGTTACATCGCCTAAAGATAGCCGATATCAATTGATATCACCTTTAGATCAAATAAATAAAATATTATCAAGCGAAGATGGAGTATGATGAATGAATAACAGAGCTGATTAAGTTATATTACAGCAAAAGGTTAATCGGCATGTTTCAGAGAACCATCAAAGTCATCAATGTTAAGATTTACAAGAATTTTTGGATTGTTTCGATCACGCGCAGGCGAATCTGGTCGATCTCACCAATGGCGTGAATGTCTTCTTCGTCGGACCCCGGGATAGTCTTTAAGTTCTTGCGCTGATGGACGACTTGACGCACTGCTGCTGCAACTCTGGCTTCTTGATCTTGTATAGCTTGTGGCAGGCCGATGAGCTGGGATTCTGTTGTTTCGATGTCCTTGCGGATTTTTTCAAGTTCTGCCAGCAAATCGGCTTCCCTTTTCTTCAGTTGGTCCAGTTTGGATTGGAGTTCTTGAGGGGCAGCTACTATATCGTCAAGCTTTTTCTTTTCTGTTTGAGCTGACAGCCGATCGTTTTGGATATCTTGGACCATCTTCTGTTGATTAACACGATCGGCTATTCGCTGCCTGAGCTTGATGAGTTGGAATTTGTGGGATTCCAGATATGCTGCAGGGGTCAGTGCGTCGATGAGCTCTTCGGGCAAATGATGCTCAATTTCCACAAATCTTGCCCGGATCGGCCCGCAGTCTTCCACCAGGGCGTCGATAGGGTTTTCCAGCAGATGAATGATATTCAGCAAGTATTCGCGCACGTCAGCTGGAAAAGATGGTTTGGTTATTGCGCTGGTGGCTGTTTCTTCATCTGCCTCCAAGTACTTGCCGATGTCAAAGGAGAACAGGTCGGCTAAGGACTGCAGATTGACATCGGTAAAAGGATCAGTAAAGAGTTAAAATGAAATATGGATGTGAAGAAATCACCTGAGGCAGGAATCGGCAGCTTGAGCGACATCGGCATCAAGTGGATGAGTGGGTTGTTC
The DNA here is from genome assembly GCA_003991445.1 of Oryza meyeriana var. granulata. Lineage (NCBI taxonomy): Eukaryota > Viridiplantae > Streptophyta > Magnoliopsida > Poales > Poaceae > Oryza > Oryza meyeriana. The sequence goes on along the minus strand of RYFJ01000621.1, from coordinate 65,590 downwards.
TTCAGGATGGCCGATGCCTGGCGGTGAAGTAGTAAGAAGTGGCCTCAACAACGGTTTGTTCGGGGCTGGATGCTGGAGTTGGAATGGCTACAGAAGTCATCGGCTCGATGCTTGTAAGGATGTCAGCAGAAGGTTGAGGTTCGGGAGCCGATGACTCGAGCTGAAAATAAGATCGATAATGTAAAGATGGGAAACAAGTAATAATATTAAGACTTAGCGCATACCCACGGAGATGAAGGGGCCGGTGTTGTTTGAATAGCAGGTGGTGCCGTGACCACATCGGCACTGGTTTTCTGCTTCTTTTGAGGAGGGCGAGACGCCAGCTTCTTGCGTTTTGGTCCTGTCGGCCGTGGCGCCTGGAGAAGAGCCGATGGAGGTGGAGCACCATGCCCTAAGTGCGGATTGGCCGATGGTGGTTGGTATATGATCGGCCGGCCACTGGTGCTTGTTGTCGGTGGCTCCTCGTCGACAGCCTGTGAGATAAGATTATGAGAGATGATCGGAGACAATGTTAAGGCTCGTGGGATGTTACCTCTTCATCGGATTCGACGTAATTGGCGTTGAGGCGAGAGCAGTAATGGATGGCCGATGAGTTGAATAGGTGTTTCTTCCATTCTGACCACCATCGGGCAAAGAGCTTTGTGTTGGCAGTGCAGATCTCCACGCTAGTGGCGGTGCCCAGAGGTAGGGATTCCGTTAGAGTCCGCATCCGATCATACTCTAAAGCACTGTTGACATTACCTCGGGCCTGAAGTTTGTCAATGAAGAATAGGCCGATGGGAAGTTGACCGAGGCCAAGTTGGCGGGAACCGACCGATGGATGATAAAATTCATAGGATGGTTGTTGCGATCGGCCCTGAGAAAAGCCAGTCGGCAGTAGGCAGGGGGTAATGGCCGATAGAAATATGATCTTGGATTCTTCATCGGCCAGCGCGTCAAGAGGATTGAATTTGAAGGGCATCTCAAATGATGCTGCATCATCATATGCGAACCAAAGTGTGGCATCCCTGGTGAAGCCATAATAAAAACCTTTGAACCATTGGCTGAGTCCGACGGAGGTCATTTTGCCGCCAGGAAGGGCCGATGCAGCTTCGCCCATAGAGATACATCGGCGATAGATGGGGGCCTGTTCCTCTGTATGATCAGCTGGGAAGTTTAAATTGAGAAAGGAAGTCCCGGAGATTGCCTTGGATGTATAGACGTTGAGCCATAATTGCACAAACCACCAAGGACCCCCAATATGGCCAACTGGCTGGCCAGCCGATAGCTTGACTGCCACTTGATGCAGCAGTTGGTAAGTGGCACTGAGAAGGTATTGCCCCAAGGGGATTTGTTTCCGATCAACCAAGCGTTCTGCCAAACACTGCATGTTGGTTGTTGGGCCAAGGGTGGCACCACCAAAAACAAATCGTTCCAACCACAGGTTCAAGAAAGCAGTGTGTTCCCGATCGTCGACTAGCCCAGTTACCTTGTTGTGAATTGATATATACTTGGACCAGCCGCCGGTGTTCTTCGTCTAAAGCCGATGAGTTGGCTTAAATTGGAGGTTGAGGGGGTTGATGTAACTTGTTGTGTTGAGGCAGGTGAGCATGGTTACATCCATCAAAGTTGGGGTCATCGGCCCGTGTCCAAATAGGTAAGCATTGAGGGCGTCTGACCAAAAGTTTGGATAATCGGCGGCCGGAATCAAAATCTGGTTTTTAAGGTTCTACAGTAAACAAGAACACGAAGAAGAACGGATGAAGATTGTGGTAGATTCAATCTAAGATTACAAGGCAGAGAAGGCGATCAGACAAGGAGGTTACCTCTAGGACAGAGATTGCTGAAGCCATTGCGGAGGAAGAAGATGAGCGAAGACCGATGGTTGAGGAAGAAGATTACAGCGGTTCACCTAGATCACCAGAGTTCGTCGAGGTCTCGGAAGAAGCAAGAGGGCTCTGGTGATGTGAAAGCGTAAAGAAAGGAGGCTAGGAAGGCGAAGCGGTTTATAGAGGTATGATGACCGGGCGGGAATCGAGGCCGTTGGCACTATTTCAAACATTTAAGGAAAGTGGGCTACCTTGGGCCGCCTCGGTGTGAAAGGAATCTGGAAGCCCAGATGGAAGAATTTCAAAGTCTTATGAAAAACTCCGAAATTGGGGGGCATGTGTTAACGCCAAAATTTGGTACGGTTCTTGATCAGATTCGGTTAAGGGAGAAATCACGATCAATTAGCGGGGATTAATCCAGAGGAAGCCGAGTTTGGGAAAGGATCATGAAGACCACGAGAAGGCAGTTAATATCTTATCTATAAATTAGGTAGAGATAATAATTTTTAGGAAACCTGATCTCGTGTCCAACCAGGGCTTGGTAATTTTCCTTTTATAGCTAGGAAACTCCTATTTCGTATCCGATCAGGACTGTATCAACTCAGGGTACAAATACGTATGCCTGGGGACCTTGTATATCATCACAAAGATCAATACAACTTCGGCGCATCGCCACCCTCTTTCTGACGGGTTCTTGATTCTCGAGCCGGGCTGCATCGGTTAAGTTCGACCTCATGCGAGAGGGTAAGTCTCGTTACTCCGACTACCATATCGGCTAGGACTTCCTTGGTTAGGTCCGATATTCTAGTCGGTCCATGATAGTTGGCTTACCATGATATATCTGTTCTGTCTACGGCTGCATCAGTTAGGTTTGATCTCATAGTCCGAATAGGTATATCACATCACGCGTGCATAGATTTATTAGCTTACTTGTGTAATTTATCATCAGTTTGTGCTGCATCAGTTAGGTCCAACCTACTAAACTGCTAGCGATAAATCATTCCTGCTAGGTTGATAGATTTTATGAAAGCGTCTTATCGGGATGTATAGCCAATAAGTTATCCTATTTTACATCACGATTGCATCAGATCTATCAGCTCATCGAGGTTATTTTATCGTTATTAATCTGTGCTGCATCAATTAAGTTTGAACTACTAGATTGATAATGATAGATTTATCCTTGTTAAGCCGATGGGTGTCCATGCAATGTTCTATCGAAGTGCCTAGCCGATAGGTTATCTTTTATTAGTTAAAGCTGATTGCATTGTTCAACACGTTTTTGGCATGCTACACTGTCATCGGCTTTCCAGCCGATACACGTTATATCAGTAATCGGCTAGTTTATTTATTTATATTGCTATTGGTTCCCTAGCTACATGGTTTATTTATTTTGTCCATTTATGCCATCATTGGCTTCCAGTTGATGTATAAGTGATCTAGTCCATATCGGCAATTGGCCGATGTGACGAGTCCAATTCGGCTTTCAGCCGATTGGCTCATTGATCTAATATTTTCTATCTCCTTGTCAATTGCAGGGTCAAATTGACTGGCACGCCTACGTACCTTGAATTTTAGGACCTGCACTGGAGTTAAGCAAATCTCCCAGGCCTTCGCATGTCTAGTGCATCAAACCAGATCATCAGCTCGTTCCCAATGCTACCGGTGATTTTCGGTATCAATAGTATTACATTATGCCCCCTTGATAGGGACAGTTACAGGGGCATTTACATCTTTTCCTGCTCACAGGCTTCTTAACAGTCCGTTGGGCCGCTATGTGGGCCACTGGGCCGCTATGTGGGCTGGATCCTTGATGGCCCTTTTGGCCCTGTCGGCTGTCATGCCCCCAGCTAGGCCAGAGACACTCTACTAGGCCTCACCTACAGGAGCCGATCTTTGGTTGCCTAGGCCTTTCGCCTAGTGCTTCGGTCTCCCCACCTCCTAGTCAGGGTTCTACCCACTCCACGGTGGCTTCGCCTTGCACGCAGTGCCCTTTGCCTTCGCGGCCTTCGTCTTTGCCCGACATGCTATGTCCTTCACCCACATGTCTTCGGTCTTGAGTTGCCCGAAGGGGCTTCGGCTGGTAACTTCGGTCTTGAGAATTCCAAAGGGGCTGCGGCCTGTCTCCAAAAGATTATGGGCGCTCCACTCCAGTCCAGCATTATTATAGCGTATTAGAGTTACAACAACCCTTGACTGGTACGCCGCAGGCCAGCCGCTCCCTCTCGTTGCCTTTTGCTAAGTCGTCATACGGTTACAACAGGTCTGCCTCTCTATTTAAGGGAGAGCCTAGGACAGAGTTTGACTCTAACTCTACCGTATGCCTATTACAATTCTAAGTCCTACTTTGTAACTGACTACGTACACATATTTGACACAAACTCTAACCTTGGTGAATATGCCATGCCAACCTGAATTTGTTTCTTACACGAACCTCCATGTACCCGGACTTGAATTGGTTTCTTTTTCAGCTCACACCGAGCCACCCAACGAGCCTACGCTAGATTCACTAACATCAAGCAAAATTGGATTCCTCCTTAGTTGTAATATACCTGACACCCCCAAGAACATGTTTACCTTAATCCTCTGTCTTGAACTTGATTTTATCTACTCTACGGCCAGATAATATGCGTCATCACCAAATAGACAATTTCAAACTCACCAAACCAATATCAAGAGAACTATTTCTTCCTTGGCGTCTTATGAACCGAGATAACAAATCCAGCATCCACACTTTTCGCATCCTTAGATAGAGCACCTGATAATTTGAGAAAATTCACCATCACTTTAAATCACATGAAGAAATTACCATGATAGCTCTCGCTCTTGTTCCTCGTCAGTGACCCAGATTTCCATATATCCTCATCATGCCGACCCATTGATCTTGGATATATCTTGTACTGCCAGACAGTCATGTTGATGCCATCAATGAAACTGACTCACTATTGCCCAGGATCGCCGCCGCCTCCTCTCGTCAAAGACGGCCTGTCGAGTTCTGCCTACTGCACCAAAGGCCCATGCCCTGCAGCTCTCCCAACTACCACATACCACTCCGACATCCGATTGACCGACCGTCAATCTAGTCGCGCTCTGACATCTGATTGACCGACCATCAATCTAGCCGCGAGCCGAAGCCGACGAATCACCGTGCCATCTTCCCAGCCACCAAATGACCCAAGTGCCACGTCTAGTCATCTCCTTGTCGAATGCAGCTCACCGAAAGGCCCAGGCCACCCGCCCGGAGTGTTCGACTCCACTGATTGGATCGCCAATCACTTCAGCTGCCATCAACCCAAGCACCACGTCCGGTTGCCTCCTTGTTGATTGCTACTCATCGAACGATTCAGGCTGTTGCCCGAAGTGTTCGAATCCACCGATCAATTTTCGTCGATCGTTGCCATGCTTCACCTTGCATCAATGCCCCTCCGTGGACATTATGTACAGTAGTCGTAGTGTGGGGCATCTCCATCGTGCCTCTATCCATGGATCTCCCACAGGCTTTGATACCACTTGTTAGAAAACTAGTACCGATGAACCATCGATAACTAAACGTGGAAGAAACGCCATAGGAGATCTAAAACTGATGACGACATCGAGACACAATATTTGTTAACGAGGTTCAGCCGTAGCATACATCCCCGGGGCACTGATTACAGGCGCTCCTCCCCGATCCAACACAATTGCAGTGTATCAGAGTTATAACGACCCTCAACCGGTATGCCGCCGGCCAGCCACTCCCTCTCGCCACCTTTTGCTAAGTTGCCATGCAATTACAACATGTCCACCTCTCTATGTAAGAAAGAGCCTAGGACATAGTCCGACTCTAACTCTACCCTATACCTATCACAAGTCTAAGTCCTACTTTGTAACTGACTACATACACATATTGGACACAAAATTGTGGAGGCCATGGGCCCTGGGTACCTCACCACCAGCATATGGGCCACTCGGATAGAGGATGGGCTGAATTATGTAATTAGAGATAAGATAGCACCTGGCAGGCTTTACCTTGTATGATAAGGAAAACAGAGTCTTAGTCGGATAAGTTTCTATCTCTAAAGGAAATCCCTTGGCCGTATCCAGCTGGGATCCTTATCATGTACCCCTGTCCCCTAGTATATAAAGGGAGGCAGGGCGCCCCATGAGGAGAGGGGAAGATCATCGATCAACACAACCCATCAGAGAAATAACACCACAACTGGACGTAGGATATTACCTCACATCAAGGGCTTGAACCAATATAAAATCTCTTTGCGTTCCTCTGCAATCCACCGAGTTTCCCCTTGCCGAGTAGCCCTATAGTTCTATTGCTGGTGTAAAACATCGACAGTTGGCGCGCCAGGTAGGGGCTCCGGTGAGTTTCACATCTGCAAGCTTGATGGATCCAGCAACCAAGATCGACGGCGACAAGTTCTCTCCTGGAGACATTATCTCATTTGGAAGCCTCGATTTCATTGCCGACCAGATCGGCAACCTCACCTTGGCCGAAGCAGATCCAATCCAGCCGGCCAAGGAATCAGCCGACGTTGCGCCAGTCGGCCCACAGGACACCGCGATCTCCTTCAACGATCTACTCCAGCAGTCGTTCACTTCACTGAGTATGGGGACAACTCTCTCCTTCGGTGTCCGACTTGTGCTAGGCCTTGAGCCAGCTCGGGTTGGGCCAAGAAGGGGAGAGATCGTCAATCTCCCACACGGACTCGGCGACGCTGCGGATATACATCCCGCACCATAGACCTGATCTCCTGCGATTCAGTTTGGACACGGCCAAGCGCCGTTTCAGATTGGATCTAGAGAGGTTGGGGTCGTTCTCACTCTGATAAACTACTCGGAGTCCGACTCCAAGTCGGATAATGGTTTGAACGCTAGCTCAGACTCCAGTCTAGCGAGTCTCTTCCTTCCCCACAAGATCTTCATGGCTTCAACACCACCATCCGAGGTGCGCCGACTACAAGAAGAGCAACAGGAGGAGGCACGCCGACTGCGACAACAGGAGGAGGCTGACCGCGAGGCTTGCAATGACGAACTACGCAAGGCTAGGAAAGCAGCTTAGCAGCAGATTCTCCAGACCAAAGTCAGCGATCACGACGTCTTCGTCATGCCACAACAGAATGTTGTGGCCACCGCAACCTTGCTGGACACGCTTCAACTCGGGCCTGATCACCAGGCCACCCCAACTATCGCCAAGATCAAGGCGATGATCACGGCTGCCGCCTGCCAGCAACATCAACAACAGTCGGGCGACACTGTGGTACCGACTAACCAGTCGGGATCTCCAGCAGCAGGCTCATCCACGTCTGCACGGCGTCAGGCGGCCGGCTCAAATTGGCCACGCGAGGAGTCTAGGCAAACCACACTCGGCAATGACAACCAGCGGCGTCTCTAGTATGATGGCCGGACTAATCAAGACCTTCGAGAGCGCCTACAACATGACCTTTGCCACACTATCAACGCCCAGCGCCACGAACGACACGAAGACGAGCGCCGCCGACTGGAGGATGAAAACGAGCGCTTCGGTCTCCATCACAAGTGGTTCAACCGCCGTGGTCGAAGCCCGAGCCCTCACGAAGACGAAGGCATTCTAGCTTTCACTCGGGAGATACAGGACGTCCACTGGCCGACTGGTTTTAAACCCACAAGGATTGAAAAATATGACGGTAAAACAAATCCCGAGTCCTGGCTCACCGTATATACCCTAGCAGTTCGAGCTACTGGGGGCGACAACAAAGCCATGGCCAACTACCTCCCAGTCACGCTAGCCGACTTGGCGAGGACATGGCTGACTGGGCTCTCGAGGCAGTCAATCGATTCCTGGGGAGAACTCAGGGAGCGGTTCATCACCAACTTCCAAGGGACCTACGAGAGGCCATCTTCTGAGCATGATTTGTATCAACTACACCAGAAGAAGAATGAGTCCCTACGTGATTTTATCAAGAGGTTCTTCGAGAAGCACAACAAGATCCCAATGATCCGCGACGAGGCTGTCATCACCGCCTTCCGCAAGGGAGTAAAGGACGCCCTGTTCATCGCGAAGTTCACTCGGAAGCCACCACCCACTGTCCGGGCTCTTTTCGACATGGCCAACAAATACGCCAACTTGGCTAAAGCGGTCGCAGAGGCCCTCGACAAGAAGGAGTCCTGACAGAAAGACCAGAAGGCGAAAGCCGATAACGAGCCATCTCAAAACAAGTCTGGTAGCCGCAAGCAGAAGTCGGACAACGAGGTGGCCAACATGGAGCACACTCGGTCGCGGCCCCAGCGGAATAACGACTACCAGAAAGTCATGAGTGGGCCATGCCCCTTCCACCCCAAGGGCAAGCACGCGGCCAAAGATTGCTACATGCTTAAGAAGTTTGCCTCCGAGCAGGCTTCACCATCTGGTGCCGACAAGGACAAAGACAAGCTAGATCAGGGTTCGGCCGATGATTTCCATGATCCTCAGGCCGAACTCAACCATATTTTCGGAGGGTCGTCTGCGTACGAGTCCAAGCGCAATCAATACGGTCTCTATGACGGACACCCCCAGTACCTGCGCTGGTCAGAGATGGCCATTACCTTCAATCGCGCAGATCACCCAGATCGGGTTTCTCACCCGGGATGTTATCCACTCATCCTGGACCCGGTCGTCAGAAACATCAGGCTGAAGAAAACCCTCATCGACGGAGGTAGCGTGCTCAACATCTTATTCGCCAAGACTTTGGACGAGATGAAGATCCCTCGTTCAGAACTACGGCTGAGTACTGCGCCCTTCCACGGGATAATTCCCAGCCTGTCATCAACTCCACTCGAGCAGATCACATTGCCAGTAACCTTCGGCACGCGGGATAACTTTCGCACGGAAAAACGTCTGCTTCGAGGTTGCCGACTTCGAGACCACGTACCACGCGATACTCGGACGACCGGCACTCACCAAATTCATGGCGATACCGCACTACACATATATGGTGCTCAAGATGCCTGGGCTAGCAGGAGTCCTCTCCCTCCGCAGCGACATCAAGCAAGCCTTCACCTGCGACAAGGAGAGCTGCAAACTGGCTCAATCACAAGAGGCAGCAGTCGGGCGTGATAGCATTCGGCAAGCCATCACAACTGAAGTCGAGCAAGATCAAGTTTCGGCAAAAAAGGCGGTGAAGTCAGGAATTTCAGCGGACTCTGACACGAAGAAGATCCCCCTGGACCGTTCCGACCCCTCCAAGACTGCCCTAGTCAGGACCGGACTTGACCCCAAATAGGAAGACGCACTCATCACCTTCCTACAAGCCAATAAAGATATCTTCACATGGAAACCGTCCGACATGCCGGGGGTACAAAGGGAGGTGATCGAGCACGCCCTAAATGTGAAGATAGACGCCAAGCCAGTCAAGCAACGGCTGCGGCACTTCGCTCAAGACCACAAGGATGCTATCCGGGAGGAGATCATCAAGCTCCTCGCAACCGGGTTCATCAACGAGGTCTATCACCCGGATTGGCTGGCTAACCCAGTTCTGTTCGAAGAAAAACGGAAAATGGCGCATGTGCATCGACTACACAGATCTCAACAAGGCGTGCCCCAAGGACCCATTTGGTCTTGCCAGGATAGATCAGGTGGTAGATTCCACGGCCGGGTGCGACCTACTCAGCTTTCTCGACTGCTACTCGGGATACCATCAAATCAGCCTGAGGGAGGAAGATTGCTTAAAGGAATCTTTCATCACGCCATTTGGAGCATACTGCTATATCACAATGCCGTTCGGTTTGAAGAATGCTGGAGCAATCTATCAACGGGAAATTCAGCGGTGTCTGCACACTCAGATTGGGCGCAACGTGGAAGCCTACGTCGACGATGTGGTGATCAAGACCAAGTCCAAAAAAGACCTCATCGCTGACCTAGAAGAAACCTTCCATAATCTTCGACGATTCAAAATGAAGTTGAACCCGGAAAAATGCGCCTTCGGAGTGCCATCCGGCAAGTTACTCGGCTTCATCGTCTCGCATCGTGGCATCGAGGCTAACCCGGAGAAAGTCAACGCCATAATGAACATGGCTCCCCCGACTAACCAGAAGGACATCCAGAAGTTGACAGGCTGCATGGTGGCACTCAGCCAATTTATTTCCCGACTGGGCGAATGGGGTATGCCCTTCTTCAAGCTACTCAAAAAGGCGGACAATTTCCAATGGACTCCAGATGCCCAACAAGCCTTCAAAGACTTCAAACAATTTCTCACATCACCTCTCGTGTTGGTGTCACCTATGCCCCAAGAACCACTAATGCTATATTTGGTGGCAACCACTCAGGTAGTCAGCACGATGCTGGTGGTCGAGCGATCCGAAAAGGTTCACATCTAGAAAATACAACGGCCAGTTTACTTTGTCAACGAGGTGCTTGCCGACTCGAAGACGAGATATCCGCAGGTCCAAAAGCTGCTATATGGCCTACTTCTCACAGTCCGGAAGCTGGTGCATTATTTATAAGCACATCAAGTCATGGTGGTCATAGCGTTTCCACTCGGGGATGTCCTTCACAATCGCGAGGCCACCGGCCGAATCGCTAAATGGGCACTCGAGTTGATGGCGTTTGATATCACCTTTCAGCCACGGACAACAATTAAATCACAAGCTCTAGCCGACTTCGTGGCCGAGTGGACAGAAGTTCAACTGCCTACATCAACAGCAAAGCTAGAGTACTAGACAATGTACTTCGACAGTTCTCTACAGATCGGCGGCACCGGGGCTAGAGTCATATTGACATCCCCCACCGGCGAAAAACTAAAGTACGTTCTACAAATCCACTTCCCGGCTTCCCACAACGTCGCCGAGTACGAGGCACTTATCCACGGGCTTCGCATCACTATATCACTCGGCATACGTCGACTGGTTGTGCACGGGGATTCTCAACTCGTAGTGAACCAAGTCATGAAAGACTGGACTTGTCTCGATGACACCATGGCGGCATACTGTCAGGAGGTTCGCAAGCTGGAAAACAAGTTCGATGGGCTGGAAATAACACATGTCCTGCATCAATACAACGACGCGGCAGACGAGCTGGCAAATATGGGATCCAAGCGAGAAGGGGTTCCGACAGGAATCTTTGTCGAGCAACTCATGGAGCCATCAGTCAAGAAGAAACCGACACAGGAGCAGTTGGGAGGTGAACCTACCCTGGCTACAAATGAGGTGCTGCACATATGTCAAGACTGGGACTCCTGTTGTCAAATTTCTCCTGGACGACGAACTCCCAGAAGATCGCAGTCAAGCCGAGTAGATCAAGCGTCGAAGCAAAAGCTTCCTACTAGTCGGAGAAGACCTGTACCGAAGGAGCGCATCCGGTGTCCTCATGCGTTGTGTCACCACCGAGGAGGGCAAGTAGATCCTATAGTCGATCCACTCGGGCATATGTGGCAACCATGCCGCATCCAGGACGTTAGTCGGAAAGGCTTACCGGCAGGGATTTTTCTGGCCCACAGCAGTAACAGACACCAAGGATATTGTTCGCAAGTGCGAGGGTTGTTAGTTCTACGCAAGACAAACAAACCTCCCAGCCCAGGAACTCCAAACTATCCCTATTTCTTGGCCATTCGCCGTATGGGGGCTCGACAGGGTCAGGCCTTTCAAGAAAGCGCCAGGAGGGTTTACACATCTATTCATTGCAGTTGACAAGTTCACCAAGTGGATTGAGGCCAAACCCGTTGCAACTATAACAGCGGCACGAGCAAAGGACTTCATCTTGAATATACTATACAGATTCGGGGTTTCTAACCGCATCATCACCGACAACGGTATTCAGTTCACAGGCGGCGTATTTCAAGACTTCTGCGAAGATTTCGGCATCAAGATCTGCTATGCATCTGTGGCACACCCACGGAGCAACGGCCAGGTCGAACGAGCCAACGGTATGATCTTACAAGGCATCAAGGCCAGGATATTCGACCGACTACAACCATACGTGGGCCGGTGGGTACAAGAACTCCCATCTGTTCTCTGGTCTCTCAGAACCACGGTTAGTCAGGCAACAGGGCAATCCCCTTTCTTCCTGGTCAACGGTGCCGAGGCTATGCTACCGACAGAGTTACAGTTCGGCTCTCCGCGAGTCTGGGCCTACTCAGAAGACGTCTCAAATAATACCCAACTGACCGAGCTAGATCAGTTGGAAGAAGCAAGGGACACCGCAACAATCCAGTCGGCAAGGTATCTTCAAGGCCTTCGTCACTACCACAACCGCAATGTCCGTGGCTACGCCTTTTTGGTCGGGGATCTCGTCTTGAGGAAAATACAAACCACCAAAGACAGGCACAAATTATCCCCAATCTGGGAAGGGCCGTTCATTATAGCCGAGGTCACGCGACCAGGCGCCTACCGACTGAAGACCGAAGACGGTGTTCTCATCAGCAACTCATGGAACATAGAACAACTACGTCCTTTCTATACCTAAGTTTTATAATTTTTCATGTGTACAGTTTCTGACTCACTACGCCGCTTGCATCAACCGAGTAGTGAGTCGGGGGCTGCATGTATATATGTATTCTATCAATAATATACGAGCTTATCCTACTCCAGTTATGAAGGCTTACTACGACTGTCATGTTTGCCCGAGTATAGCTCCTTACATTGAACGATTTTATTATGTTCTAATAGACTAACTCGGCGTAGACTACACGGTCAAGTAAAGCTAATGACAACTGAGTGATAAGCTTGGCGGCAGTACACGTATATTTACACATGTTTTCACAAAGTTTATACATACCAACTACATAATATGTTGCCCCTACAGACCCAGGTCTCGGGCAATTATCTCAGCAGTCGGCTTCGCCCGGGCAATCAGCTCCAGTGCCTCCTCAGGCGTCATCTCCTCGGCAAACCCCTTCCCAATGGCTTCAATGTCTGCCCCTGGGTAGATGGATTTGGTCATCGCCAGGGTTTAGGCCACACCGGCAATGACATGCTCATCCAAGTACTTCTTCAAGGCACTCGGTGCATCATCAAGACGCGCCTCTATTTGGGGGATCCTGCTGCAACTGGTTCCCATAGGGCTAGGATCTATCAGGTCAAGGAGCCCTTACACGGACCCGACGAGGGCTTCCCGTGACTCCCTGATGACTCTATCTCCTTTGTGTAAAACCATACTGGCCTGGACATTGGCTCTCATGTCTGTCCGGGTCCACCGGCAAGTAAACTTGTTAGGCTTGGTTGCAGACAGAATAACTAATGGATTGGTTAAGATCACGGTCAGGTCGGGGACTTACTTTCGTAGTCGGCCTCCCACTTGGCTACAGTTTCTCCAGTTTGTTTTTTCTTCCGAGCTTGATGTGGCCTCTTTTAACTCGCCTTTCCCGTTCGAGCTTGGCTTGGCCTCTGTCAGGTCGCCTTGACCTTCTCAAGCCTGGCTTGGCTTCTTCGCCTCCTTCAGCTAGCTTCCCCCTCTGTTCGGGTCTTTAACTCGGCTTCAAGGCTGCACGATAGATTAGTCATGACTCAACCTTGCGGCCAAGACGCAACTGGGCAGTCCGGGAACAACGCAGCTGGAGGAAATACATCAAGAGTTTAGTCGGGAAGACGCATTCGGGACTTACCTCTGATCTTCGCGCTTGGGCCCAATTTCATCCCTGAGCTGGTAATGGCATCCTTCAACTAGGCTTCCCTTCCCGCGTGACGCTCCTCCATCATGGCCTTCAGCGCCCGAAGCTGCTCTAATTTCATAGGTGGGGGGCCATTTCCACCAAGATCTCGGTCATCTCCTCATTGCGATCGACAAGTTTCTGCTCAAGGAAAGAATAAGCCAAGAGTGGAGTCAGACGTCAAAACAAGAAGACCACCACGACTCTACCACAAGAATTATACCCCGACTCCCTAGGACCCGGTGATGGCGGCACGAAGCAAGCTTTCACGTTCCCTTCTCACCACGGCCTCATCAAGCCTGAAACTCTTCACGTTCCGTCGGTGCGTCCACCTGGTGACGTCCGAGGGAGCCTACGCGGAGGAGTTCAATCCGAGGAAGGTTCGGGATCTCGGTAGCAGCACAACGACGACGACGACCATGATGGAGACGGGGTCCAGCCCCCACATCGGCTTCTTGCGGCCTCAGGGGTCGACTCGGGGCTCCGACAACGGCCTCGCACGAGCATCGGCTCAGGGGCTGGGGCAGCGACCTCAGCAACTGCCCTTGGTCGGCGTGCCAGCGGCCCGCGGTCGGGACCACCTCAGTCTCCGCGACTGGGGTACCACTGCTCAGCGGTGTGTTCGCCGCGCTGGCTCGGCTGGGGCGGGCTCTTCAAGGGAGCACTCGGTGCAGCCTCCTTTGAGATCGATATCGGCACGCTTCCTACATGGTGAAACACACATCAACGCACTACTGCAACAGACAAGAATCCTAGAAGATTCGGAGCAGCATACCTCTTGGAGAACTTCAGCTTCCTACCGGGCGATCCGGGTCCTGGTGGATGCTACCTCCGGTGTCGGCCCGGCTGGCGAATTATCGGTGGAGACGTGGCAGCTGGAGACGGCCCCGTTGGAGGCGTAGCCGACTCGGGCACCCGTGTGCTTGGCGGATCCTGCTCGGATTGTGCACTCGGTGGTGCTTTTGCCGGACTCGGCAATGTCGAGCTCGGCCGTACAAGTCCCAACCTGGGACTTGATCGCTGGCTCCGCAGGCGACGGTGTCCTTTATCTTCAGGCTTCCTGCCACGCGCGCGGTGTCATGCCCCTCGCCCCGATACAAAATAGTTCCCCGCTCTCTGGAGTCGGGTGGGCAGTAGAGGGCTCCTCGGCCTCTTCTTTGATTTGACGGCTGGCAACGGGCGCGAGTCCTCATCAAACTCCTCGCACCACTACAGAAGAATCCACAAAATACATCACACAATGCCGGACAATCATACATACAGGCCCATAGGCGTTCGTCACAGAAGAAGGTTAAAGATTACCTTGGTATGGGGCCGAATGAAGCTATAGGCCGTGACCCGGCGATTATCGTCTTCGGTTGTGATCACCCCTTCGGAGAAGTAACCGAACAAGTCTCGTCACTGTGCGCTTGTTAGCTGACTCGTTGCTCACTCGGTCAGGATCATTTTTGCCCTTAAAAGCCCAGCCAAATGCGCTCCTCAGCTTCAGCGGCTGGATGCGCCGAGTCAGGAAGCGACGAGCCACCCAAGGTCTAGTCAGGCCAGCTTTCTTGAGGTCATCTAATTTCCCCAACAATTGGTGCACTTGGCCCATCTCCTCAAAGGTTGGATCTACTGACCAATTTGGTAAAACTACCGGTGGCGAGCCAGTGAATGGACGCAAGGAGGGAGCCAGATCTGACCAATAGAACCACTCCTTGCCAGCCTTCAAGGAAGATTTCAAGGAAGATCAAATATGTTTTCTTCCCATCACTCCTCAGCTAAGACCAGCCCCCCAATCACACTGACATGTTCTTGGAGGCTGGGGTTTGATGTGAACAGATGCCTGAAGAAATTAAAATGGGGTTCCACACCCAAAAAGCACTCACAGAGAGTAACAAATATGGAGATCTGAAGAATCGAGTTGGGATTCAAATTCACCAACTCTAGCTTATAGAAGTCAAGGATGCGGTGAAGCAATCGGTAAGAGGAGACACAAACCCCGATCGAAAAAAGAGGCAAAAACTATTGTTTCGCTGGATTGGGGATTTGGGACCGACTCACCCTTAGCCGGCCACCAGCGGATCACCTCTTGGCTGGGCAACTTCAGTTCACTCTCTAGCAGCTTCAGTTTCACCGAGCCGCAATCCAAAATCGGCCAAGCATTCTCCGGCGTACCCGCAAGATCCGAAGCTTTCGGCATGATTGGGAGCGGAAAGATTTGGGGAAAGCGAATCGGGGCTTGGAACAGACGAAGAGGATTGGAATCACCCGAGTTCGGGTGGGAACAGCAGCACTAACCCTAGCGAGCGGGAAGCAAAAAGTTGGGCGCGAAGGTGGAAGACGAAGCGATTGGCTGATTTGGGGAAGATGAAGAAATCTTTTTCTCTCTCCCCCCTTTTATAGAGCCAATGCCGACTAAATGGGCTTGGGCTTACACAGTCAGCACTGGGCCACCAAGATATGAGTTCCTACAATAGCATGCTCCATGTGGGCCGCCCGTAGGCTGAGTTGAAATTATAGCGCTGATGCTACTAACAGGAGCCGATGAGGTAAATAGATATGCTTTATGAGAGCCTTATTGCTAAACATATATGTTTGGAGATCTATTTTATCCACCAGGTCTTGAGGATATATC
Organism: Oryza meyeriana var. granulata; assembly: GCA_003991445.1. Taxonomy (NCBI): domain Eukaryota; kingdom Viridiplantae; phylum Streptophyta; class Magnoliopsida; order Poales; family Poaceae; genus Oryza; species Oryza meyeriana. Next base: position 49,577 of record RYFJ01000621.1, on the reverse strand, counting down.
CTTACATGGATCACATGCTGGTCTTCATTAAAATTGAGGATGCAGGTATCTTTCTCGAGTACACCTAACCACGCTGTGGATTTATTTTCATAAAGTGGTACTTGGCCTACATGCGTGGCCGTTAGTTGCCATGAGCAACATTATTCCAGCCGATATGACGCTGAAGAGTCTAACTTTTGAGTAGTGCACTACTCGGGAGAGACTATAAATTTCTTATTCCCGCTGACATGGCGTGGAGGAGTCTAACTTCTGGGTGGGACGCCAGTCGGGAAAGACTATAAACCCCCCTTTTCCAGCTGACATGACACTGAAGAGTCCCATATACGAGTAGCATCCTACTCGGCAAGACTATAAACACACATTCCGACTGACGTGAAGTCGAAGAGTCCTACATACGAGTAGTTTCCTACTCGGCAAGACTATAAATCATATTCCGGTTGACATGATACCAAAGAGTCTCATATACCAGTAGTGATCTACTCAGGAAAGACTTCCAAGTTAAAGATCTTTGACTTTATGTTTAATTGTCTCCACAATTAAGCACAAAGTCGGGGGCTACACCTAATAGGTGCGCCTATTCGGCGCACGCTATCCATGTATCTACATGAAGCCCTTCATAGCCTCGCTGCCAGCTGACACGAAGCAGGACTCGGGAAGAAGACTCACTCGGACAAAGAGTACTCGGGAGCATTGCACTCGGGCAATCTTCACCGTAGAGGATGAGCACTTGGCATCAGCTGTGACTCAACTATGAAGGTCTCAGGGGCTATTGTGGAGGCCATAGGCCCCGGGTACCTCACCACCAGCATATGGGCCACTCGGATAGAGGATGGGCCGAATTATGTAATTAGAGATAAGATAGCACTGGCAGGCTTTACCTTGTATGATAAGGAAAACAGAGTCTTAGTCGGATAAGTTTCTATCTCTAAAGGAAATCCCTTGGCCGTATCTGGCTGGGATCCTTATCATGTACCCCTGTCCCCTAGTATATAAAGGGAGGCAGGGCGCCCCATGAGGAGAGGGGAAGATCATCGATCAACACAACCCATCAGAGGAATAACACCACAATTGGATGTAGGGTATTACTTCACATCGAGGGCCTGAACCAGTATAAAATCTCTTTGCGTTCCTCTGCAATCCACCGAGTTTTGCCTTGCCGAGTAGCCCTATAGTTCTATTGCCGGTGTAAAACATCGACAAAAATCTAACAAGAACCATATCCCAATTTTTAAAACTATGTTGACAGGAAGCAACACAACAAAGCTTCAATTAGAAATCAGCTAGCCTGACTAAGAATCCCATCCATGCAATTGATTTGCACCACACCAAGAGGTAGAACAATGTAACATACCCGAATTTCAAAATTTGAAATTCGACGGCAACAAACTAGTAAAAAGCATTTGAGAGTAAAATCTTATGGTTTTTCTGCCTAAAGTCAAAACAAAAGAAAAGGTTACAAGTGCTAACTCAAATAGGGTAAGTTAAAAATTTTCATGGCTAAATCTTCAAGCTAAAAATCCACCCGGGGTTTAAAATATGAAGACTCTATGGAATACAAAACACGGCTTAGAAATCCATAATACAAATCTTTTGGAACCTTATGGGTTAAATAAAACTGGAAGTAATTCATCCAATTATGCATAAGGAATTTTGATAGAGTTAAAATACTTTAAGGTTCCTCGTAAAGAAATTTTAACACTCAATTTACCAAAAAGAAAATATAAAATGCCTAAAAATGTATAAATAAAATTTTGACATAAAAATGTGGAGATAAATGAAATCATTACCATTTCATGTGCGTGCCTTCTTTTGATTTTTTTGACCTTAAAGTGCATTTCCATAATAGGATACATATGCATTTGTATAGACTAGGAAATTTGTAAAAATAAAAGGTTTAACATAAAATCAAGGAAAAATTCCTTTAAGCTCTGCACAACACCCTTAGCCCACCATAATTTTGGTTTGATGACATCACTTTAAATATTACCTCAGATAAATCAGTCAAATCAATCAAATCTAGAGTTTATTTAGAAACCTTAATCGGAAAAATAATACACATTTCAAAAGAGCATCAAATTGAACAGAAGTATATATGAGACATATTTTATTCAAATACTAGTTTATTTATCATAATAAATATGAATTTTTTAGAATTTAATTCAACAGTTTTGCCACTGAATAAATTCAAAATATTTTGAATCAGCCCTCTTTTGTTTGAATTTCTGGGAATAAACCATTTCGAATTTTGGAATGAAACCTTGAAAAATGGAAACTAGATTATCTGTACATGCTACACAAAAATAGCCATGCCATAAAACCTTCTAGAACTTTGTTAAATAAATTTCAAAGAGAGGAGGGGAAAAACAAACCTTAAAAATCCTGAAAATACTCAAAAACCCTTCTGTACATCGGTTCCTGCCCAAAGCCCTCACTCACACCTCAGCCCTCACGCCTTGGACCCACCTGGAAGCCTCTCTAGCTCACCCCCACTCCAGTTCAGCCCCAGCACGCGTGAGACACGCCCCGACCATGCACAGAACCCGCTCGACACGTGGACGAGATGTGTCCGACGCTAGCCAACCTCTCTATCTCTCCCAGCTACATCGCCTACTATAGAAGGCCAAACGGGCCGCCCGGCCCGGCCCGGCCCTAGCACGATAGTGGCACGGCACTATGCGGCACGGCACTATTAGGCACGGTGGCCTGATAGTGCCGTGCCGTGCCGGCACGTCGGGCCTATTTCTTGGCCCAGGCACGGCCCTACAGCCTCAAAACCGTGCCGTGCCGGCCCAATGGCCCACCAGGCCCGCCGGGCTTAGTGCCGGCCCAGGCACTAAAGGCATCAACCACTCATTCAAGTTCAAAAATTTGAATTATTCAATAGAATTTACAGATTCAAAAAGTTCTCAACAGATTACATTACATCCAGAAATCATCAGTTACTTGAACAATCTCAACAGATCACATTACATCCAGAAATCATCAAATCATCCAGAAATCTCAACAGATCACAGATCACATCACAGACCACAAAAACAATGTTTTTAAGTTTGAGCTGGTGCAATGGCTGCCTCATTAAAAACCTATCTAGGTAAAACTCACACCTCGTGAGAAACCCTAGATAGGAAAAAAGAGTACAGCCCAGCTCAATACAGTTCACCATTATTGCAATACAGTTCCATCATAGATTACACATTTAAATCATGATCAAGATATAAGTTTTCAAAACTATCTTCAAGTTCCTTGTCCTCCACCATGTGCTGTAGTCTTGCTGCTCCAGCCTCCCAATCCTTGATGCAGGAGAGCATCTCCACCATCTCAGGACTCAGCCGACGCCGCCGCTCCTCTATGATCCTGCCAGTTGTACTAAAAGCAGATTCTGAAGATATGGTAGAAACAGGCACAGTCAAAACATCTTTAGCTAAAATTGAAAGAACTGGGTATGTAAGTTTGTGCTCATGCCACCAATTCAAGATGTTGAAGCTATCATCATGGTGGTTGATAGTGTCACTGTCCAAGTAAGAAGAGAGTTCAGAACAACCAATACCAGTTGCTCCAATGCTTGCTGCATGCAGCAAGGCACTAGCAGAAGTTCTTCTAGATAGAGTAGGAATGGGGGTGCAGAAAGAACTCAAAGAAGTACCAGGACCAGGACCAGGACCAAGTCCAAAGTCAGGTGTATCATCACCAGCACCATCAGAAAAAATATCATCCCAGGCACTTTTTTTCTTACCAGAACTAGAGGGCTGTGAAGGCCTTTGCAACTTAACTGCACCAAACTTGTCATCATACCTCTTAAAGATGGTAGAAAGTTGGGCTCTTACATCAGTGAAGTAAGCTGAATAATCAGTACTAGTAAAATTAGATAATAACCTAAGCACATTGCTAAAACCTTTCAATTTAGCTCTAGGATCCAAGATAAATGCAACAGAATAAAGCAATGGAATGTCCCTCCAGTACTTAAGATAGTAGTTATTCATAGGCACAACCACATGTCTAAGCAATCTATCATTTTCATAAGTCTTTAGATGCTTAGATATCAGAATAAGATGATGCAACATTAGTGGAGATGTAGGATAATAGACACCAGATAGTGAAACAGTTGAATCATAAAACAATTCAAGAAATAATAAAACTTTCTCTGCAATGTACCAATGATCTTCTGTCAAAAGTAAAGGCTCATCTTCACCCCTGGGATAGTGAGTCTCAATGAACACACCAAAAGTCTGCTTGTAAGGGACTAGATGCTTAAGCATGAGGTATGTAGAGTTCCACCTCACATCCATGTCCAATCCAAACTTTCTTGGCCTCACATTAACAGCAATGCAATACCTCTTAAATGCAGCAATGCGCTGGTTAGAAGAGTTTAAAAAAGAAATTGCAGTTCTAAATGCTTCAAGGTATTTCTTAATCTCAGACAATGCAGACTTTACAATCAGGTTAATAATGTGACAAGCACAACGCTGATGCAAGAACAGATCACCAATATAAATAGACAGTGCAGGTGTAAGTTTGTCAATGGCATTAGTATTAGCAGATGCATTGTCTAAAGTAACAGAGATAACCTTTGCACATAAACTATACTCCTCAAGCACAGAAGTCACACGATCAGCAATGTTCTGACCAGAGTGGGATTCATCAATGAGCCTCATACCAATGATCCTCTTCTCTAATTGCCAATCAGAACTAATATAATGAGCAACCACACTAAGGTAGTCTTCCTTAGCATTACCAGACCAAATATCAGATGTAATAGCAACAGAAGAAATACTAGAGCTTAAAGACTCTATAAGCTTACCACGGCAATCATTAAAGTAATTCACAAAATCTCTAGTGGTGGTTTGCCTCGAGACAGAAGCAAACCTAGGATTATGTGCAACCTTAATGTACTCCTCAAATGCATCAGATTCACCAAAACAGAGAGGAAGATCTAGTCTAGCAATCAAACGACAAAGCTGTGTACGTGCAACAGCAGGACTGTACTCCCAGTGACGAACATTACCATCTGAATCGAACTTAAGCAAAGACTGACACACGCGAGACTTTTCCTTTCTCGCTTGGCATTTATCAACATGCCGCAAGAGATGGCCAGTGCCACCAGAGGATAAGGCAGAGTACTGATTGCCACAATGAATGCACTTGGCACCAACCCTTACTTTCTTACCGTTGATTACCTTGAAGATCTTCTCGAAATCATTCCAGGCTTCAGAGGTGGATGGACGGGTCCTCTTGTTGCCCCCCGTGCTCACGGTCTCTGGATCGGCTGCGGCAGGAGCAGTTGCAGCACCAGCCCCATCATCGCCAACAACGTCGATGGGATCGGCTGCGCTGCGACCGAACAGCTCATCCCGTCCATCGCCGCGGTCACTCTCATCATCTCCAGTCTGGCCCATCATCCGAAGATCATCGTTGATGGAGTGCCCTTGGTACTCGTCGGCGCCGTCCTGCTCGAGCCCGTCCATCGTGGAACCGGAGCACCAGAGGGGGTCCTCTGGTTCCTCAACGGCTGCACGAGGTGGACGAACAACGGCTCCGGCCCGGCCCTCTGGTTCCTCAACGGCTGCGCGAACAAGAAGAAGAAAGAGAGAAAGTCAGGAAGAGCAAGAACTCATGAACAGAAGAACACATGAACAGATCTAGGGTTAGGGTTTGGGGTCCGAACACTTACTTGTGAAACCGGAGCACCAGAAGCGCCGGCGAGGTCGACGAGTCACGGATCTAGGAGATGACGAGATGGAGACTAGGGATTAGGGACAGATTCGAGGATCTGTTCACCAGAGATTAGGAGAGGAGGAGAGGAAGTAGAGAGGGAGAAGACAAGAGGAGCTCTGGCGGAGTGTGCCGTGCCGGCCGGCAGCGGCGCAGAGGCGGAGAGCCGCCGCCGGAGATGGAGAAGACGGGAGGAGCTCTAGATCTAGAGCGGCGCGTGGCGGAGCGAGCGAGGAGAGGCGAGAGGGAGAGGCGGGAGGAGCTCTGGTGGAGTGTGCCGTGCCGGCCTGTGGCGACGCTAAGGCGGAGAGCCGCCGCCGGCGAGGGAGAAGACGGGAGGGGCTCTAGATCTAGAGCAGTGAGCGGCGGAGCGAGCGAGGAGGCGAGGCGACGCTAGGGTTTAGGGGTCGGGACTTAGGAGCGGGGAGCCGGTGGCGCCGGCATATATAGTCCCGGCCCCCCCTCCCCCCCCCCCGGGCCCCCGGCCTCCAACGGCTAGCAAGCAGGCCAGGCCGTTGGCAGGCCGGCCAACGGCTAGGCAGGCCAGGCTGGGGAGCCGGGCCACCATAGTGCCGGCCCAAAAATCGTGCCGTGCCCGGGCCGGCACTATGGGCCGAATTGGTGGCCCAGGCACTATCCGATGGATAGGGCCGGGCCGGCACAGCACTATTCATATCGGGCCGTGCCGTGTTCGGTCCAGGCTTTTTCGGGCCGTGCCTCGGGCCGCCCAATGGGCTTGGCCCATCTGGCCATCTATATCGCCTACTCGTCCACTTCATCTCAGAGCCAAGAGACCCTAGGAATGGAGACTTTCTTGCCCTCGTCCTCCTCCAACTCTCCACCGGCCGCCAAGAAGAACACCACTGCCAATCGCTGTCCAGCAGTCGTAGCTCCTTCTTCTTCCCCGTTCCATTCTCTCATCTGGATGCTGTGCCCATTCCCTCTAACCTCGCTCCATGTTGTGCAGCATGCCGCTCGGAATGCCGCCTCGCCACCGCCACTCCGGAGCATGGCCAGATCGCCGCCGCTAGCTCGCCAACGCCATTCCGGCCACCATGGCGCACCACAGGCCGGGCTCGCACGCCACCATCGTCGCCTCAACCTCTTCTCTCCAATACGACAAGAACCCCCGTCAATGTTGCCCAGAGCTCGGAGATCGGGAGTCTTCTTCCTCAACTCCGGCCCGAAGCTATCCCGAGCCGCCGCCATAAAATTCCTCCTCTCCGGTGAGTCCCAAAGAAATTCCTCGCTCTCTCACCATCCCTAGGAGGTCTCTAACGTTGTAAACATATTGCCTTGGTCACAGATCAACCGGAGCGAGCTGCCGCCGCGAACCCGTGGGATTCCGCCGTCGCCGGATTGTCCTACATCGCCGCCGCTGTCCAATCCTCCACTACCTCGGGAAATTGCAGAGTGAGCACCCTTACACCCAGTGGTACCTCACGCATGCATGTGCACGGCCGGATCGAGCCCAAAACAAAACATACATCGCCGCCCTAAAACAGCTGCCGCTTACGCTCATCGCCGGTGATGCTCCGACCACCTCCAGGCGCCACTTGACCACCCATAGCTTCTCCCGGATCTTCTCAACCTTTTCTCTGTGGGCCACAACGCCAGCCGCGCTACCGGCGGTCGCGAGCACCGTCGCCGGTCCCCCTGCCTCACTCTTCCCCTGCTTTATCTCGCTGACATGTGGGACCCGCTCGGTAGTAGAGAGATTAGAACGCGAGGACTGATTTGCGAAGAAATTAAAAGATGTTAGGTTAATTAACAAGATAAATACTCTATGACAGATGGGACCAAGGACCAGATCATAAATACTAAAAACTACTGGAACTCTTAAACAAAACATGGGAGGACTGTGGGTTTGATTCCCAGTTCTTCCAGGGGCCTTTTTGCACATTTGCTCTCTGTGACATGTGGACCCAGCTAAGTTAAAATCCGGAAAAAGAAATAAATATGCCTAAAACCTTTTCTGTTCAAAAAATCCATAGAAAATTTATTTTAAGTCCAAATTGGATAAATCAAAATTTGTTAAAATCACAAAATTATGTACTTTATTCCTGTAGATAAAGATCTAGAATATCGAGTACTTAACATGCGTCAAAAATGATATAATATATAAATGTGCATAAACACTTTTAAAATTTATAACTAAATTTACCTTAGCTTCAATTTTTGGTAAATCAAGATTTGTTAGAATCACCAAACTAAGCACTTTATTTCTGTAAAGTAAGATTTGGAAGATCTAGTACTTAAAGTACCTTAAAAATAATATAAGAGATAAACATCCATAAACACTTTTAAAAATTTGAAAATTATTGACTTTAAACTTCATCTTAGTAAATCAAGATTGGGTAAGAACACAAATTCGTGCACTTCATAGCTGTGAACTGAAACTTGATAAAACTTGTACAAAGACACTCTTCTAAATTTAGTAATAGATAAATATACTTTAATTAGTATATAAAATATGTATTAACTTCTAAAATTCATAGATAATTCATATGAGCTTCAAATAAGATGAAACCAATTTTGTTAGCTTCAAAATATTTTGCTTTTTACTTCTGTAAACAGAGGATTAGCTAAAATTAGTATATAAAACACCTTTATGATTTGTGCCATAGATAAGTGTTTTGTATAAAATATAATATGTACAAAAATTTCTAAAATCCCAAAGTATTTATCTTAACTCCAATTAAGATAAACTAAATGGCAGTAAATTCACACCACCTCCCTCTTAAATTTCACCAAGTTAGATTTCATAAAACCTAATCCTAAAACACACACCCATATATATATATATATATATATATATATATATATATATATATATATATATATATGTCGGAGGATGAAATCTCGACGGCGGGAAGTCAGGAGACCCCCCTTGAGATTCGGCCAGGGGAGTAGTTCTCAGGTGCAACCGGCGTCAGGAAGAAAGATGGTTAGATGAATCGGCGAAGAAGACGAGAGGAAGCAGGGTTTGGACCGTCCGAACTGGGGCCTAGGGGCCCGAGCTGGAGGCAGGGAGGTCCGGACCGTCCGAACACGGTCCGGACCGTCCGAACTGTGGAGATCACGTGGGGAAGATGATGAACAGCGCGCGCAAGGGGGACACGAAGATTTATACAGGTTCGGGCCGCCGGAGCGTAATACCCTACGTCCTGTGTGTATACTATGTGGGGGAATGTGTATGGTTGTGTTACAAGGTGTACCCGGGGAGCTCGGAAGCGTAACTGGGAGACTTGGGGAAGAAGAACAGTAAAGGTAGCCTTGTTGTCTATTGCTGGAACTTTTGCCCTCTCCTTCCGTCGGCGGCATGGATTCTCCTTTATAGGGCAAGGGGATTCTTCAGTGCCAGGCATACGTGGTCGTGCCGGTCGGCGCCCACCTGCTGCGCCGCGCCTGGAGGAGCGTCTAGTCGCCGCCTGCTCGGCGGCCGCGGGCAGCTAGAGCTGGTCTGCCGTCGCCTTGTCGGGTCTTTGCCGGGCCACTGTGTACGGCTACAGCAGCGCACCCTGTTGAGAAGTGACCGCGCACGTCGTTGTGTCTCGGACTGTGCAGGGAGCAGGCCCACGGGGGGCCGTCTTGAGAATCCACGCGCGTCCGACCGGGCGGCGGGGCGCGGCGCGCCCCATCGCCTGTCACCCGGGTCTGGGGGCGGTGCCCCCGGGCACGGAGAGGCGCACCCGGGGCCGGGGGCGGCGCATCCGGGCGCGGGGAGGCACGCCCTGGGCCCGGGCACCGTGCGGGAGACACGGTCGCAGCCGGTCGTCCGTCTTGCAGGATGTGGCTCCGGGGAACTGACGTGGCCGAAGACCCACGCGTCCCTAGGGCATGTGGGACCCCCTGTGTCATTTCGCCGACAATATATATATATATATATATATATATATATTAATGAAGATATATGTATAGGTATCGTATACATGAATTATATCTTTTAAATAGAAGTTGATAAAATGAAAGTTTCTTCACTAAAATTCATCTAGGACCTGTACCAACTTACTGCATAGGTCTCACACACATTAGAGTAAATTGGATAATTGACATTATTTCGTAATTAGACATATTCACATATAAGACTACCAAATAATATATCTCTCATATGCCAAATACTAAATTAGAAATTATTTCATCATCTTTTATCTAAAAATTATAATCTCTAATAATGTAAATAATACTTTGACTACCTCATGCAATACACATTAAAGTTGACGTAGGGTACAAACACCGTATTCACGCGTATAGCCCCTAGAATTTATATCTCTGAGATGCAAAGTAACAATATAAAACTTCCTTCACTAAAAATCATCCAAAACCAATACCTATCCATTGCCTAAAGCTCACACTTGGCAAAACACCTCACAAAGCATCCCTAAAATCTATATAAGGCATAATTACCGTATTATGTATATAGAACTTGTAAAACTCGTAGCTTCCAAATAAAAAGAGATAAAGTAGAAATTATTTCACCTAAATTCACTTTAGTTCAATACCTAATCATTGCATAAGCCTCATGCATAATATTGCATTTTGGATTTTTCGTATTATTTACTATTTATTCAATTGTACGTTAAATTTCTTTTAGAGGACGAATTAGAAGTCGATGAAGGAGTGAAGTAATTGTTGCTCTAGGTACTCAAGAGTAAGGCAAGTATTCTCCCCTCCTCTTTTGAACAAATTGAATCCTATGTTTTGGGGAACGAAATGTATTGTTTGTAAAACTGCATGCGTAATTGTAATAATCATTATTTAAAATGTGGGAATTGGTAGTTATAACTGATTTGTTACAAAATCAACCTTGAAATCTTGTGATCCTTGCTTATTGTAACCTTAGAGTTGGTTAGAGTACTTCCCTGTGCTCATTTGAGCTTATACTTGCTTACTTTTCTATGATATACTTAGCTATGCTTAGTAATGTGCTAAATAACATTGTGATCAATTTATACATTTAAAAATAGGCAATTTATAACTTCTAGACAGAGGTGAAGCCTTTGGTTATTTGTGAACTAAAATGATGAAAAACCCGATTTTAGACTTGGGTGGCAAGTGGTGGGCATATGAAGTAGTTGCACACCGATAGGGGGAGTGTTCGCCTGAGTCGATTAAGGACCGAACTCTATATTACCCTCTATTGTTTACCGTACAACCACATGTGCCAGAATGGGATGGTATTAACTCATTAAGTTGTCCAATGCTTAGCCTTGCACATGGTAGGCCGAAGTAGTATGGGTTAATTCGCACTATTAGCTTATAGTAACTACCTAGCGGCCCGTAACAGCGTTAGGCATCTAAGTCTGTCCAATATAACGGTATAGTGCCTCATGGGGAAACAGAAGGTTTGCTGCCATGGCGCTAGATTAAGGCGTGGGCCTGCTACCTAGCGGCTCTAGGGTTGCTCCTAGGGTAGATTCCTGCTTGCCGTCGCTGGTGCAAGGCTAGGCATTGAGCAATGTAAAAGGCTACATTATGATCTCTAGATCGCAGTCAACATGCAAAGTGTGGTAATGCTTTGGCCAACACAAGACAAACTAGAGGATTCACATCATGTGGATAAAGCTGTACAAACTCGGTAGAGTCAAAACTAATTGATTAGCCATGCTCGCGGTCATGAGCGACATCATGAGTATAGATTTATGTTACAAATGTGCTTATGAAATTAGGATATGGATTGGTGGTTTTGATGATTACTATGCTTATGGTAGCTTGATGTCGTGGAGGGCAATATACAGGAAAAACTATTATGTTGATCACTTCCTTTATTTATTATACATGTTTCTAATGTTTTATTAAATACCGTTGCAAATGCTTGTGAATTAAAATTGACTTTACGCAAAAACTAAACCTACAAATAGCCTTTCCTTTGACTTAGAGCTTGCATGTAGTTTTATTACGATTGTCCTTGCCTGTACATTATCTCGACAATATACTGACTCTTGCTTGTATTATGGCTGCTTAACTTTGTTGTAGGTTGAGTATTACGGGAACCGTTGCTTTTTTCAGGATGGTTCTTTTAGTGGCAAACCCTAGTTGGTTGCGTGTGGGTATGGGTAGATGAGCTTCCACTGAACCATATTATTATTTAGCCGGTCGATCTATGTAGTCTATTAAGCTGTAAATTTAGTTTATTTACTTGTATACCCCATTATTGTATATCATTGCTTGAGATGAACGTGTGCAACTAATACTTTTCCTAGGAGCTAGTCGAACACTAGTATAGACTTGAAATAGTTGAAATATTTGCCTAATAGACGATGTAGATCAAATCCTCCGTGATATACAGCCTCTTGGTCACCACCATCGTGTGGTTTGATGGACATATCTCGGCATTGATGGGGTTGCCTGCACTAGTGCGAGTTAGGGAGTTGTGGATGGAACTGGCAGAGGAGGGGAGAGTGCTGGCGATGTCTCCCTGCTTGAGTGAGTGCCTCAGTTGGGATCACAGACAGGGTAGACGGCGGAGCAGGTGCAATGGCAATGGGGATTGGAGGCATAGGCGGCGATGTGTCATCAACTCATCGGGTCGAGAGTTTCACAGGGAGGACGAGTGGAGGGAGCACTGTAGGGGCCGGTCCAATAGTAGCCATCTCCGGTTTCGCCATGCCGGCCCATTTACCTATTGGAGGCTTTGGATACATAATTTTTGGGGCGGACCAACCGGTTCAGTTCTCAGATCATGGCCTATGGGCTATACTAGCAAGCAGTTAGATTGTGAAAAGAAATGTGGACCCTTCTTTAAGCCAAATCGAAAATAACAATTCATTTTCGGAAGCATCAAAAAAGTGCCTTTCCTACCTCATAATGTTTTAAGCTAGACGGTAGAAAATCCTTGTACTAGTAATTAATCAAGAGCACGCTCTTGTGTTTAGATCAGCAAAAGTTTATAACAAATGAATAACACAAAAGGACAATCTCTCGTCCGGTGAGCCCTTCTTGAAGCAGTTAAGGTAATAGCGATATGGCATGGCAATATATCAGATTCAGCTCCATCACTTGGAAGCCCTCTTCTGGTACTGGTCCTTTACCCACTTGATGCCGCTGCTCGTGCCGGACTTCACCTTCTGCGCTCCAACCAATGCCGCCGCCTTCGCCTTCACCAGGCTCTCCGACGCCATGGCCTTCATGTTGCCGGCGACCATCTTCTTCTCGTTGTTCCCTCTGCTGCCTGCAGCTCCTTTTTTGAACCTTCCGCCCCACTGGTCTGCCCAGGTTGGTGCATCGTTCTTGGAACCCATGGAGGTGCTGGAGCTAGAGCTGAAGCATCCGGATGAAAAACATATTCTTATATATATGCTATTTTTATTTGAATAAAAACTTTATTTTTATATGTGCCAATAGAACAGTGTTTTCTGAAAGAGAACTCGAGCAAATAAACAATGAAAAATTCTCACTGCTCTGGTGACAGCAGTGTGTCGATAACCATAAGATCAATAGCACAGTATATCTCTGCAACATCTGACAGATTCTCAAACAAAATACATTGCCATCTAATTTATGGGATACAAAAAACTAAATGGACTACTATGATGAGCAAAAGAGAAATTTGGAGTGAACGGAATGGAGAAAAGAAAACAAACATTGGAAAATCTGCTGAAGATATATATACACCCTTCTTCCTTGTGCAGTCGACTTCAAGGCTTCTCTTATACACAGAGGATATGTGTAAAAAGGAGAAACTACCTTTGCTTCGTGAGGTAGGACTAGGGGTATATATATGCTAACAGATGCTTTGCTTTAATTTGCTCTCGGCACGGAAAGGAAGGATGCTCTGGTGACAACTTCATCGGATCCTCTGAGATGATGAGCTGTCAGCCCAGACAACTGTCTCGCTTTCTGCAGCTTCCAGTACGTTGATGGTGCCAAATGGGCCTTTATTGCAGTGATAAAGCGAGGAGATAAAGAAGGCGGCAGAATTATACGAGTATGCATTTTCTGGATCCCAAAGCCAACCGAGCTGGGTGAAAGAAATATAGAACTCAGTTTTCTACTCATAGAAGTATATTAAGAATTGCACTTCAGGAACGATTATTATCTAATTAGGGTACTAAGTATGTATCATGGAAAATAAACTATATCTTAGGTTAGAGATAAACATATATTTAAATAATAATGGAAGGAAATCATTTATAAAAATTTTGTTTCGTTAAGGCATCCCACCACGTAACACCAATATTTTATTTCGCCGGGCCCAACACAGACTCTGTATTTAACCAACTCACACATTTTTTATCTTTATCTTTACCTTTAACTTTATTTTTACTTATTTCTATCCTTTGGTCTGTCGTGTCAATCCAACAGCTATAAGCCTTCGTCCATCGGATCAAACGGCCAAATCCTCTCGGCCCGAATCGCTGGACCGCTCGGCTCGCCTGCTCCTCGCCCTCTGTTCCCGACTCAGTTTCCCCCTCTATTTCTCCTCGTCTTGCGAGCGCTCGAGAAGACCATAGCCGGATCCAAAATTGAGGGCTCGCTGTGGCTGCCGAAGGAGGCGGATGACGACGAGGAAGCGTACGACCTGGACGGCGCTAGCCAGCGCCCCTCCTCCTCCCTTGTGAGCTCCCTCTCATCCCATCCCACTGCACCGCTGCCTGCTTTGTCCTCTTCTGCTCAGTCGTCATTGTCTCCATCGCCTCCCCCTCTTCTTCTTGCCGCAGCTCCAACTGGTGGTGACGAGCTCACCGCTGCCAAATCTGGCTGTCTTGAGCTCGAGGCCACTTGATCCGACACCCCGAGCTCATGCTCGGGCATATCCAGTTGTGGGGACAACGTCATGCGGCGAGCAGTAAGCACTCCCTTCCTCACTGGCGACCTCTTTCCTCTCCATTCTCCTCGCCGGCCGTCGGTCTCCCCTCCCATCTTCCCTTTTCAGCCTCCAGACCGCCGAGATCCGGTGTCCACGATGGTACGGGTGGATACTTCTTGCCGTGAGGGCCATGTCGTCGCAAGTGAGGCCCTCCGGGCTGCCGGACGCAGGAGGGTGAGGAAACCAAGATTGGGTTTGCTTTCTCAACAAACTGAAAGGAAAAGAAATGGCTTCTTTTTTGCGTGCTCGTGGACGGCAGGTTTGAATTCTAGCTTGTAGTCCTTCTTCTCGTGTGACTCCCTTGGGTTGAATACTTGGATGATGTGGTTGCGGCCGAATTGGATTGTGGTGGTGGTTTAAGCTGTTTGGACTTATACTTAATCTTAGCCTTAGCCTATACATGATTACCTTAAATTTATATGGAATTGAGGTAAATTACTGACCGGCTAAGGTTGAAGCTATTACTGTCATGGTAGGAGTTGCCAATAAAGTCGTTAGCTGCTGGTCCCGGTCACCGTATCGATGGCGTCGCCCCTCCAGCCACCACCTGCACTGACCAACAACAGGGGAGGAGATCACGCTTCGGTCTTCTTCCAGCGCTATGATGATCGGTTAGGGTTGCTAGAGTAGAGCTTAGGCGTACGTAGATCGTCACCCACACACGGGCCGAGGCTCCCTATAAGTATTGCACTAGAGGAGATTATGGACGAGTCCGTTAGAGAGAAAAACGGCGTGCTACCGATCATTACGCGTGCGTGGAACTCGTTCCACATTCGTTAACCGCTCATGAGAGTGGGTGGGTCGAGCCTACATGCCTTTCCCTGGCTTGGTGGCCAAGAGATCAATCAACATTCTCCCACTTGATCTTAACACTAACGAGTCCAGTCTAAGTAGAATGATGAACCAAAGTAATATGTCATAATGGTCAATAAATGCCACTGCGATAACAGTACCTATAGCCACCACAATACGTCGATAGGAATCAACTTACTCTTATAGGGTGTTGATTGATTCTTATGCCCCTATTCCAGAATCACATTTATAGGCTATCTACTAATCCCATGCCGCAAATATACTCATTAAATAAGTTGGGTGGTAGTCCTTTAGTGAGCGGATCAGCGAGCATTGATTTAGTGCTTATATGCTAAACCTTAATTGTTTGATCCTAGATTTTATCTTTCACAACAAAATACTTTATGTCAATGTGTTTGACTGCACCACTTGACTTGTTGTTACTTGAATAGAATACTGCGGCCTTATTGTCATAGTATATAGTGGGTAGTTTAGAAATGCTGTCAACCACTCTCAGACCCGGAATAAAGCCATTATGCCATACGGTCTGCCCGGTTGCCTCATAATATGCTATAAACTTAGACTGCATCGTCGACACTGTAGTGAGAGATTATTTGGAGCTTTTCCACGAGATGGCTCTTCCTGCGAGAGTGAAGACATAGTCTGATGTGAATTTCTTAGTGTCTATACACCCCGTAAAGTCAGCGTTTGAATAACCAACAACCTCAAGGTCATTAGACTTTCTATAAGTTAATATGTGGTGCCTAGTGCCTTACAAATAGAGCAAGACTTTCTTAACAGCCTTCTAGTGGTCTAGACTTGAATTGGATTGATACCTGCCAAGCATTCTGGTAACAAAAGCCAAGTTTGGTCGCGTATAGACTTGCTCATACATTAAACTTCCGACAGCTAAAGCATATGGAATCGTCTTCATCTGATCCTTTTCTAATTGATTCTGCGGGTTTTGGAATAAGCCAAACTTTATCGTCCTTAACAATTGGAGCAGGCGTGAAAAAGCACTTACTCATGTCATATCTCTCAAATACTTTGTCAATGTATGACCTCTAAGATAACCCTAATACTCATCTAGACCTATCTCGGTATATCTCAATGTCCAAAATGTAAGAGGCCTTACCAAGATATTTCATGTCAAACTTAGAGGACAAAAATGTCTTAGTCTCATACAGCAAATGCTTATCGCTACTTGCTAATAAAATATCGTCCACATAGAGTACTAAGATTATAAACTTACCACTCTTATATTTCATATAAATACAATTATCCATTCCATTATCCTTAAATCCAAAATTTTTAATTATGTCATCAAATTTAAGGTATCATTGTCTAGATGCTTGCTTTCGACAGTAAATGGATTTCTTAAGTCTGCATCTCATATGTTCCTTGCCTTTCACGACAAAACTTTCCGGTTGTGCCATGAAAACTTGCTCATGCAAGGCACCATTAAGAAACACAATCTTGACATCCATCTGATATAACTCTAAATCATAATGAGTTACCAGTGTCATGACAATTCTGAACGAGTCCTTTTTAGAGACATGGGAAAAGGTCTCATTATAGTCTATTTCCTCTCTCTGCGAAAAACCTTTAGCTACGAGCCTTGTCTTGAATCGCTTGATGTTCCCTTTGGAGTCATACTTAGTTTTGTAGATTCACTTACAGCCTACTGTTTTGACTCCTTCAAGAATTTCTACTAAATTACAGACATGGTTAGTGCCCATAGACTTTAGTTCATCTTCCATGGCCTCAAGCCACTTGGACGAATTCTAACTAACAATGGCTTTCTTATATGAAATGGGGTCATTTTCTTTCCAATAAAAACCTCATAGTCATTAGGAATAGTAGATCTCCTCTCCCGCGGTGATCTTCTTAGTTGTTCATTAGGGATTTTAGCAGGCTGAGGTATTTGCACGTCATTTGTACGTAATTTTGTGCTACAGGTTCATTAATATCATCAACTAAAGGAGGACTCGCAGAAGAGGATGCCTGTGGCACTGTCTGAGATACAGGCAGATTTTCCTGTTGGATAACTGACATGGTGACACGGATTTCCTCAAGGTCCAACTATCTGTCTTGTGAACTCCCACAGATTTGATCATTCTCTAAGAAGACAGCATGTCTTGTCTCAATGAATTTATTGACACGGTCTAGACAATAAAAGCGATACCCCTTAGATCTTTCTGGGTATCTAATAAAATGACAGCTCACAGTCTTAGGGTCTAATTTCCTTAGATGTGGATTAATAGGCTTGGTTTCAACAGCACAGCCCCATACTCTAAAATAATTTTATTCTTTGGTTTCCTACCAGCATAATTCATAAGGTGTCTTAGGCACGGACTTAGTAGGCACCCATTTTAATATATAAGTGGTTGTTTTTAATGCCTCCATCCATAATTTCAAAGACATATAAGAATGACTAAGCATGCTAAGCACCGTGTCTATTAGAATGCGATTATGACGCTCAGCAACTCCGTTTTGTTGTGGTTCACCAGATATAGAATATTGGGCAACTATGCCATTTTCCTGTAGGAATTTGGCACATGGCCCCGGAATTTGCCCGTATGGAGCATTTTTCCCATAATATTCTCCTACTTGGTCTGAGCGCACCACTTTAATTTTAGCATTATGCTGATTTTCCACCTCAGCCTTAAAAATCTTAAACTTTTCTAGCGCTTCAGACCTGTTATTGATGGGGAAAATGTAGCCATAACAGGGAAAGTCATCAATAAATATAATGAAGGTATCAAAGCCATCTACCGACGTCACTGGGAAGGGTCCAGAAATATCCATATGGATTAACTCAAGTATACCTATACTCCTAGTGGCCACTTTCTTTATTGTCTTAGTGAATTTGCCTTTTATGCAATCTAAGCATGGATTTTCTTCAGTGAAGTCTAATGGTTGAAATATCTCGTTCTTAATGAGACGCTCCATCCTTCCCTTCAAGTTATGGCCTAAGTGATAGTGCCATAGTTTTGATGAGGTCTCAATAATTTTAACATTATAAGCAACATGATACAAACTCATTGCAGATTTATCAAGGGAGAGCAAATAAAGTTTGCCTCGCTTAAAAGCAAGGCCTACAACCTCATTATTAAACTTAATAAAACATTCAATGTCTCAAAAATCAACTCTAAAACCGCATTCGGTTAAACAAGCAATTGAAATAAGATTCCTTTTGATAGATGGAACATAAAGAACATCATGTAATAATAAATTGAAGCCTCCTGCTAGAACTAAGGGAAGATCTCCAATAGCCTCAACATGAAGTTCATTGCCATCCGCCACTCTAAGACTTCGCTCCCCCCTTGTGATAGTCCTCCCAGAACACAATTTCTGAAATGAATTGGTGACGTGCACAGTTGCACCTGAGTCAATCCACCAAGAGCTAGGGGCATAATTTACATCGAGTGCATCATCAACATAAGAAATAATATCAATAATGATGTTACCATGCTTAGCAAGCCACTTCTTAAAGACATTATAATTTTCTGCATATGGCCAGATTTTTTGCAAAACCTGCATATCACGATACTGGATGTAGACGCACCAGATCCAGATGTAGCACCTGGGGTAGGCTTATTTTTCCCCTTAGGCTTAGGCTTGCCAGGGGAAGTCTTAGGCTTTTTTGCTGGGCTTAAACCTACACAGATTTCATCAGCTTTCTCTTCCCTTTATCAGTCTTAGTGAGGTAAGAGCCTGTTCCTTCTGCTCTCTGCCTTTTGACGCTCCCTCCTCCTCGACAGAGTGAGAGCTTGAATGAGCTCGGTAATGGACCACTTCCTTCTGAGTATTGTAATTTATCTGAATGGACCGTAGTCGCGGTGGCAAGGAACTCATGATGAATGGAACTGGCCTAAAAAGCCATTGGTAGATAGCCACATGTCATGTCTTTACTGTTTCCTGCTTATATTGGTCATGAACATGATGTGTTCTCTCAACACTCCCCTTTCTGTCGTAGCGAGAGGTGTAACGCCCAGAAATTCACACTGAAATTCTGAACATTAATGTGTAATAAATCCCTGCCCAGGAAAGCCAGGGTACACAAACCAAGTTGCCATACAGAGTGTCTTACAAACAGAGTAAAATGTATATTACATAAATGCAGCGGAAAAAGGTAAAACGGAGTCTATAAACATCTGGCCAAGCAGCCGCTTCCATCCCATAGGCACCTTGACGGCAGAGCCAGCCTATTCCTCAGGATGATCTTCATCTGACGCGTCCTCCAACACTGGGGGGAAAATTGAAGCAAGGCTGAGTACCACCCACAGTACTCAACAAATCACACCCACAATTATGCATATGCACAGGGTACAAAGATGGGATAGGGTTTGTGTTGCATAAAAGCAGTTGCAAACAGTAGTAGTTCGTAACACAGTAAAAAAGGTTGATTAATTTCGCCATATTAATTCTCCACTGATTAACATTACACCACGTTAACCGGCCCAACCATTCCCAACTGATTGACGCTACACCACGTCAACCAGTCTCCACTGATGAACGCTACACCATGTTTCAACCAGACACCACCCGGGTACCGTTACACACGTTACCGCGGACTCCACTGATTACGCTACACCACGTAACCAGTCACCACGGACAATGTTAACCACGCTGACAGCTTTTCCCAATCAATGCTACACCACGTTTGACTAGGCCGCGCTGATGGAAGTTACACACGCACCACCAGGCGTTCACTAATGAGAGTTTACACCACACTCACCAGTCTCCACCGACTAGCGCTACACCACGCTACCGGTCACCCCCGGTCACTCAACCACGGTCGACCGGACTCAACACCTTCCACAACACCAGTTTGATAAAACAGGATTAATTATCTAGGGTGAGACTAATCACGGTGAGTCTTGGCCAATGTGCCCATAACCTCGGGCGCGGCTATTCGAATAGTTTTACTCTGATCAGAGGTGTACAACTGTACCCACAAGACACAGCCCCCCCACACGTTCCCATGTGCCAATACATCACCACGATGTCCCGTACGAGGCTGTGACAGGACGGTTCACGCAACCTCTCCCTAACCATCCACACCACGCTAAGGTTGTACCTGCCAACAGGGCACGCCATATTGGCCAGGCTACCCCCCTTGCGCCAGGGTGAATCCGGCAGCCGATCAACCCTACCCCGGGCCGACCCAACTCCATCCCGCTCACCCTCTTCTTCGGTGCCTAGGAGAGGGAGAAGAACGCTTTCAAGCCCAGCCGTTGCCCACGCTGGCTTTGTGGAAAGTACGGGAAGTTGCCCAAGTGGTTCCATGCGAACCGGTCCTTAATTGCCATGGGGCGTGACAAGCAAAACCATACACCACAGCCCACCATTTGGGTAGGTTTTAATAATTTAACATCAGCCTATCCAAAGTTTCACTTTTGCGACATGGAGTCGAATCATATAAAAGAATTAATATTTAATTCCCATGTGAGCTAGGTTGCTAAGCATGGCTAAGCATCCTAAGAACTATAATCTAATCACATTATTACCTAGGTGACAAGGGTTCAGGTTTCAAAAACATGGCTAAGTCCTACACTGCATAGGTAATAACCACCCACATGAATATTAAAATAATGCAGTTTATTTGAGTAAACAAAGCAATTTAGCGAAAAATAGGTACAAAATGTTCAAAGTAACAGTGCGACTTGCCTTGCTCCGGCTCAAGGTACTCTGCTACGATCTCGAAATACGCGGGAGAATTACCGGAGTCCGATTCTACAACAAACAATGCATAAACAATTAAAAAATAGTACATGGGCCAATCAAACATGGGCTGAAAGTATTTTTAATGGATTCTTAGCATTTTTCTGGACTTAATGAAATTTGAATGGACTTAATCGGAGTTCGTATGAATTAGTTATGATTTATCAAGTTTTACTTCTATTTTCAGTATAAATATAATTAACAGGCGATTTATTGTGTATTAAACCGAATTAAAGACGTCACCGGAGGGAGAGCGGCGCACAGAGGCGGGCGCACCACGTGGCGCCACCGCGGGCAACCACGCGGGCGAGCGAGCGGGCAGCCCCGATCTACCACCCGACAGATCGGACGGCCCCGAGGAGCGGCAGCCGAGGCCGGCCGTCCCAAGCGGGAGGCGGCGGCACGCACGTGACCCGATGGTTGATGACGGCGACCACCCAGCACAGTGGCGGCCACACGGAGGGGCGGAAAGGAACGGAAAAACGGAGGGGGTTCTCACCAGCGGCTCGCGACGGCGAGTGACGGCGCGAAGACGACGATGGCGACGAAAAAGCGGCGGTGGCCTCGGGATGACGTCGGCCACGGAGCTCCGACGGCGGGGAACGGGTGAGAGGCGGTTGCCGAGGTGTCCTGGAGGATGAGGAGGACGAAAGAGGAGTTAGGACGAAGAATGGAGACACGGCGCGGCGGGAATCACCGGCCGGAGAGGAGGCGGAGTGCCGATGCTCACCGTGCGCGTGGCCGGGGCGGTCCAGCGGGATTTGGCTTCCATGGAGTGGCGGCCGAGGTGCGGTGTGGCACGGTGGAGGTGATGGCGGTATGGCCTGGCGGCGTCCGGAACAGTGGCGAGTGGTGGCCGGAGTCGGCGAAAAACGGGGGAGCTCGGGTGCGCGGTGGTGAGGGGGTTCTAGAGCACGGGGAAACTCGATGTGTTGGGGGAAAAATGGAGGAGAGGGCGGAGGGGCTTTTTATGCAGTCGGCCGGGAGAGATCAAGGCCAAACGGCTCCAATCGCGCATGGGAGAGAGAGTGGCGGCGTGGAGATCGTGCGCGCAATTTGTGGGAGTGAGGGGGCGTGGACGCCGGAGAATTCGGGGAGGTGGGGCGGACTCGGTCCGCGCCCATTTGAACCGAGTGCGAGTGCGGGAGGAGGCGGGAGGCGGCGCCGGATCGGACGGCCTCGGGGATTTTCCCCTCCGCCCGATTCGGACGGAGGAGGAAGACGATGCTGACAGGCGGGCCCGGCCTGTCAGCGGGAGGCGCGTGGGCGCGGGTGTGAGCGAGGGTGCGAACGCGGGCGAGGGGCGCGGGCGCGAGGGCGCGAGGGCGCGGGCGCAAGGGCGCGAGAGAGGGAGAGGGCGCGGGCACGAGAGAGAGCGTGGGCACGGGAAAAAGGAACTGGCCTATGGCGCGCGGGGAATGGCGGCACAGGAGTGGGCCGCCGGCCCAACAGAAGAAAAAGAGAAAGGAAAAAGGAAAAAGATTTCCAGGACGATTGAAATTCCGATAAGCGTTTTTGATTTATTAAAAATAGTTCCTGTGCTCTGAAAATTCCACTAAAAATCCGGTTAATGTATTTTGGCACAGAGAATATAAGAAAAATATTCCCGGCTATGATAATTTATTATCTTGCATTTTACACCTTTAATTAATTCCTCTAGCCATTTTAAAATTCCTTTTCTTAGGTATTTTCTCAGGTTAAGTTTTTGTGTGGCTAATATCAGGGTGTGATAAGAGGTGATCATCCTCATTATGAGAACACTAGCATAAGTCTTAGAAGAGCCTTTGAAATTCTACTCAACATTAGTAATATAGGCCTTTGCAGCCTCGGCATCAGAAATGTGATCTCTAATGCCAGGGGATAGGGAGTTATTACTGAGCATCAAGCTCATGCGATTTGCCTTCTACCATTTTTTCACCTTCTCCTCATAAGCCTTCTTACTCGCATTAGCGGCACTAGCGGGAGGTGGAATGGGGGCTTCCTCATGTAAGGCAACATCATAATCAAGCAGCCCAAGGGTAATGTTCACCCACTCCTTCCATTCCTAGAAGTTAATGTCGTTTAGTTGCTCAATGCTGTTTATTTGAGTAACTACATCATTAACAACTGAAATTAATGACAAGACATTAGCAAGCAACAGCAAGGTGTGTACAATCAACCCTACGTTAGTTTGGTTAATCATGCACATAAAATTAAATATTCTACTTCATAATACCATTGGGCCAAAATGAAGTAAAACTTAATTGTCGTCAATAATAATATCCTAAATCATAGCTCCGTTGGATCAAAATGACAGAGGAAATAAAATAAAATATTCCAACTAAACTTCTCATTGGTTCCATTTAGTTGGAAATTAATTCTTATGCAGAAACATAATTTTATCATAATTTTATAGCATCAAGAAATGGCTCAAAATGAATTAAAACATAGTGTATAAATTAAAAACCATTCTAGAAAAATGAAAAGAAATAATGAAAATGGCCTAGCGGTCCATTAGTGCGCAGCCGGCCCATTACTGTGCCCCGGGAGCACGCGCGGTCCTGATATGCGCGGCCCATTAGGTGTGCACGGCCTGAATGCTCCCGTAGGCCCATCGCCTGCCACCATCCGATCTAATCCGACGGCTAGGATCTGAAGAGATTGGCTCGATGCAGCGTAGACGCATTAGCAACCGTTGAGATCTGATCCAATGGCTCAAAAACAACGTGGAAACAAAACTGCCGCGGAACCACAACCCTAACCCTAAATTCCCCATTTCCACTCCTGATCTCTTTGTGCGAGAAACACGGCGACGCTGAGCGAAGCGGTGGCGGCAACCATGGCATGCGACAACTTGATGTCGCGCGCCGTGTTGCCCCCTGCCACCCTCCTTGGTTCTCCTCCACGGTGCGGCCCATGGCCACATCAGGTGAGCCTCGACCCCGCGCAGCCAACTGAAGTAGGCGTGGGGTCAGTTCGAGACGGCAGCAGAGTGTGTGCATGGTGGAGCTCAGGCTGTGCACTAGTCGCACGAAGACGGCGAGGACGCGCGAAGGCGCACGCGCGCGGAGGAGGCGTGATGCCACGCGCGGCAGGCTCCGGTGAGCATGAGGCCACGAAACCGGTAAGTACTTAGTCCCAATGATTAGGGTTTGCCTCAATTTGGGGTTTTTGGGATCGGGATTTGGTGGATTTCAATGTTAGGGTTCTTAAATTTTGGGGAAAACAAAATTAGGGTTTTGGGCCGAAGGGGAAGTTTGGGGATTTTGTGTTCTTAACCAAATTTGTCTCCCCTCCTTCTAATTTCTACCCAAGACGAGAGTGATAGCATAGGAAGAGACATGAATTAACTTAATTTCAACATTAATATAAGAATTGAACATGAACAAGCTGACGGTAGGACTTAGCACGGCTTTAGGGCTACCAGAATGATGGATGCATCTATATGACTAAGGTGGCTCTGATACCACAATGTTAGGACTTATACTTAATCTTAGCCTTAGCCTATACATGATCACCTTAAATTTATGCAGAATTGAGGTGAATTACTGATCGGTCGAGGTTGAAGCCATTACTATCGTGGTAGGAGTTGCCAATGAAGTCATTATCCACCAGTCCCCGTCACCGTGTGAACGGCATCACCCCTCCGGTCACCACCTGCACTGACCAACAACAGGGGAGGAGATCATGCTTCGGTCTCCTTCTAGTGCTCTGATGAACGGTTAGGGTTTTGGGAGTAGAGCTTAGGCATATGTAGATCGTCACCCACGCACGGCCGAGGCTCCCTATAAGCACTAGAGGAGATCGGGGGTGTGGGCACCCCGGAAGTGCATTATGGAGAGTAATTATTATGACAACGCGAAATATCTAGATGGATGGGGTCTCGAATAAAAACCGAATAAATGCGGTAACCATCCATCCTCATCGCAGCCTTGCCATAATCTTTATCCACTCACAATACAAATCCAACGCGCCGAATTCAAAAATAAAGAGATATTTGGAGAGTTGATTCACCAGTCCCAAACGACGAAGTGTGCCCGTCAAACCACACGAAGGTGGCGACCAAACATGATACACACTTCTAGGGGCATGGTCTATAGTTGAATCAACGTCCATGCATCTCATCATTTCTAAATTCATACTCATGTTCAGCTAGTCCCCAGGAAAGCGACTAACTTCACACTTTCATCGCAAGCAATTGATAAACATCACAAGTACTCTAAATATGGATAAACGAGCAGCAGAGTTATATATATTACATAGAGGGCTCACACCCTAATTCATCACAAAGTGACACAAAAGATAGCAGCGAAAAATATAAACATAAAAGATAAAACCAGTGGTGCCATACCAAACCACAGGGCAGCCGACTGGGGAGAGAACTTAACTTCAACTACGCATTATCCTCACCACCCTCGGCAGGATAACAGTAGACCACATCAATGTCGTCGTTGTCCTCACCTGAAAGATGCAGCGTGAGTACACAAGTACTCAGCTAGACTTATACAATAATAATAGTTCAAAGGAGTAATGCTAGTCTCTACATCAAGGAGTACGGCTATGTCGATCTGATTTTGCATAAAGCTGATTTTATTGAGCAAGTACTACATTTAAAACATAAGCATTTGCAAAATATAGCAATCTGAAATTTAGGACAGCAAGCTTATAGTTCTGAAATGTAAGTAAGAATGAGCACAAATCATGATGTAATCATCATCCATGGGCCACCATTGCACAAACAATTATGCTACACAAGCATATCATTATCCATGACTAAAACCAAGTCATATTTATCATTAAAACCTTTTATATAAATCCATCCAGCCATGACTATCCTAAGTCATGGTATAACAACATAATAATCCCAAGTTGGATGCTAACATAGACTAACTAACACATCAAGCGGTCATCTTGTAACCGTGGACACGGCTATTCGAATAGTTCTTACTCTGATCAGAGGTGTACATCTTTACCCATACGATGTGATAGAAGCCAGAAGGCTACACTCTAGTTTGATCCGTACATATCTGTACCCACACTCTACACATTGAGTGCGGACTAGAGGTCATAACAAAACCTTTTGCACGCTTAGCCCCAACCACCTAAACCACGTCTGGGCCCCCGACGACTTAGTCGTGCGTGTGTGGTGACTAAGACGGGCTCACCGTCATGGGAGGCACCTCCGTCCCTAACCAGGCGCGCTCGAGGTCCTCCAAAGGAATACCCTTCCTCACGACTGACGGACGGGCGTAGATGGCCACAGCCTCCCATGCTACTAAGTTATGCCGTCTCATACCGGCGTGTGGAAGTATGTAGGGTGCTTGAATAGACGTCAACATGTTCAGTCCTTAACGACCCAGACGGAGCTACTTGCATCGGGGAAACACCATCCCATCATCGCCCTATCATCCGTCCAAGTCAAACATATTTTCAATTATTATTCAGAGGTTATTCTTTTCAGATTTTAACCCATCCATTCGCTTTAAACTAGTTTTAAACTGATAGCTCCATCTATCGGATTTCTCTAAGTCTAGAAATAAGCATGGCTAAGCGTTCGGTAAAATAAAAGTATCCCCAAAGTCCTTAACCAGGGGTGACAAGGTATATACATGGAATCAATAACCAAGGAATGGAAATGCATACAATTGGGTAATATAAACTCTACCCGTTTTTCCCATTTTAACAAGACCGAAACATGCATATAGATATTTCCTTTGCAAACAAATCAATTTATTGAAAATATGGGTTCAATATGCTTAGATGCTTGCTTAGTAGCTTGTTTAGATGCTTTCTTAGTAGCTTGTTTAGATGCTTGTCTTGCTGCAGCGATGGGTCACTCTCAAGCTCTGGGTTAGCCTCCACGTACTCCGTATCCTCGGAATCTATCGATAAGAAGCAATATACAAATAAGTATCGAAATAGACATGCATATGCAACATGCTCTAAAAATTATGTGATAAAAACAGAAGGTAGGGCATGTCCTAACAAGATTTTAGGAAAAAGAACCAAGTCATTTGCATCTTTGGTTTGGGAGATACAAAAATAATAAGCCATATACGCTGAAAATGGCAGATTTGGAATTATTTGTGTATCACTCTTGTGTATTAGGGGTAACTTGCATTTTCTATTAAGGTTTTATTTATTTGATCATTTTTAGATGAAAGTGTATAACCTACTGGTTCTAACAAAATTTGGTTCATTGAAATTTGATTTAAGATGATTTAGTTGTGAATTTTACAAGTTTATCAAAAAGAAAGGTTAGAAAAATACTTAGGCTTATTTTGAGAGGTAGTTTTGTCAAATACAAATTATCCACAGTAAAGGTTACAATTTTCTGAGTTAAACAAAAGTGGTTTCACATTTTTAGCAGTTAGGATGAATTTTCTAGAAATTTATAAACTTCTAGGTTACAAAGATGTATACAATAGATATTTCCATTTTTAGAGAAAAATTCCACACAGAAGTTCTCACTTTTTATTTTACAAAATTAAAGAGCACATTTTTATGAATCCATAGAAATTTGGTTCACCTCAAAATAATTTATAATGGATTTTATGGTAATATTTCAAGTTTCTAGGCACAAAATAAGGTATTTTTGCTTCACATTATTTTATTGGCATTTCCTGTACAGCAGTTGTCCTGTTTTATTCCACAGCATTAAAGTTCACAAATTTACAGAGCTAACAAAATTGGTTTCACTCAAAAAGGAGTTAAAATGAAAAAGTTATGGATTTACAAAGTTTAACCATTTTTCTGTTATAAAATAAATTCCTTAATCTTTTTCCTAATTCTTTCTTCTTTTCTCTTTTCCTCTAGCTCGGGCCCACATGCCAGCAGCACAGAACAGGGCAGGCACAGCCAGAGCGGAGGCAGCGAGCTTCTCGGCGGCGGCGACGGCGGCGTCGGCTCGGGTGGTGGCCAACTGAGAAAAGAAAGAGGTAGACGAGGCGAAGCTTTCGGTGATCTTCTCATCGCCGGCGGTGGCCGGAGCTAGGCTGGCGAGGGGCGCAGGCGGCGGAGTGGTTAGGGTCGACGAGGACGATCGAACTACAATCTGTTTCTGGCCGAACCAAAGCATGTTTTAGCGTCTAAGGGGTACCAGAACGCTCACCGTGGGTTGTGCTGGTCTTGGCAAGGCTGGAACAGCAACGGCGACAGCGAGCACCGTCCGGCAGCGGCGGAAATCTTCTGGACGATGGCGGCAGCTCGATCCGTTCGCCAAGCTTCCAAGGGAAGATGTCCATCGTGTTAGAGGTCCCCTAGGGGTGGCGAGAGAGCGAGGAATCGGAAAGAGGCTCACCGGGGAGCGAGGAATCGACGGCGGCGGCAGGCGGCCGGACTTGGGGAAGACGACGCCGATCTCTAGCTTCACGGCATCATAACTCGATTCCTTCGGCTAGCTAGCTTCTAGAGGTGAGGCGACGACTTTGGTGCAGTGGCTCGGGCTGGGATCACCGGAGTTCGCCGGAATTGGGACAAACCGAGCGGCGGCGGTTCGGCAGCGTAGAGACAAGGCACAGCGGCGGCATGGCGACTTCGGCTAGTGATCCAAAGGCTGCCGAGTATAAAAATGGAACTATTAAAATGTGTAGATCACGTTCCCGGGGTCAAAAAAGGGATGGAACTCACTGGATCTAGCTCGGGCTCAACCAAACACCGTTGGTAGAGGAGAAAATGGGCTCGCCGGCGGTGATCCTTGGAGGTGTTCTTGGTTTTCTCGGTGGGAACGTGGAGAGGGAAGGAAAGAGACTCTGTTGATGCGTTCTAAGGTGAAAATGTCGATGCTCTCAAGGAATGGAGCTGGGCTGACTGAATCAGTAGGCAGAGAGAGTGAGAGGGAAGAAGAAGAAGAGGAGGACACATCTGCCATGCAACAGCTGAGTTGTATCCACTTCTACAGTGCATGGGTGGGTCCCACCTGTAAGGCAACCTTGTCCTACACATTTTTAGCTAGCTTTAGTCTATGACTTGTGGGTCCATGAAGGGGAAACCTAGGAAAGAGAGAGGAGTATGGGTAGGAATGTTGGTGAATCACACTGTCCCAGGCTGTAGTAAGGCTGACAAGTGGGCCAGGGTCTTGTGGGTCTCACATGTAAGTAAGAAATGAGAGGAGAAGACTCTAGAGACTAAGTGTGGGAAGTTGTATGAGCAGCTGTCTTGCATCTGTGATTTCAGTAGGTTACCAAGGGATATAATTCATGGAAAAATTATTGGAGGTAGAGAAAGATGTGTTTAACCTGCTGACCAAATTTCGTGGTCAGAAGTGGTCTGGTTTGCCTTTGGTGAAATTGCAAAGTAGGGTTACTGATCCAGTTTTTCTGCAGTTTGATTTGTGTCCCTAGGGCTTTGCTTCTATTATTTTATGTGACTTCTTTGGGAAATAAATTGAGCCAAAATTACTGGTGGTAGGGTTCTTGTTAACACAGCTGTTGGTAGAGTTGCACTGCCTAATTAATCCTCATTCTTATTTGGTGAATTTTAGAAGTACCCCAATTCATTTCAGCTAGCTTCCCAGCTTTGCTGATTTGAGGGATTTTATTGAAGTACTTACTGAAGTGATAAAATCATGTAAAATTTACAGTGGATTGATTATGTGGAAAAGTGTTCACAGGAATTTTTTTTCCATGATTTTATGTGCAACCAAACATCTTTAGAAAATCCTTAGACTATTCAAAAGCATATGTCAAAGAGAAAGATCCAGGCTGAAACTTGTTTGGAATTTTTAAGAGGTCTAAACTAATGAAATAAATTCTGGAAAAATTATATTGATTCATGATAAATAGGCTAGTATTTGAATAAATTATTTCCCACATATGTTTCTGTTCAATTTGATGCACTTTTAGGAGTTGGGCTAATGTTGCCGATTAGTATTTTATTGTATTGATGGTTTTAAATATTGCAAACTTTATTTTGTAAGAAGTGATAATGCAAGAATTTAATTTGTGCACTCGAGTGGCAGTAGGTCATAACCCTAATTACTTGGAATTAAATTTAGGGCCGTGACAGGGGGCGAATCCATTAGACAGAAAAATGGCATGCTACCGATCGTTGTGCATGCGTGGAACTCATTCCACGTTCGTTAACCACTCGTGGGAGTGGGTGGGCCGAGCCCAAGCGCCTTTCCCTGGCTCAGTGGCCAGGAGATCAACCAACACAGGCAGGACTTGGTGGAGTTGTTGCAGGAGCATCAGAAGCTTATCGTCCATGCAATTGCTCCCAATCTGCAGCAGGCTAATGAATCAAGCTGAGGACTCTAGCTAAGATCTGATTTTGTTCCTAGTTTGTGCTATTTGTTATCCTTTTTCTTGGGTTGATAGATTTCCTGCATCAGATTGGAATTCGTCTTTTCTGATTGAGGACCTGCCCAATTGTCTTAATCATCTCTGCTTGCTGCTTGATGCCGTATATGTGCTATCCTTGTGTGTTGTAGGCCTTGAAAGTCTTTTTTTTTTTGAGGGGAAGGCCTTGAAAGGTTGTAGCTTGATATTTGAGAAAAAGACTATCTTTTCTTCGGTAGCATCAAGTGCTTTCATGTGGCCATGTCGATGCATGTGCTAATGTTTGCTGCTGTTAGATAATGCGAGTGTCTGGAATGTTTCGCCAACCTGTAGGGGACTTTGATTGATTACCATATGCAAGTCCAAAACAGATGCATCTGCCGTACATCATGCCCAATTTCTGTGTGTTGGCTTAATTCAATTTATGATGTGTATATACCTTAATGTTTAAGGCGTAAAGTAACTTGTACTATTTCAGTTGAATGTCTTTCATCTAGGGATTGGAGTTGGACTAGCAGTATTAACTGCCAGGGTTCACAATTTCGATGGAGCCTCCGATGCCGGGCGCTGGCGGTACGTAGCTTTTTGCGTTGTCGCGAAAAGCAACAATTTTTGACAAATTTCACAAACCAAAATTTGAATTCATATTCCTGAGCTTGATTGATTTGAGTCTGAAAATACCAAAATTTTGAACTGTTTTACCGAGATTTCGATCGAAAGAATTGAAATTTCTAACGGCAATTGAATGGTTAAGCAAAGGTGAAACCGATTGAATTTTATTGAAAACCCATGAATATTGTTGAGAAACCGACGAGAAATATCAAAATTACTTTTCTTTGCTGAAAATGTGGGAAGTAGAGAAAAAATGCTAGAAAATTGGGAAAAATTATGGCAAGGTGGGAAAATTTTCTAAAATTTTTGGCATGCACTTTCCTATAAATTTGATAGCCTCACATTGACAAACACGCAATGTGCAATACATATTCATGAAGGCAATAATTTAGAGCACATACCATGCACAAATTCGATATGCATCACGGATCACCTCACCAACCTGGCCAAATATAATGCCCACCACCAAAATATTAAAATCTATGACTGTTAGTGTAGTAGATATGGCATACCCTGTATTGTCGAGCTCCTTCAGCTCCTTTTTCAGACGTTCAACTTCCAGGGACAGATTGTTGAGATTTGTCTCGAGAGCTACAGCAAAACAGAGTCAAGGATTAACAACACAGAAAGTTTTGTCCAAGGTCACTCGGGCGAGAGGGGAACTTACTCCTGATGGTCCCTGCTTGAGCCCAATTCTTGTCCCTGAGCTTGTTCATAGAGTCCTTTAGCCACTCCTCCCTCTCCTTGCTAGATTTCTGCAGGTCATCCTTGGCAACTTGGAGCTGGCAGAGTTGGAGTAGCCAAGGAGCGAGCTCGGACAGAACTTTGCCCATTTTTTCTGACCGATCAACCACTTTCTGCACAAGAAGCGTCAAAATTAGGTGGAGCAAACAACAAGGGCATAGAGTACTAAAAAACCGCAAATCAGCGAGCATGGTGGGATCGACTGTTGTTAACACCAAAATTTGGCACGATCCATATCAGACTTTGGTTAAGGAAAGAGGCTATATCAACCGATGGAAGTTAATCCAGAAGAAGCCGAATTCAAGAAGGAATCGTGAAGACCATGGCATGGCAGTTAATTAGTTTATCTATAAATCAGGTAGCTTTAATGATTTTTAGGAAAACCTGATTTCGTGTCCGATCAGGGCTTGTTGTTTTTCCTTTTATAGTTAGGAAACTCTTGTTTCATATCCGATCAGGACTGTATCAACTCGGGGTATAAATACATATGCCCGGAGACCATGTAAAATATCTCACAGATCAATATAACTTCGGCGCATCGCCACCCTATTCGACGGGTTCTTGCTTCTCGAGCCGGGCTGCATCGGCTAGGTCCGAACTCCTGCGAGAGGGTAAGACTCGTCACCCCTTACCACGGTGTATCTATTCTATCTACGGCTGCATCAGTTAAGTTTGATCTCTTAGACCGGGTAGATATATCACATCACTCGTGCGTAGATTTATCGGCTTACTAGGTACGATTTATCATCAGTTTGTGCTGCATCGGTTAGGTCCGACCTATTAAACTGCTAGTGATAAGTTGTTCCTGTTAGGTTGATAGATTGTCATGCAAGGGTTTTATCGGAATGTATAGCCGATAAGTTATCATATAGTCCATCACGATTGCATTAGATCCATCGGCTCATCGAGGTTCTTTTATCATTATTAATCTGTGTTGCATCAGTTAAGTTTGACCTACTAGATTGATAATGATAGATTTATCCTTGTTAAGCCAATGGGTGTTTATGCGATGTTTTATCGGAGTGCCTAGCTGATAAGTTATCTTTCAATAGATAAAGCCGATTGCATTGGCTTGATTATTATTCTGCCTATCTATTCTATCATCGGCTTTTAGCCGATGTCCAAGTGTTTTTTCGGCAGTCGGCTAGCTTATTATTTGCTTATAGCATCATCGGCTTCTAACCGATGTACAAGTTATTATCAGCAATCGGCTGGAGGAATTCTATATCGACTGGTTGGCCGATTGGATCAATGATCTAACTTTTTCTATCTCCTTGTCAATTGCGGGGTCAAATTGACTGGCATGCCTATGAACCTCAAATTTAGGACTTGCACTAGAGCTAAGCAGATCTCCCAGACCTTCGTGTGTCCTAAGGCACCGAACCAGATCATCGGCTCATTTCCTACGCTGCCGGTGATTTTCAGCGTGAACAACTGCGTACCCAGATCCCCTTCGACGTAGCAATGGTGGCTTGCATCAAACTGACTCTCTCCTTTTGGGTGGCCCGCTCGTTGTGCTCAAAGCTCTCTGCTTCCCCCTCTGGAGTAACCCAGTGGAATATCCGGGGGAAGTTTGGCGGAGGAGCTTCGAGCCTAGGGAGATCATCGTTGTTAGAGGATGGAGAAAGTGGAGGCGAAGGAATCCATGGCCTTGGGTCAATCGGTGGCACGGGTTCACGGCCTTCAACTATGCTGCCCCAACTGGGCGATGCTTGAGGCCTGGCCGGGTGGGTCAACTTAGCCTCAGTGGCTAGGACAACTTCCAGCTCGGCTTGCGGTGTAACTGGCTCGGGCTTAGTCGGGACAGGAGCTACAATGGGGGTCGGTGGCGTTGCAACTTTAGGGTCAGCGTCACTTGGTTTGCTATAGGAATATTTAACAATCAGGATATTGCAAGTTTGTTCAAGCTTTTTTGAAGACTAAAGATTTTTTATACTTTTTGGAAGTTTTAAACCTCCACCCCTGTGTGCTATGGGCGGAGATAGTTGGCGACGGGCTTGACAGCCTGATTGGTGGTTGAGAACTGCCAATTATTGTGCTCTTGGGTGTGGCAGTCGGTGGCGGAGAACTTGGCCCAGTTGGCGCTGTGCTTGGCGCAGCCGACTGGGGGGTGGTGGCACTCGGTGGTGTGGTCCTGGGGCTAGGAGGCCTGAGGGCGGCACTGCTGAAGTCCTTGATCATCAGACTGCCAGATGCCTTATTCGGCATTTCCTTTATCTTGGCCTAGTCCGTTGCTGGTCTCTTCCCTACACTATTGGGGCTAGGTTGGGCTGCCGAGGGGCTGGCCGGGCGCTTTCTAGCCCCATGGGCCGACTGGTCTTGAGGGTCAGAATCAAATTCTTCGCATTCCTGGAAACATCCAGATATTACACATTGCATGGATGGATAACATTCAGATCATGCTCCACACATGGATATCAAGACAGAAACTACATCATATATTACCTTTGGTCGGGGCTTACCCTTGTAGTATGGTTTGGGGGCTCTCTCCTTGTCCTCAGTCTCCATGACTCCATTGACAAAAAAACCAAGTAAAGTATCGGTGACTTTATTCTTATCAACGAAGTCGGGGTACTCTCGGGTTGGATCATTCTTCCCTTGGTAGTGAAACCCAAGGTGGCTTCTGGCCTTCAGGGGCTGAGTTCGCTGATTCAAGAATGCCCTGGCCACCCAAGGACTAGTTAGCCCTGTGCCCTTCAGCATGTCGATCTTCTCCAGTAGCCTATATACCTGGTCCATTTCATCCCGAGATGGCACAGAGGTCTAGCTCTCCAAAACAGATGGTGGATTTCCGGTGAAAGGGGGCAGGGAGGGCTCCAGATTGGAGCAATAGAACCACTCTCGATGCCACCCCTTGAGAGAAGTCTTCAAGGGGACAAGGAGTGTCGATGTTTTACACCGGCAATATAACTATAGGGTTACTCGGCAAGGGAAAATTCAGTGGATTGCAGAGGAACTGTTAACGCCAAAATTTGGTACGGATCTTTAATGGATTCGGTTAAGGAAAAATCACGGTTAACTGGCGGGAATTAAATCTAGGAGAAGCCGAATTCAGGGAGTCGTGAAGACCATAGCATGGCCGTTAATTATTTTATCTGTAAATTAGGTAGCTTTAACAATTTTTAGGAAAACCTGATCTCGTGTCCAGTCAGGGCTTGTTGTTTTTCCTTTTATAGTTAGGAAACTCCTGTTTCGTATCCGATCAGGACTGTATCAACTCGGGGTATAAATACGTATGCCCGGGTATCTTGTAAACAATCTCTGAGATCAATACAAATTTAGCGCATTGCCACCCTTTTCGACGGGTTCTTGCTTCTCGAGCCGGGCTGCATCGGTTAGGTCCGAACTCCTGCGAGAGGGTAAGTCTCATTACCCCGACTACCGTATCGGCTAGGACTTCCTCGGTTAGGTCCGATATTCTAGCCGGTCTACGGTAGTTGGCTTACCACGGTGTATCTATTCTGTCTACGGCTGCATCAGTTTAGTTTGATCTCTTAGGTCGAGTGGATATACCACATCACGCGTGCATAGATTTTATCGGCTTACTGGGTGTAATTTATCGTCAGTTTGTGCTGCATCGGTTAGGTCCGATCTACTAAACTGCGTGATAAGTTATTCCTGCTAGGTTGATCGGTTTTATGCAAGTGTTTTATCGGGATGTATAGCCGATAAGTTATCATATATCATATCACAATTGCATTAGATCTATCGGCCCATCGAGATTTCTTTATCGTTATTAATCTGTGCTGCATCAGTTAAGTTTGAACTACTAGATTGATAATGATAGATTTATCCTTGTTGAGCCGATGGATACTTATGCAATGTTCTATCGGAGTGCCTAGCCGATAGGTTATGTTTTGTTAGTTAAAGCCGATTACATTGTCTTGATTATTATTTCGATTATCTACACTATCATCGGCTTTCCAGCCGATGCACATGTTCTATTGGTAGTCGGCTGTTTTATTTATTTACATCGTTATTGGTTCCTTAGCCACATGGTATATTTATCCTATCCATTTATGCCATCATCGGCCCCCAGTCGATGTATAAGTGCTGTCTATATCGGCCATCAGCCGATGGAGCGAGTCCAATTCGGCTTCCCGCCGATTGGCTCATTGACCTAATATTTTCTCCTTGTCAATTGCAGGGTCAAATTGACTGGCACACCTACGAACCTCAAGATTTAGGACCTGCACTGGAGTTAAGCAAATCTCCCAGGCCTTCGCGTGTCTCCAGGCGCCGAACCATATCATCGGTTCGTTCCCGACGCTGCCGGTGATTTTCGGCGTCAACACGTTTTTGGCACGCCCGGTGGGACCCGGAATTTCAACATGGCTGGAAAAGTGATCAAAACAGACAACGTAAGCCCAGTCAGCATGGAGGATTTAACAGACGAGCAGAGACAGCAAGTCGAGCAAAATATGGCCAATTTTTAGAAACTCTGTTTGGAGTCTTTCGGCATGACGCGACAAGGGCCGATTCAAAAATTCAGTTTCCAAAACCAGTTCTGGTTGGAGAATCGAGCCGTACACCACCTGAGAGTCCACCAGTAAAACCCTTACAGGAGATGGTGAATGAAGCAGTACATCATGCGCTCATCAATCAATCCGGGATCCTGGTGAACATGCTCCATAACCTCATCAAGAAGGCAGTAGATGGATCGATTGCTCAGGAGCCTGCTCGGGGTCCTGTATATCTCCCGCCAAAGATGGAACCAAATCAAGTTACATAAGGCACCATAAAAGATGTACCGAAAAACTTGTTTTCACACAACCAGGCTGGGGGGCAACAAGATATTCCTGCTGGATACCATCGGTCTGCTTATTATGGAGGATATCAGCAGAATTGCTTAGGAGGTATTGCCGATTCGGGTAATTATCAGAGAGAATATCACAGGCAGAATCGGCTACCAACTCCACCCATACGGTATCAGCAAGAAGTCCCAAGGGAAGAAGACTTATCGGCAAGGGTTGCGGAAATAGTGAGGGAACAATTTGGGATAAAGCCAAAGGAGCAAACATTTATGTATCGGCATCCATATCCCGAGTGGTTTGACAGAGTGCCATTGCCACACCCATACAGAGTCCCAGATTTTTCCAAGTTCTCAGGGCAGGACAGCATATCTACAGTAGAGCATATTAGCCGATTCTTGGCATAGTGCGGAGAAGCATCGGCTGAGGAGGCTCTGAGAGTTAGGTTTTTCCCCTTGTCATTGTATGGATCGGCCTTCACATGGTTCTCTTCATTACCGCCGAATTCAGTTCGGGGATGGGCCGATCTAGAAAAACAGTTTCACAAATACTTCTTTGCTGGAATCCATGAGATGAGACTGACAGATTTAACATCGGTTAGGCAAAGACCAGACGAAATGGTGCCAAAATATGTCCAGAGGTTTCGGGATGTTAGAAACCGATGTTACAGTTTGAAT
Source organism: Oryza meyeriana var. granulata (assembly GCA_003991445.1). Taxonomy (NCBI): domain Eukaryota; kingdom Viridiplantae; phylum Streptophyta; class Magnoliopsida; order Poales; family Poaceae; genus Oryza; species Oryza meyeriana. The sequence continues at coordinate 12,499 of RYFJ01000621.1, read as the reverse complement.
ATGAGCGATGGACATCTAGCTGACTTGGCTTTTTAGGGTCTCTTAGTGCCAATCAAAGAGAGGTTTTCATCACAGGAGTTTGAGTCCCTGGCGCACCTGGTATAGAAGGTATCAGCTCATGAAAGCCGATTTCAAGAGGCGAAGAAGGATAAATATCAAAGAAGGGTTGCTCAGGTACAGATTTATTCATCGGACTCAGATGATGAAGAATCCGATGCTGAAGTCGGATTGGCGGAGTGGGCTAGGAACAAGAAATAAGTATCATGCCTATGGGTCAAGGATATCGGCAAGGAGGAGCGATATGACTTCGACATTAATAAAGCCGATAAAATCTTCAATTTACTGTTACAGGAGAAACAGATACAACTTCTGCCAAATCACGTGATTCCATCAGCCGAAGAACTAAAGAAGAAAAGATATTGCAAGTGGCACAACACGATATCGCACCACACCAACGAGTGCAAAGTTTTTCGGCAACAAATTCAATCGGCTGTTGAACAGGGGAGGATCAAGTTCGAAGACAAAAAGCCAATGAAAATAGATGGACATCCATTCCCTGTGAATATGGTCTATGCAGGATCGAGGGATCAGACCGATGGAGGAATGCGTTGGGGTAAGAGGACAAGGATTACTTCATCGGACCTGATAGAGAAATTTCAAGCCATGAAGAATGGTGGATTGAGCCAGATAGTGAAAGATATAATCCGCATTGGGATTGCCTGTTTTTTAGGTTCTGTTGGGATCAGGGTATGAGATTGCCGACAATTCAAGATTGCCCCGAGTGCAGTAGTATGGGATATCGGCATGATCAGCAGGAAAAGTTTTCGCAGGATCGGCTGCCTGGGAAAAGAGCATCGGTACATAGCCGATTAGGGTTGATCCACGAAGAATTCTTTGAAGAAAATGATGAGGAAGCACATGAAAAACAGATCCAAAATCCTCAGTGGTGTCCTAGTGAAATATTTACAAAAAATCAGAAAAGAAGGGCACAGCGGTTATGGCACCGGGAGCAATAGGAGGAACAACGGCGGGGCTACAAGGAAGCTGATCATCGTCACAAGAGGACTAAGCGGGTATGGCGCGTGAAGAAAAATGACGATGAGGTTGATCCATTGGCTCCAGTAGACATGGTTTTCTTTCTGCCTAGGGAATACAAAGCGTTTTCATCTAATGAAGAGGGCGATGAGGAGATGTTTGCTCAGTTGATGCTGCGACCCGATCAGGCTATATTTGATAAGCCTGAAGAATCTAGTCATCAGCATTTGAAGCCACTATACATTAAGGGCTTTGTGAATGGGAAGCCGATGACGAAGATGCTAGTTGATGGGGGAGCAGCGGTTAATCTAATGCCGTATGCCACGTATCGGAAATTGGGAAAAACTGCTGAAGATTTGATAAAGACAAATATGGTGTTAAAGGACTTCGGCGGGAATCCATCGGAGACGAAAGGCGTGTTGAACGTGGAATTGACAGTGGGAAACAAGACATTACCCACCACGTTTTTTGTCATCGATGGAAAAGGATCATATAGTTTACTCCTTGGCAAGGATTGGATTCACTCAAACTGTTGCGTGCCTTCGACGATGCATCAAAGTCTGATACATTGGCAGGGAGATCAAGTTGAGATAATCCCAGCGGATCAATCGACTAACATCGCAATGACTGATTTGCCGATCTGGGAAGCCGATGGTATTGATTGCTTGTCTAGAAAAGTATGGGAAGCAGATTATCTCAAGATCACCAGTCGGGAGATACAGTCGATCCGGCAAGTTGGCTCGGAACGATTACTCTGATGGGCACTATTGAAGACTTCGAAGGGAAATTGGGACAAGGATTTACGTCGGCCGACGATTTGGAGGAAATTGATATAGGACCAGGAGATAGGCCAAGGCCGACGTACATAAGTAAAAAATTGTGTCCTGAGCTCCGAGAAGAATTAATAAAATTGCTGAAAGAGTTTCGAGAGTGTTTCGCTTGGGAATATCATGAAATGCCAGGGTTAAGCCGATCCATTGTTGAACATCGGCTTCCTATTAACCAGGATATCGGCCGTTTAAACAGGCTCCAAGGAGATTTAAGGCAGAGTTATATGAGCCGATCAAAGCAGAAATTACAAGGTTATATGATGCAAAGTTTATAAGGCCGTGCCGATATGCTGAGTGGGTTTCTAATATTGTCCCGGTGGAAAAGAAGAATGGAAAATTGAGGATATGTATCGATTTCCGGGATTTGAATAAGGCTACCCCCAAGGATGAGTACCCGATGCCGATAGCAGATTTGTTGCTAGATGCAGCATCGAGCCACAAGATTATTAGCTTCATGGATGGCAATGTAGGATACAATCAGATTTTCATGGCTGAGGAAGATATACATAAGACTGCATTTCGATGTCCTGGAGCTATCGGCTTGTATGAGTGGGTGGTAATGATGATCAAAGGGCGATAAATTATATATTTCATGATCTCATCGGCTTGCTAGTGGAAATTTACATTGACGACGTGGTGGTTAAATCCAAGAGTGATGAAAGCCATGTAGCCAATTTGCGAAAAGTGCTAGAAAGGGCAAAGAAATACGGATTAAGGATGAATCCCAATAAATGCGCTTTTGGCGTATCGGCTAGGCAGTTTTTGGGTTTTATGGTTCATGAGCGAGGAATTGAAGTTAGTCAACGGAGCATCAGAGCCATTAAGACTACAGAGCCACCAAGCAACAAGATAGAGTTACAGTCATTGATTGGCAAGATTAATTTTGTATGGAGATTTATATCAAATTTGTTAGGAAGGATTGAATCTTTTACTCCGTTATTGAAGTTGAAAGCCGATCAAGAGTTCGTGTGGGGGTAGATCAATAGGAGGCATTCGATGGAATTAAGAGTTATTTGAGTTCCCCACCTGTTCTGATTCCACCGTATAAAGAAGTGCCATTCAAGTTATACTTATCGGCCGATGAGAAGTCCATCGGGTCTGTTTTAATTCAAGAGTTTGAAGGCAAGGAGCGAGTCATGTTCTATCTAAGCTGAAGGCTTTTGGATGCTGAAACAAGATATCCTGCGGTGGAGAAATTATGCCTTTGTCTGTATTTCTCATGCACGAAGTTGAGGCATTATATCCTATCGGCTGAGTGCACAGTGGTTTGCAAGGCCGATGTGGTAAAATATATGTTGTTGGCTCTGGTCTTGAAAGGACAAGTTGGTAAATGGATTTTTGCCCTGACGGAGTTTGACTTGAGATATGAATCGGCTAAAGTGATCAAGGGACAAGCAGTGGCCGATTTCATTGTGCAACACAGAAGGGTTGAGGAAAATTATGTAGAGCCAATCCCGTGGACTTTGTTTTTTGATGGATCAATTTGCAAGCATGGATCTGGTATCGGCTTGGTCATTGTATCGCCTCAGGGGGCAAGTTTTGAGTTTGCTTTTACAATTAAACCCTATCGGACTAATAATCAAGCGGAATACGAGGCGGTATTGAAAGGGTTTCAACTCTTAAAGGAGATCGGGGCCGAAGTCGTAGAGATTGTTGGGGATTCTTTATTGGTAATCAAGCAACTATCTGGGGAGTATGAATGCAGGGATGATGTTTTGAGGTCATATCATGAAGAATGCAGGGATTTATTGAAGGATTTCAGGATGGTATCATTGGATCATATCCCTAGAGAACAGAATTTAGAAGCCAATGATCTTGCGCAAATTGCTTCGGGTTATCGGCTGAATAAACAGGTTGAAGTTGAAATAGCCAATAATGATATTCAGGATAGAGCCGATGATTGGAGACAGGAAATAATCGGTTATCTGCAAAATCCGTCGCAATCGGTTTCTAGGAAACTTCAGTATAAAGCTACTAAATATGTGCTGCTTGATGGAGAATTATATTATCGGACTTTTGAAGGGGTTCTGCTGAGATGCCTGAATTTGGAAGAAGCCAAAGTGGTTATGTGCGAAGTACATGAAGGCGTTTGTGGAACTCATCAATCGGCTTATAAGATGAAGTGAATGTTAAGAAGAGTAGGGTACTTTTGGCCGACAATGCTGGAAGATTGCTTCAGGTACTATAAAGGATGTCAAGATTGCCAGAAGTTTGGAAATATACAGCGGGCACCAGCATCGGCTATGAATCCTATCATTAAACCGTGGCTGTTCAGAGGATGGGGAATTGATATGATCGGCTAGGTTTATCCTCCATCAAGTAAAGGACATAAGTTCATATTGGCAGCAATAGATTATTTCACAAAGTGGGTGGAAGCGATTCCATTGAAGAAAGTCACGTCCAAGGAGGCGATTGAGTTTGTAAAAGAGCATATAATTTATCGGTTTGGAATTCCTCAGACGATAACTACCGATCAGGGATCTGTTTTCGTGTCCGATGAGTTTCAACAATTTGCTACCAGAATGGGAATTAAGTTATTAAATTCATCACCTTATTATGCTGAAGCCAATGGACAGGCAGAAGCTTCAAATAAAAGTCTAATCAAATTGATCAAGTGGAAGATTGATGAACAACCGTGACGATGGCATACTACATTAGCTGATTCATTGTGGGCCTATCGGATGGCATGTCATGGATCTACTCGAGTGCCACCATATCAGTTGGTATATGGGCATGAAGCAGTTTTGCCTTGGGAGACTAACATCGGCTCTAGGAGAATTTCTTTACAGAATCAATTGACAGCCGATGATTATTATAACTTGATGACAGATGAACTCGAGGATTTGGCTCAGAATCGGTTAAGGGCGCTGGAGAGGATCAAGGAAAATAAGGCTAAGGCAGCTAGGCATTATAACAGAAAGGTGGTGAATAAATCGTTTGCTAAGGGAGATCTTGTATGGAAATTGATTTTGCCGATCAGGTCCAGAGATAGTAAGTTTGGAAAGTGGTCGCCTAATTGGGAAGGGCCCTATCGGATTAATTGTTGTGTGCCTGGCAATGCCTATATACTAGAAGATCTTGGGGAGACGGAGTTTGCTAAAGCGCTTAATGGGAAATATCTCAAGAAGTACTATCCAAGCGTTTGGATTAACTCCTGAATCGGCTGGATGCGGCCGATTTCTAAAACAGTTCAAAAAGCTGATGTTTTTGCATCGCCTAAAGATAGCCGATATCAATTGATATCGCCTTTAGATCAAATAAATAAGATACTATCAAGCAAAGATAGAATAAGATGAGTAAGCAACAGAGCTGATCAGATTATGTTACAGCGAAAGATGATCGGCATGTTCTGGAGCAACATCAATGGCATCAACGATAGTTTTACAGAAATTTTTGAATTGTTTCAACAGCACGTAGGCGAATCTGGTCGATTTCATTTATGGCGCGGATGTCATCTGCATCAGAGCTTGGGATGGTCTTCATGTTCTTGCACCGATGAATGACTCGGCGCACTGCTGCTGCAACTCTGGCCTCTTGATCTTGTATGGCTTGAGGTAGGCTGATGAGCTGGGATTCAGTTATTGCGATATCATTGCGAATTGCTTCGAGTTCTGCCAGCAGATCGGCATCCCTTCTCTTCAGCTGATCCAATTTGGGTTGGAGTTCTTCAGGGGCAACTACCATATCATCAAGCTTCTTCTTTTCTGTTTGAGCTGATAGCCAATCGGTTTGGATGTCTTGGATCATCTACTGTTGGTTGGCACGATCGGCTACACGTTGCCTAAGCTTGACAAGTTGGAATTTGTGGGATTCCAGGTATGCTGCGGGGGTCAGTGCGTTGATGAGCTCTTCGGGCAGGTGTTGCTCAATCTCTACGAATCTTGCCTGGATCGGCCAGCAATCCTCCACCAGTGCGTCGATAGGGTTTTCCAGCAGACGGCTGATGTTTAGCAGTATTCGCGCACGTCGGCTGGAAAGGATGGCTTGGTTGTTGCACTGGTGGCTGTTGCTTCATCTGCATGTCGAAGGAGAACAAATTGGCTAAGGACTGCAGGTTTGACATCGGTAAAGGAATTAGTAGTTAGTTAAAATAAAGTATGGTTGTGAAGAAAATACCTGAGGCAGGGAAGGGGCAGCTTGAGGAATGACATCGGCATCGGATGGTTGAATAGGTTGTTCTTCAAGATGGCCGATGTCTGGCGCTGAAGATGGAGCAATCCCAGTATCGGCTTTAGGGCTAGATGGCAGAATTGGAATGGCTGTAGAGGTCATCGGCTTGATGCTTGCAGGGATGTCAGCAGAAGGTTGAGGTTCGGGAGCCGATGACTCAAGCTGGCAAAAAGATCAGTGTGAAGATGGGAAACAGATGATAATGTCAAGACTTGGCACATACCTGTGGGGATGAAGGAGCCGATGTTGTTTGAGTAGCAGGCGGTGCCATGATCGCGGCATCGACACTGTAGCAGTGTTTTGATGCTTGACTTGTTATGTAGGAAACGCGCCGATATCGATCTTAAGGAGACCGCACCGGTCGCTCTGGTCGTTGAGCCTGCCCCAGCCGAGCCGGCGCCGGCGAGCATACCTGCCGAGCCGGAGGCCGTCCCAGTCACAGAGACTGAGATGGTCCTGACTGCAGGGCCGCCGGCGCCGTCCGACCAAGAGGCGGTTGCCGAAGCTGCTGACCCAGCCCTTGAGCCAACGCCTGTTGTTGAAGCCCTTGCCGGAGCTCCCAAGTCAGCCCCTGAGGCCGCAGGGGCCGCCGAGGTGGGGGCCAGGATTCCGTCGCTGCCATGGTCGTTATCGTCGTCATCATCATCGCCGCCGCCTGAAGCATCGAACCTCCCCAGGATTGAGGCACCACCGTGTAAGTTCGCCAGGACATTCCGCTGGACGGCGCCCGATGGAACCGCGAAAAGGTACAAACACGACGAGACCGTGGCGAAAAAGGAGCTTGAGGACTTGCTCCAGGCCACGATTACCGCCTCCTAGGGGATTTGATGGCAACGGGGTGCTCGATCTTCTGTTAGGCAAAGATAACTCTCGATTTGGTGGAAATTTGACACTCACGATCTGGCTTCTGATCACCAAGACCCGAACCCTGCAATCGCAGTACCACGTCTCCTCTCGTTATCAACCGTGCGCTGCCCGGTTGACCTCGCCACGAAGGCTAATCCCTGCATGCGAATCGAAGAACACAACCAAGAACAAGAAAGATTGCAACTCAATTGCAGATGAATGATTATACTCTCGAGTTGGGGTCTCACAAACCGATAAACGGCGAAACTATTCAAGGACAGAATAATCTAAGCAAAACCCACCTCTAAACAATGACGGCTACTGTATATATATATATGTTGGGACGTCCTAGGGTTATCCCTAGGGCGCACACCACTTGGGTTTAGCCCACGACACCGTTACAAGGCCCAAGGCCCAAAACAGACTCGGACTGAAAGAGGTACGTGTCTTGTTTCGATGATTTCGGACAGCTCAGGAGGAATTTTGATGTGGGACCAAAACCATCTGAAAGTAGACTCCATAAGATTTCCTACAAGTACATGGGCCCCGAAAGTCCTTCTAGATCAGCGGCTAGGTCCGTTTGAAATTGATGCTGTTAGTAGGCCCGAATCCGAATCCAAAATGTGTAGAACTTCATCTCTTGCCTTCTATGGACCAAAAAGTGACGTGGTGATGTAGGAGTAGACTTGAGTAAGGTCTTGGTTTAGTCCCCAATCAACTTGTTTTATCATCCATATGTTTCTTGCACTCGGTCTCTTTCCCTTCACCCAAGCAAGTATCTCTGCAAACGAGAACACACAAAACTCATGGTGCAGTAACGGTTGTTCAAATATATAACGTATAAATCTTATGTAGAAAGCATACACCTTTGGTTGATGAATACATAAAATTGCTAGGGTCATATCCGAGCTAGTGATGTCCTCATCATCCTTCCCTTCTTGATTGGAAACCGTCCGCGGTTTCACCTTGTCATTAAGCCTGATGAACATATCTTTATCTTTCACCACATAGGGGGAGGTAATGTTGCGCATATGGTTGGATTCTGAAATTTTTAAACACGGAGAACATTTTGTATTGTTGTGCAGCTCACAATACTCCCCTTCTTGCAAACCAACCTGCAACTCATTTAAACAACTAGAGGAACTAGATAGAGAATTATTTATACTCATGCGGTCCTCTAGACAAGACATATCATTATGAAAAGGAGGTATATTAAAATTCGAACAAATATATACTCTATGCACATTATATTCTTCTTTATTATCATAATTGCCAATAACATGAAAAATTACATGAGAAGGACATGGCAAATCAGATCTAGCAAATAATTTCTTCTCTAAACAATTGAATGGACAAAGATCATCAAACTGAATATAGCCCCAAGTATTTAAAGAAGATAGCAATCTAAGCTCTTCATTCTCGCTAGCAATGTGAACAACATGTCTAAAATCAGCACATGGTGGTTCAACAACATTACTAACATGTTCATTCACTAGTTGTGGCACGGATATAAGTGAAGCATTGCACAACTCTTCTTTATGACAAGAAATAGGAACCAAATCATCGTGTGACAAAGGTAAGTTAACATATGATTCCACTAGAGATTGCTCTAAACTAACATGATTAGTGGACATATATAGCACATCAGAATAGTCCATACCTTGAGTGAATGTAGCACTATTTTTGTTACCTTTGTTCTCATTTTCAAAAACTGTAGATGCACTCTTAATTAAACCATCTTGAAACATGCATGGAACAATAGGTGGATCTTCTGTCTCTATATCTTTCTTCTTTTTCTCATTACCTTGGCTCTTCTCAGATACTGGTGGTGACGCTGTACGATTACACGAAGAAGGGAACGGCTTAGTTGATCCTGCTGTTGTCATTGTTCGTGGCGTGAAGGAAATGCCAAAGTTGCTCCGGTTCCTCTGTTGACATCCCTGCAATTCCTTCTCTGCAAGCATAGCAAGCTGGAACAAACGATTGATAGTACTAAATTCCTTATAATCAACAATATCCTGAATTTCACGCCTCAAACCACCATAAAAACAACAGATTTTATCCTCTATATCCTCCACTACCCCACAACAAATCATTCTCTTCTGAAGCTCAGCGTAATACTCCGAAACAGACATAGTACCTTGTTCTAAACGTTGCAGTTTCTTACGCAAGTCACGTTGATAGGAAAGAGGAACAAATCTATTTCGCATAGCTTGTTTTAACCTATCCCATGTATCAGGTTGTAAGTTGAGATTACCTAATTCTTGCCACCAGATTTTAGCAAAATCCTTGAACTCACATGTAGCTTGCCTAACCCTATGTACCTCAGGAACTAGGTGTGAGTTATACTTTTGTTGTACTGTCATCTCCCAATCAAGGTATGCCTCAGCATCGTAAGTACCAAAAAAGGATGGCAAAATAAATTTGACCTTAGCAAAAAGATCATCAACAAGGGGTGGTGTTGGGGAATGGTTTGCTGCCAATTGCTCGATGCTGTTAGTGAGGGTGGTAATGCTCCCCACTATAGCCTGGAGGTCTTCCTTCATAGCAGTCATGGCAGCTATATTTTTCTCAATCTTCTGACCCAGCTTAGTGATCTCCTCTTTTGAAGCACAATCAGCGAAATCATTCACACCTGCCATGGTTAGTAGAAAATAGGAAACAAACAGCAGAAAAGTTTATCCCTATCAACTACTACTCTGCAAGGATAGTGGACACTCGCAAATGGAAGCACCTTACCGAGCTCATACAAGGTTCTGAGACTAGCGAGCAAAGGATGGTACAACCGGTGGCTGGTTCGTGATATCTTGAGGGCGTGATCCAGTGATTGCAAGGGTCGAGACCGTGCTGACTAGAAGTATATATGTGGAGCTTGGGAGGCCAAAAATGTTAGTGGCACACAATTCAATAACAGATAGTAATGCTGAAAAAAATGTCCCAAGCACTTGTCCTAGTTGCTGGCCTAAATGAGTTCTAAACCAGATGTGATAAAATAAGGGCGACAAACAAGCATGAAAGGACAGCAGCAAAGAAATAAGGACAAGGTAAGAACACAGCACAAAACAGCACACAGATGGCTCCCTGGTGTGTCCAATGTGCTCCTCTCCTCTTTTTTTCTTTTTTTTCTTTTTTCTCTTTCACACCCTTTTTTTTATTTTTCTTTTATTTTTCTGATATTTTTTTTTCAATTAGGAGCACAGGAACAACAATCTCAGGAAGGTGGCAGCTCAGTCTGGTATAAGGTGTGAACTATGGAAATACACGAGCGTGCTTTAAAAAGCGTGCTAGAACTTCGGAGTGCGAAAACCCAATCTTCTGGTCTGAATTTTGCAAAATGGATTTCGGCGAACCCGACAAAGTGGGGGGGTAGCGGATGGGAAATTTTTCGTAGATGTCTGTAGACTATTTATTTGCCTGATTCCGACTCTGTATGAGAAAGTTATGGCTGTTTCAAGGAAGGTCCTCCGTATCAGTGTTTTGGTAGAGGCTGAAACAGAAACAGGTGGTGAAACCGGGGATGATATGGTGGCGGTGGCTACTGGAGAGGTGGATGGCGATGTAGGGTGATCAAGGACGTGATATATGACACTAAAAAAGAACACACAAAGACCAACACTTGCACCAGATAGTTAGTATATGGGAAAACAGGGACAATGATGGTGGTGGCTAGGGTTTGTAGGGGTGCGGTGGATGGATCACGAACTGGACTCAAACACAATCTAAGCCAGCAACCGAACTCGACCTAGGACACTAACTCAACACTACGGACTCTGAAACAGAATTATGCAAAAGGCTAAACGTGGTTGTAGGACAAGAAAAAACCTATGACTACCAATTTTGTTTTTGTGGCTTTTTCTAGACTCTAGGTATAGAAACAAAAATTGAAATAGGACAGAACAGAAAGATACCTAACGGGCAACCTTCGCTCTGATACCACTTGATGGCAACGGGGTGCCCGATCTTCCGTTAGGCAAAGATAACTCTCGATTTGGTGGAAATTTGACACTCACGATCCGGCTTCTGATCACCAAGACCCGAACCCTGCAATCGCAGTACCACATCTTCTCTCATTATCAACCGTGCGCTATCCAGTTGACCTCGCCATGAAGGCTAATCCCTGCATGCGAATCGAAGAACACAAGCAAGAACAAGAAAGATTGCAACTCAATTGCAGATGAATGATTATACTCTCGAGTTGGAGTCTCACAAACCGATAAACGGCGAAACTGTTCAAGGACAGAATAATCTAAGCAAAACTCACCTCTAAACAACGATGGCTACTGTATATATATATGTTGGGACGTCCTAGGGTTATCCCTAGGGCGCACACCACTTGGGTTTTGCCCACGACACCGTTACAAGGCCCAAGGCCCAAAACAGACTCGACTGAAAAGGTATGTATCTTGTTTTGATGATTTCGGACAGCTCAGGAGGAATTTTGATGTGGGACCAAAACCATCTGAAAGTAGACTCCATAAGCTTTCCAACAAGTACTCATGGGCCCCGAAAGTCCTTCTAGATCAGCGGCTAGGTCCGTTTGAAGTTGATGCTGTCAGGAGGCCCGAATCCGAATCCAAAACGTGCAGAACTTCATCTCTTGCCTCTATGGACCAAAAAGTGACGTGGTGCGTGATGTAGGAGTAGACTTGGGGTAAGGTCTTGGTTTGGGTCCCCAATCAACTTCTTTTACTCCATATCCCATTATTTTCTTGCGCTCGGTCCTCTTTCCCTTTACCCAAGCAAGTTATCTCTGCGAAAAGGCGAGAAACAACACAAACTCATGGTGTAGTAACGGTTGTTTAAATATATAACGTATAAATCTTATGTAGAAAGCATGCACCTTTGGTTGATGAATATATAAAATTGCTAGGGTCATATGCGAGCTAGTGATGTCCTCATCAGGATTCAGGTGTCGTCTTCGTTGTGCTGGGGTTTTGATAATCTTCCTTGTGTAAGTGTTCTGACAACTGACTCTGCTCCGACTTGCTTTTCTCAGAAACTCGTCGACCGCGCCGAGAAAATGAACGAGGTCTTGACCGAGGTCGCCCCTCACCTCCAAGAATTGTACCAGCTCCGAAAAGGGACCAAGCCAAGAAGATCCGAGGGTAAATTCCCCGCAATAAACCTTCCTGACCAGCCCTTGTTGTGATTTCTCCACCTATGTTGTCTCCCGATGCCAGTGTGTCCTACTGCCATGCTGAGTACTGACTGTTTTGATGTGCAGCCCTCGAAGCCGAGTTGAAGGCCCGAATAGAGGAAAAAGTCCGGCTGGAAGGCCGAGAGAGCCAGGGCTTTGAGCTTTGAAAGAAACGAGGCCAATCTGACAAAGCAATGCGAGCTCGAGCAAGAAAAAAGCCGATCTGAAGAAGGCCACCCAACTCGAAGACGAAAAAGCCGAACTGGATGAAGGCTGCAGCCAAGTAGGAGGCTGACTATAAAAGTAAGCTTCGCACCCTGACAGTGACTTTAACCAATCCACTTATTGCTCCGTCTGCCCCTTTTGCCTAACGAGTTTACTCGTCGGTGAACCCAGGTAGCCTGAGAGTCCAATCCCAGGCCCAATTGAGGCTTACAGAGAGGAGATAAACTTGGTCCGGTGGTATCCTCTCTTTGTTGTT